>JBBDHI010000003.1:25641900-25652265 GCA_037177115.1 Craterocephalus stercusmuscarum
TGACAATCAGACTGCTTGACTGATTGTCAGTGAAGCGCCTTGAGATGACTTTGTTATGATTTGGCGCTATATAAATACAGTTTAATTGAATTGAACTGACAATAAATAACTAAAGCACAGTATAGCTAGCATATTGCTAGCCCAATGCTAATAAAGAGCCTCAATTAGCTTGTATGCTAACAGTAGGGCTAGTGTTACGTACTGTATCCTGCTTTCTGTCATACATCACATTCAGCTTTTTGGGGAGCAGAGCTCCAACAGCTAGCTGCAACCACCCTGGACATTCAGCGCTGAACAGGCAGTCTCTTTCAGCTCGCTATGACCCACGCTTCCTCAGAGACGCATGTCCAACAGACAGAGGGTTGCACTAAATCCTCAGTCCTGGTGCTGGAGGACCGCTGTCCTGGAGGTTTTCATTGTTCCTGCTGTAACCCACCTAGCATAGGGATGGGCATGGAGAACCGCTTCTTCCACTGGTTCGATTCCCTGGAATCGTTTATCTGTCAGCGTGAACGATTCTGCTAACGTCTGACACATTTGCGTGATGGCATCATGTACACGGCACGCTCCATGTTGTGGCTCATGGCACTTTCAACATGGCGCGGTGAAGCGTCTAACATGAGGCTATATTTCACCACAAAGGACAATGACAGGATGTGATGCAGCAGGTGGGATGCTGTGATCAGCTCAGAGGGGGAATACTTTCAAAAGGCTGAAACATTTAGTTTATGAAATATGTAACTATTTTTTTACGTAGGGATAATTCCCGATGAGCTATCTGTTATCAGAACCATCCGACATGAAGGCGCAAGGCATGATGGAGACCTGAGGGCGTTGTCCTGCTCATACCAGCGTCAGTCACAAAGGAAATAAATATTAATTCGTTGCCATCCCTTTTTGCTGTTAAAATGTAATTTTTTCCCCAAGAAGCAACTGCAAAAAAAATATTTTAATATCTCTTGTTCTGAAGCATCGCCCTGGTAACCGTCGCCCTTGTAACCGGCTTTGGCCACATCACCTGCAGCTGTGATATTATTGCCAGAAATCAGGCTTGCTGGTGAAATGTGATGCAGAAGCTGCATGTTCATGTCATTGCAGAACGTTGGTAATGGAACTGGAAGCGCTTCTTAACAATTCTCATCCTTAGCTGGCATGACCCCCAGCACAGGGCAAAATAAGGTTAAAAAAGAGGTAGAATAAAAGATATTATTAATAAAATATATCAAATGAATATGTAGGCATCGTTCTGTAAACAGCCCTGTAACTGGTTCCCAACCCCAACCAGCTGGTGTCGGTGTCAGAAGCTGTAAGAAGACATCCAGCAAGTTTGTTCACTGTCGGGTCAGATTTAGCTAGCGTTAGCATAGCTCATGGCCTAATGGTCCCACGGACTGAAAAGACTGCTGCCATGTTAAATCCGAGGCTCCAATCATCAGCGAACATGCTTTTATAACAAAAGGTTTATATGTTAACTTTTGTCATATATAAATGAACTTTTCTAGATATTTTAGGAAACAATGAAAAACCATTCCACAGTTTGATTTATCGTTCTGTAATTTCACACGTGTGGCTGCTGATCATTTTAGAGTGTGGTCGTACACAGTGGTGACATTCCCAGACGTGGAATCCATCATTACTGTGTGACGCAGGCGTGAAGAAGAGTCTGGCCAGCCAGCGGTGTGCTGTCAGTGGCATCCATTAAGCTGCTGCATTACACTAACAAAACTGTCACTTTTAATCATAAAATGTCAAAAATAATCTAAAACACAGCGAGAGCTGCTGCATGAGTGAGGATGCAACATCTCTGTAGAACCACACACGGTTCCACCTTCAGATGTATAAAACAGCATGCAACTGCACATGCTCCAGCTTTTAGGCTTCTGTAGCCCACCGTATGCATGAATAAAAATGTATATAAATAAATAAACTAAATAATAATATGAATTATGAAATAAATAATGAAATAAAAATGAATTAACAAAAATCCTTAATATCAAAGAATCCCAAGAATCACAATAAAATCAAACCTGCACCCAGAAAATTGTGAAAGAATTGAATTGGGAGGAAAGCATATCATCCAAGCCCTATTGCTGAATATAATTTTGAACAGCACAGTGCAGGCAAATTTAAAAGGAATACATGAGAGCGAGATTGTTATTTTGAGCAGAGCAGCCAGAGGAGATGCTTGCCTTAGAGGGGGCAGTGAACTTTAAATAACCAGCAACCAAAATGAAAGTTAAAAGGGAACACACAGAGGCTAAATGGTGCCAAACAGAGCAGCGTGTGTAAAGGCATAACAACCAAATCCACAGCTACAGAAGTGGAGCTAAAATTTTTCTTTTTAAAAAAAAAGACAGAGGAAGAGTAAGCCAGGAAAAAGTGAGAGAGGAATGATAAAAATCTTTGAAGTAGGGAAAATATGAACATCAAGGAGAAAGAATGATTGGTTAAGAGAGTACCAGAGGAGAGTAGGGGGCAGAAAGTGGGCAATCATGGGAGGCTGGTGGCTCGGCCCTTGATGGCCAGGACTCGGCGAGGAAGACACGGGGTCAAGCCTGGCACATAGTTCCACAACTTCACCCTGCAGTCACTGGGATTGGCAGGACAGGGAGGTGGGAGGTGGGAGGGGGAAGAGGCGGGAAGGGTGGAGAGGAGGAAGGCAAAGTTTGAGAGTCCAGTCGAAAAGAAACATTCGCTTACAGACGGAAGAAACACAAGAGATGATAAAGGCTTAAAATGAAACAAGAGAGCCGGAGAGAAGAGGAAGCAGAGGGAAGTTAGTCGGCTTCAGTGAAAGCCAAACAGCTGAATGAGGAGCAGGAAGTAAAATGTTTCAATAGGAGACATAAAGAAGTGAATCGATCTGTTGGACGGACCTCTGAGTAATTCGGAGCTGACACAAACTCGTTAATGATCCTTCTTTTTGTTTGTTTTCTGGTAAAGGGCAGACTCAACTTTACAGACTTAAAAAAATGCAATCATTGAGTCGTTTGGCTCTCAACTTTCAACCCCCTTCGATAATCCTTCCCAGTATCCTTTGAAGTTTTTCTGTGTTTTTTCTCTAAGCAAACCTTCATAAAGACATTACTTCAAAGAACTAACTCTTCACAGATTAATCTCCGTAGTTACAAAACAACAACTAATATCTTAGGGGTGGACATTTCTATTTTACACAACGATGAAAGGACACAACCTTAGCCTACTCATGTTGGTCCACTGTTGTCTTTTTGATTCAACTTTACCTGGAAGCAGTGAAGATCTGTCTCGAGTTGGTGCATATAGCATTGATGGGGCTGTCGTGACCTCTGACCTCCCCTATAGGTGTGAAGTTGTCTACGTTCCACACCTTCAGCATGCCGCCCCGACAGGCGCTCAGCAGCATGGGCCGACCAGGAACGTGTGCCAGGGCGCACACCCAGTCCTTGTGAGCGTTTGGAATTTGCTGTTTGATCAGAGCAGAGTCACTGTGAGTGGAAAAATATCTGTTACCTGATTTTAAGTAAAAAAAAAAAGAAAAAAAAACATCCATTTAGTTCCATGTGACCCATCTGGGATTCTGCATTCTTTAAAGAACAGCGTGTAAAAATCCCCCCCATGTGCATTGTTTCATTCCCTCTGGATCTAAATGATCATCAGTATACCAGCATAGTCCCGGAATGAAAAGTGAACCAAATCGTTGCTAGGCAACATAAATGTACAGGTATGGATGAAACTCACTTAGCGACTGTTTTTAGATCCAGCGCTGGAGTTATTCTTAGATTGTGTGTCAGTGCGCTCTGCATTTTACACCAGACACACAGAATCCACGGGGAGGGAACTTTCTGTTTAATGTTTACGAGTCACATCAATGTGAGGCTTGCTTTTACAGGACAACAGAAAACGGAGCTTGTGGCTAAATTCATTTGTTAGATGAGTCAGATGCTACTCGGTATTTCTTTTTTCCAGATGACAAATCAACTGCAATGAAGGTTCATTTGAGGCTAATCTTAACCCTGCAGGTGAATGAAATCCATGGCATGACCAAGTTTGTATAGTTTACAAAACAACCTACTTTGGTTGATCAGATTTTATGGGGTTTAAATGGCCTTTTTTGTCATTGTGGGCACGTTTGAATAGGGCTGCGTTTAAAAAAATCGATTAATAAATTTAAATCGATTTAAGAATGAAAAATCAATAATCGATTCATAAATTGCCAAAATCGATTTCTTTTTTTAAGAAATTTTTATTTTAATTTGGCAATTCTTTTTTACTGTAGTGTTTCTGTTAACACTATTCTATTTAGCATGTAACATTGGTTATTTTCACAAACTGTTACAGTCATGTATGTGACATGCCAGTGCTTCTGGACATTTTTTAATAAAAAAACATGAATATCTAATTTATTGAAAATACACAATGTTGAAAGGTCCCTTCAGCATTTCAGAAAAATTGCCATCTGCGAACGTCTAATATTCAAGAAATATTGATGTAACATGAAAATCTGAACATGAATTGATATTGAATCGGATCAAAATTAATCGAAATCCAATCAATTTTTTGCTCTTGTGAATCGAATCGATTCAGGAAATTAGGAGTGATACCCAGCCCCATGTTTGAATAAGTCAAGAGACTCATTTCAGCCCCCCTTCTTCACCTGTGAGGTACAAACTGTGACATGAAAACACTGGACTGAGCTCCTGGCTGGATATCATGTTTTTTAAAACACATTTTCATATGAATGAAAGAGAACATTTAAAATGAAGGGAACCACATCTGCTATAAATCACTATAAATGGTATAATCAGTTCAGCTATTCTAATTATTTAAATACCAGAGCAAACATATAGAGGGCAATTAAAATTGTATGCAGGGATTTATCAAAGTTTTATGACTCCCACAGTTTCGGCTTTAATGCTGTTCTATTATTCTGTGTACCTCAGCCAACTGGGCTGCACATTAATTTAGCTCTGAGCTGCGTGGAACACATGCACAGGAAGATACCTTTTATTATGCTAATCTCTGTTTTCATGCTGTTTTACTGGCTTCTCTTGTTACTTTCATGCATTTTTTACTCAGATTAGCTATAATCAAAAATAACAACTACAACCAACATTTTTTTTTCAGAATTATCTAGAAATGAGTTTCATTCATTTTTTTCCTCATCAGCCAAATAGTTCTGCCCCATGACAATGCAAAAAACAGGGTTCAGAGACTTCCCTGCATCTACAACTCAGCCGTGTTCACCACAGTCTGAACAACAGTTCTATTCATCTCTGGCTTTCTATTCAGAAAAACACAAACCCACACTTAAATAAAGATGATATTAAGTTAAGACAGAGCTCTGCATCATTTTCTGTTAAGTGATTCAACAAAAGTCTGAGCTTAGAGCACTTTAGCTATTGGGAATGACATTATCCAAACTGCTATAATTTGGTCTGTACCTCATAATTTTGAGCAGCAATCAGACTGCCACGAAGAAATAATGGTGTGCATTTTAAAACAGCATGACTCAAACAACAGTTTTTTTTTTGTTGTTTTTTTTCTTGGGGGGGTTGACAGGAGCTGATAGAGATGGACAGAAATTGTGCTCGCTGATGCTGCTATTTATTAGACAACAGTGTTGACAGACAAGGAAAATCATGTGGATTCACGGTGCTTACATAAAGTCAGATGCATCAGCGTGACATCTTATAAACAAGATCTGATGGAGCAGATCATCCTGTTTACACCCTGAAACATTCAAACCCACATAAAATATCAGAGTTGCCTGATTGCAAGCCAAGTCTTTCTAAACTGTATTTCAACGTTACAGTAAATTCCAAAACAACATAGAAACTCATAAAACTGAAGAGATGATCTTTTCCTCTTTCCTGTGACTCGTGGTTATCAGAGATGCCAGTAACTCATTAGAAAGTAACGTGCCAACGTGTTTTCTTTTTTGTTTGTTTGTTTTTAACTTCAACCGCCATCAAAAGCTACTGTCAAAAAGTAGATCAAGAGGACACAATTTAAAACAAAGACATAATCCTTTTTTGAGAGGTGAAAATGATCCAAATCTGAGTGGAAATTGTGAAAAATTTGTGTATTTTTTGTGTGGAAGTGCATTGTGGCATCAAAAAATTACATTTTTGAGGATCTCTGTAAAATTATTGTTGGTGCTCATCATCAAAACAAATCTAAGAGTTTTAAATTCACTAGTTCACAGCCAAGCAGCTGTAGATAATGGAACAGTAGAAACTCTAGATCACTGTTAGACTACTTGGAATTGACTGATCAATGAATATCTTACTAGGGATCCCAGGATAACTCCTCTATTACATTGGCTTCATTTTAGCCTACCAGCAGACTTTGGTGTCCCATCTACACTTTGCTTACTATGACGATGAGAAGACAGAAGGTGGTTGGAAAATATTTTGTAAAAATATCAGACCAGCCTCTTCCACTATGGGGGTCTAATGTGTTACCTTGGGGGGTGTGGCTCAAAACTGGGTGGAACTGGGTAGAGATAGCCATGTGAGGACAGATGCTGAAGGGTAAGGTTGAGGAATTCACAGCAATAAAAAACTGTTTTTGAGACTCTCAGGCATTACACGATCTGAAACAACTTCACACATGTGTAGGTGAACATGTGTAGCGAGCAACAACCGTTCCACAGGCACACCAAAGAGGCAAGATGAATGCACACACACTTTAAATCAGTTTTGGAAACTATATTAGAATTTTTATGATGCAGGTGGGAATCAGTAAACTGCCGTGTACAGTAGTAATAAGGAGATTACTTTACATATCCCTCAAGGAAAAAACACTACAGGAGTACGCATTTTATGGAAGTGGTCAGAGTAGAGCAGCTCCAAGAGTTTCAGAGTCTACTGTAATATATTCTATTATACCCCAAGCCACAATTTTGATCCTATTACATAATTAGACAGAGACTACTGAGTTAGAGAGGCTGTAAAATGGATTGTGTTGGGTGCTTCGCAAACGAGGTTAAGGTCATACACCATCGTCTGCACAAAGACTCAACAGATTCAATTTCGTCTTTGAAAGGAAATGATCGTTTCAAGTGCTCTAGTTTTGTCTGTTAGGATGAACAAAGGCTAAACAGAAGTTATGCAAAGCAACTTCAGAAAGTGCTGTGCATGTAAATGAGCATGCCACATCCACCCACGAGCTGGATTATTATGCATTATTAACTTATGCAGGCAAAAGAGTATACACAAGAGATGCCACAGAATTCAGCATACCCACACAAAGACAACTTTCTCCACCGGTACATGCAGCTGTGGCATGAGCGGGCTCTGACACCACGCTGTTGACACACTGCTTTACTGCTACATTTCACAACAACGCGCCACTGACTCCCTCCGCAGTGCAAGCACTCTGGGTAAAGGAGACATGAAGGGAGTCCTCGGAGGGCAGGGAGCTCCCTGCCAACTGAGCTCACAGCTAGCAGCGCAGCGTTCCACTGTCACTGCTGAGCCACATTTACACAAGAAGTAAAAAAAGACTGGAGATGTGTGTCCGAGCTGAAGTTAAAAATAACAAGTACAATCAACCGCAAGTTGAATTACAGTCCTCAGTCTAAGTAGGCATGTCCAATTTGGGACATAATTGAAGAAAATGTTCATTATTCCACTGGCATGAGTGCATTCAAGTGTTATTTTTTCTTCTCTTCCAGCTACAGCTAACTGACTTGTTTCAATTCACTTCATTTATTCTAGCTCGACGCTGGATTCATTTCATCCTATCTGTGATTAGAAAGAGAAGTTTTATCTCGACCAACACAATCAGACGCAGCTGCCGCTTCCATCCCGCTGACATCAATCAGCCAGTGATATATTAGCAATTCACCTTATGACAACATGCGCTTTCTCTATCAAATTCGCTGACGTCATCATTGATGAAGTTATTTTGCATCTGCTGTTCTGTTTATCATGATAAATAGCGGCATTACGAGAAGACGATGCAGACTTGGTGACTGCAGCGTTCTGACTGGCTGAACAAACCTGCATGAATTACTGGTTTAGTAACAAATAGATGTTTCAGTGATCAATCTGTCATCGTTATCGTAACGACATGAAGGCACCGTCTTCTAACTCTAAAGTCAAATACCATAAGATGTATTTGGTTACAATCAGCTGTAGATTAGAGAAAAGCAACGCATCCGACCCCACTTGTTTCATCCAATTTTCTAGTCATCAACAATATTCCAGAACAGATGCAGTGGAGTAAATTCCCCATCAGCAGTGGCCAAAGAGATTTCACTGCAATTACCGGCCGGAGTACCTCACTGGTACTTGTCCTGCTCTCCAGACTCTAGACTGTAGAGTCTACAGTATGAGGGAAACATTGACTCTGCCCTGAAAATGATGAGGGTCAAGACATCATCATCTGGCTTTCAGACAATTAAACTTCTGAGCCCGCGCACTATAATGTCAAGAAGAGACAATGTCTTTTAAACCCATTCTTCTTTCCCTTCACGAGTGCAGGAAACAATCCACCAGGTGTATTTGGCTGTCTTTTAAAGTAACACTGCTAGGTTTTAAACATTTTTTAAGCCCCTCTGATGTCACTAAACCAAAAGAGGAGCCTGAACACACCTGTGTGAGTTCCTGCTGCTCCAGTTCCCATTTCTTGATGCCATTATCTCTCGACCCACTGAACAGCACATCTCCCTGAACCGCCAAGCACTCGATGCCGTCGTAGTGTGGAGGCTCAAAGTTATGAGCTGGACCTAAATTCCCCAGAGTTCCCTCTGCCACATCAAACACCTGAAGAAAGGATGGAAAGATAAGAGATTTTTTTGACTCATTAGGAGATGATTTTGAATCTGACACTGAATCTAAATGTGTGTGCAAGCGTGTGTGTTATACCTTAACGTAATGATCTTTGGAGCCAGTGATAACGTGATCTTTGCCCAGCAGAGACCGTGCCACTGTCAGACACATGACAGAACCAATGTGGCCCGTCAGCTTCCCTGTTGCTTGCATCCTGCACACACACACACACACACACACAGAAACACACCGAACCCCAGGAGGTGAAGCAAAGGTCTGTGAAATTCATTACTGACAAGAATCAGATTTTCAAGGTGCCTGTGTCGCTAAATGAAATTACTTTCCTTCTCTCAAGTCAAGTAAAACCATTGAGACACAGCAATGCCACAGGCAGCAGGGATGAAGGAATGTTTAATACATCCATTTTTCACTTCTGGAGGATTCTTACGCATCATTAAATAGTTTGGAGCCCCTCAGCAGAAACTATCTGATCCAATTTGTTAATGATGTCATTCCAGATACACAAAAGGCAAACATGGCGTTACCGTGGGATGCCAAAAAGCTGCTTCCTTGAGGAAAACCTGCTTTTAAATTATGCCTTGAATCACTAGCTCTGGGTTTCTACACTCTTTGTTGAAAACACTTTATAGCTCCCTCCTGCCAGATTTTAATAAGTCCATGAATGAACTATTCATGAATCTAAACTAAAGACTCGAGTAAATGAGAGAAGTAATGAATATTTTCAACACAAAAATGACTGACTGCATACTTCAGTCTGTAACCGGAAAAGTTATCAATGAATTAACAAGGCACTGAATAAATTACTGACTGAACAAAAGTACCTGTTGAGGTCCCACATGCGAACAATGTTTCCGGCAGCAGCGTACAGCACAGACCCTGATTGGTTGAGAGCTATCTGGTTGATCTGACACTCGCCCTGAGCGAAGGTTATTGTGCGGGTGGTCGTGCCAGCGCATGCGTCCCCTGAAACTACCTGCCCCGATGAGCTGTTGAGATAAAGAGGAAGCAAAGAGTTAAGCAGAGTGTGAGACAGGACATGAAGGAAAAAGATCAGGTATGAGACACGGGTCGCAGCACTTAATCCCTCTAGAAGCATTTTACTGATTAATTAGTTAATATTCTGCAACGTGAACAGAAATGTGCATTTGTAAATCCCCAGCTGCAGTTTCTATTAGTTTCAAAATGTTAATTCCGACTCAGTCCAGTGAGGAAAACTTACGTAAGTGTGCGGACACACTTAGCAGAGTCTCGGATGTCCCACACCTTGATGTACGAAGTGGAGACAGAAAAGACCAGACCGGAGGACGGGCAGTATTTGACTGACACCACGTTGTTTGGGTGGCCTTTGAGGGTGGCAATCTCCTGACCTGTCACCAAGTTCCACATCTTACAGGTACGATCTGGAAGAGTAGAGACGTTAATAAAGTTATTCTGCTTTCTCTCATGATAAACGGTTTGTAACTTTCCACACTCCCCCATTTTACTGTCTAAAACTTAATGTCTGATATCACTTGGTCATCTTCAAGGGGATAAACCCAACGCTTTTGAAGTTTAAATCAAATCAGATTTTTATTTATAGATCACTTTT
>JBBDHI010000003.1:25652365-25665060 GCA_037177115.1 Craterocephalus stercusmuscarum
AGATTTTTATTTATAGATCACTTTTCATGCTTACAGTAGACAACACAGCCTGCTTTACATATCAAAAGCAATTTATGCATAAAAGAGAATTTAAAAAAGGCTTCACACACCAAATATGCCATAATGGAACAAGACCTCACCATATGTTTTAGTTCTAACTTAGGGAATGTCCAAAAGGCTGCTACCAGAGGGCCAGAATTTAAAAGCAGGTGAGATAAAAGAGAAGGCCCAAGACCATTAAGACATTTAGTAACAACTAAAAGAACCTTCAAATCAATCATGAATTACAGAGGGAGCCAATGCAGCGATTTTTAAACATGTGTAATGTGTTCCTGTCCTCTGGTCCTCAGAACTCATGCCCGCTGAGTTCTGAAGTAGCAACAGGTTTTAAACCTATCAGAGTTTAGCAGGTTTTAAAAACAGCTTTCTCCCCACGCTCCAGTCTATGCTATGCTACGGTGAACTGGCTCCACAAGTTTTTATACAGCAGTTTTGAACACAACACTTAGATGTGTTTATTGGAGATAAGAAAAGACATCAGATAAGGTAGGGTATAACTAAAGAAGGTTTGGTAATAAAAGCTCATTATAAAGTGATTCAGCACTTTGGGAAATACAGTTCCTGGCTTTCTGTGAGGTGAGAACATCAATCAATCCAGTTATATTTTACAATGTGGAAATTATCGTTCCAATGTAAGAAAAAGAGTAACCGACTAAAATCAGCCTGCTTCTGAGTCTTAAAACAAAAGATAGCTACAAGAGGATCTGAGTATCAGGGAGCACAAAAAGGAGAAGGAAAAAAGTCAGAGCAGTAGTTGTGAGGAGAACCAAAAGGTAGCTGAAGTTTGAAAAAGATGCAGATGATTTGATTCTTTTGGTCAATCATAATACAATAGCTATGCCTTGTATCAGTAAGATCAGGATTTAAACCCTTCAGTACAAACCCAAGAGAGCATAAGATGTTCCCTGAATAAATAAATAAATAAATGAATAATCATCATAATAATGCAGATATAGACATGTTGACTAAAAGAATCATATGAATGAAAAATGATTTAATCACTGGTGGCAGAACTTCAACCTGTAAAGAAATAAACTGGTGAGGATTTCAAACCCGAGTGCTAACCAATACGAAGACTGTGTCCACACTGATTATGGCTGAAATAACCTCAGGGACCTCAATTTTTTAAAATCATATCACCCTGGCTTGTCAAATTGGATTTCAATGTGCCTTGTTTGACTTGTAGTGTGACGTCGTACACTGACAGGAGAAAGGCAGAGTGACGGCCGAGCTGAACAGAATCAATACAACTCATAGCAAAGGGCTACTTTGGTATAACTGTGGACAGACGCCCCGGTTAAACTCTGAATGCTAGCACTTTTGAGGGATGCTTTAGTACAGGAAAAGCTGAAAGAAAAGCCCCACATTTCAGATAAAATGTTCTTGACTGCCACCCTGTTACCAAGGCAACACATGCAGATTGGTTGGTAATGTCTGAACACACATAACTCACTCAGTTCTTGCAAAGTGCACCCAAAGTCCATATTTAAAGATATGAATGGTGAAACTTGCATTTACTGTCACTAAAATTCATTTGAAATGCAGCCATGAACATGTGTAGGTGGCATTTCCAGGATTTGTTCTGTAAACTTTTGTTTTTCTAAAAGCTGCATCAAAGAAAGAGGCACAACACGAAAATTAATCTAATTTTTCTGTTGGTACTTTGACAAGGTGGCAATATTCTTCATACAATATTCTTCAGTCTGCACAAGTAAAGACCTTTTTACTTTATCTAGGTTCTAAAAAGATACACAAGACACCTCAAATAATTTGCGCTTCATACTGCATCACTTTTTCTCTACAAGCGCACACTAAGGAGTATATCTGGGAAAAGATAGTAATTCAGTGTCAGTGGAGATCAAACCAGTGATCCTCGAAAAAAAAGAAGACAATCACACCTGGTATAAATGCATAACTAATATAAGGACTTTGGTTTGTGTGTACCTTTAGATCCGGTGAACAGCAGCTCATCTGTAGCATCCACACACAGAACCGGCTTTGAGTGGCCCTCAGCCACAGAAACACACTGCAGGGGTGCTGTCCGGCCCCCTTTCACACCCCCAATGGGATTGATCACGCCCCTATATTTCACAAACAAAAACACAGGGTCGGTTTGATGGTATAAAGCAGCGTGGATCATTTCTTCCAGCAGATAGAGAGAATGTGCACTATATAACAGATCAATCACAGACATGCACAAAGAACCATTTTTTCCGTTTTAATTATACCAACAAAACACAGAAATCCACAAACAAATTACTGTCACCTCTGGTGCACTGAGTTTTATTGAATTCATGGGGAACTACCTGAACCACAGGAAGAACGAACAAGAAAGTACACCATCTTAAAATTTAAAATTTTATGCTTTAGGACATAATTAATGAAAAAAAAGAATATATCTCTGGTTCTTAGCAGGTCTTAAAATTAAGTGAATTCCAACAAAGATTCAGGTCATTACTCATTGAACAAACTTCAGTCAAAATGCAGAAGCAGCGTGTGAAAACCATGAATTAACTTCCAAAAGTAACTTACAGCTTCCAAATGAAAAAAAAAGAAAAGTAGCAGTTGGGTGTCCACAAATGAAACATACTTAAACTAATTATCAGCCAGTGTAAACACTTCTATTTGGCCGTATTTTGGTCGGGAGCAATACTTTCTGCCCACATTTAGGGGCCATCATTCTACAGTGACAACGTCTAAAAGTGGAAGACATTCAAGACAGTTGCCACTGCGTACAGCAGATTAGAATTAACACCTCTGCCAAGCTGTCAACCATGAACTCCTCTGCAAAGCAAAGTGTTCTAGTGAAATATAAGACCGTCAGGCAGCTACTTTTTGACCAAAACAGGGTCAGGCAACAGGAAACTGACCCCAAACACACCAACAAACTTACAACTGAATAGCTTAAGCGAGGAAAGAACGAAGATGTTGAAATGTCCGAGTCAAACAAAGCTATGTTGGGACTTTGAAAAGCTGCACACAATAACTGAGCTGAATCCTCCTGCAAAGATGAGAGAGACTGAAAACATGATATAGAAAATGATTAATTCAAGATCCTGCTGCTAGAGACGGCTCTACAAAAAATTGAATTCTTGGGTGCATATAGTGTTTTACGCCCTGCTTCTGCATTTCAGTTGTGCTTTTCTGAAATGAATTTCAGTTGACACATTTTGCTGCTGACCTGGAATTCTACTTACCAGATTTTACTTAAAGCATCTCTCCCTTCTGTTTCCACCCCTTATCACACACTCAAACACACCCCGATTTGTGAAAAAGCCCAATTAATGCACTATAACAAAGAAAACGCTCGTTTCAACTCGTCTCCGTAGCCTCTCTCTTCCTTACTTACCCTCACGCATGCAAACACGCAAAGACTCTTCTATATAATATGCACTCAATATCTCAAGCTGGACTCTCTGCCACCCTCCCACCCTCTTACAACCCCTTCCCAATCTATGTCCATCTGACAGCCCAGAGTCCCTTAGTGCCTGTGGAGCAGTCGGCAGAGTGAGACAGAGAAGAGAAAGGGTGAGAGGAAAAGGGAGGGCTGTGGAAAAATTGGTCCCCAGTGGGCTTCACGGGTAGTGGTTAGTGTGCATGTGAAAATGCAAGTGTGTGTGCGAGTGTAAGAGATAGCGCAAAAAACAGAGAAATGTGAGGGGGGGAGTAGGAAACTGTGACTGAAAGAATTCTGAACAGATTTGTTTCAGCAAAGAGTGAGCAAAATACAGAAGGGTATGTCAAGGATAGCAACATGCTCCTCTTCTGTGCTCACTGATGTCCAGGCGTAAAAATATGCAGAAATGAAACACTAAACTATGCATTCTGTCTTTTGTGCAGTGTATAAAGAAGCTAACTAAAAGCTTACATTCAGTGGTCAGTGAAAAAGTCTGCCATGCATATCTGCCAACTTTCACAGAACACACTCACCAAAATAAATAAATAAATAACAGAACTGATCTGTGGATGACAAGCTCAGAAGTGATTATTTGCAACAGCCACAACACGGACACCAAAATCCACAGACAAAAACCCCCAGCATAGCATGCTAGGGTGTCATCATTGCCACATGCAACATATTGCACAGTCTCGGGCCGGACAACACAAACCAATTTTCATATTTCTATCATTTTTTCCTTAATCACGATATATATCTTGATATAAATTATTTTGGTCAGGTAAACAAAGAGAATGTTCAAATTTACGGACTTGAGTACTAAATGCACTCTTATTAAGGATCAGAAGCACGTACTGTGTACATTAAAATATTCGACTGAAATTTAAGTATATGTGTATTAAAATAATGAAAAATACTTTTCAATCACCATAATAAAGATTCAGTTGACTAAATGCTAAAAAAGAGATATTTTAAACTCAAAACAAGCTAACTATATATAAACGATATTCCCTCAATCTATATCTTGTGTGACAAAGTCTTGGATATATCTGAAAATCTCAATGTATTGTTTTTGAATTCAACAGAAATGTTAAAAAACCAAGCAAACAATTATGATTAATCAATAAAAGTTACATCACTCATGAGCTACATTTTTGTTTGAAAAATCCTTTAAGCAATCAGGTGCTTTCTGTAACTCTCAGTCAGACTTCTGCACTTGTTGGCAGGTATTCTGGCCCCCTGCTAATCAGCAATGAACTCATTATTCCAGGACCAGTCCTGTTACAATAAACAAAAAGTTAATTAATCAAAAGTTGAGAAAAAAATAAGTGCAGTAAATTTGCCAGCCATAATAATCTTTATTTTCTTTCTCTCTGACTTGGAACCCTCTTGTTTTTTAATGCAGTAATCTCTCATGTCATACTCAACACCCCATGGTCTCGTACCATACCACAGAGTGTAACATGGTATTTTTGAATAATTGATCTTTGAAAGGGTGTACTTTCATTGTTATGGCATTATCATTGTATTATTTGAAAATGGTCTCAAAATGATAAAATAATTGCTTAGAGCGATATTATCATTTATCACAATCATTTCTAAGACAATTAATCACATAGCAAACTGTTATGGTGACAAGCCTATCCGGGACAGTTTTGCTTGTTGCGTTCTTTCCAACTCAACTGAATTTAAAAACAAATCCTTATATCACTTAACATAAATTCTAACTTAGCAAATTTCATTTTATTATTATATTTTTCAGTGTCCAATTATTTGAGTGAATATTGTGAATTTTGGATTTTCTTTAATGGAAGAGAATTCATTTGAGGACGACTGTAAATTCTCGCCTTACTCAGGAGGGAGCCGACTCTCAGCACCTCCACAGACAACTGCCTCTGGGGCTCGGGGAAAAGGCGAGGTGGTACATGTGGGTTAAGTGGAGAAATGTTACAAGCTGACAACATAGTCAGATTATCAGCTTCTGCAGAGCTGTAAAACCAGACCGCAATGGCAGATGTGTAGAGTGAAATCGGTATCAAATCCAGACTATGAGGCACACTTTAGACCCATTTCATTTTGCACAAAAACTACGTTTTTAGGGATCTATAAGAAGATAAATCTAGATGTAACTTATACAAAACAGTGGCAAAAAAACTACAATCTCTTTCACTGCTATAAATATGTATTTAATTGTAATTATATCAAGATAATCTCTTCACACAAACACCATATAGCCAAGTAACTTTTTTTTGTTTGTTTGAAGCTATAAAAGTGTATAACTGTGGATACTTCCTTAACGTTTTTTTCACCCCCATTTTTAATTCGAAATTAGCTCTGGGACATAGTGTACTACCGTTTAACATTGGGTTCCATTTCTTACAGCAGCGTAGAGCTCCATATAGTAAAAACTGTTCCAACCCTATCAGCATCTGTGAGGATATCATAGGCTGTGTTACACACTACACGAAAGCTGCTAATGGATGTTGCAGGGCCAAGACCTAAGAGACCAGCACTAATGAAAACATGGGTGGGGGGGGATCAGTGTGTGCTTTCTGCAGTGCACAGAAAAACAGGAGGGTCTTAGTAAGAGATGCATCTATTTCTCTGTGTCTGTGCTTAAATAAAGTCTGAAAAATAATTTAATTATTACAATGAAGAGAAGAAAATGTTGTTTGTATCAACACTTTTTAAGAAATTTTGAGAAACGAGGTATTCAGATTCAAAACATTAATGTAATGTACCATAGCAAACCTGCAAATAGCATACAAATGCATAATTTCATTAGGAGAAAGGTGGATCAAGTGAGAAGTGTTTTTTGTTTTATTTTCTTTTATTCATGAAGACCAAATTAATTCTGGAAATTCAGCTTGGACTCTCTGTTTCAGTACTGTAGCTATTCACACACAAACTCTTCACAGCGGGATAGTCACAGCCAGAAATGTGTTGGCACAACTGGAAACCCTGCAGTCACCGGAGGCAAAACAAGATGCTCACAAGTACACAGTGGAAATCACAGCAAGTATGTTTACTAGATATTAGAGAAAGAATAAATCAAACCGGACTTTTACACATGTAAGGACATTTTTACGTTAGCCTGACCCAAACTGAATAAAAAAAGTTTCAAAACTGCACTAACACACACAGATAATGTTAAATATAAATATGGTGTAAATGGTTCCCTGCTCCAACACTGATTGCTGTCAAATGGATCTCCTCCTACACACCTTGGTGTCAACCTCTGCCTGAGGCTGTTAACGACCCATCAACCTGAGTCAGGTGGATGGAAGCATTGAAAACCTGCAGAACGGCAGCCACTGAGGACTGACATTAGACATCAGGTGTTCCAAAGTTCCTCCCAGGCTGAGTTAAAAGCATTAGAATGTCTTGAACACCTATGTCCAAAGTACAGCATCATACATATTCTAGTAAACAACCTGATTACACTCCCATGCAGATGATCTGATAACATGGTCGGGTCAAACTCAAGTGTACATTAAACCAAACTCGAGTCTTTCCTCACGGGTTAAAGACAGGAGATGAGTGCAACTCATATTCATAATGAATATAAATAATGAACATATTCATAATTACTCCTATCAGTTCACATATACCAGTGACTAGACTATGAGTTGAATTTACCATTTTTCAGACTTCCTGATGACGAATAGGTGTCTGACAAATGCTGGGAATACATCCACTCTCACGTGAACCCCCCCTGGAACATTTCACAAACATCTCAAAGCTAAAGATCATTTTTATAAACTGCTAAACATGGCTAAACGGTTGACTTTGACAAACAACTGTCACCACCTAGTGGCCACTAGAAGGAATGCAGACTTAAGACTCTTCTATATGAGCTTTACTTTTTAGATCCGGGGGTTACGTCCATTCTTTACAGATAGATTATGCGAGGGCTATAGCAGCTAGCTTAGTTCAAGAAGCCAAGAAATATTTAGGACATCAACCAATCCGTGTCCATGACAAATGTTGTCAAGAGTCAACATCTGTAACTTTAGCTTTTAAATCAATTGAATACAGGAGTCTTATTCACTCTAAATCTAAAGAAGAGATCATGTATAAGCGTACCGGTTAAATGTTTCGAGCTATTCATGTTTTCCCTATACAGTAGTTAAACATATTATAGCATGTTTAAAATCACACAACTATACTCATGCACACCATAGACGATTTATTGTTTGCATTCGCTTCTTTTTATGTCTTTTTGTCTTCAGTTTCCAAAAAAACAGTGTACTGTAGTTCATTCAGATCCTGCATGTGACCACAGAGAAACACAGCAGCACAAAGATAGAAAAACCTCCTGTGGTTAAAACATGCACCACAGTGACCCTACCAATGGAGGACTACAGGGGAAGTGGACTACTAGTGGAGACAAGACACCGTGCGAGTTAGCAGGCACAACGGGAAAACAGAGAGTGACAGACACGATTCCTCTACCTGAGCACCTCGGAGAGCGAGGAGTCGCTGTCATCCGACCTGGAGGCAGAAGAGGAGCAAGGAGAAGGAGGGGTGGGGTGGGAAGAGGAAAGGGTTAACCACGCTAAGAAAAGACAGAAGGGTTACTGGCAAAGGGTTAAAAAGGGAGGAGCAACTAGTAGAAAGGTTTGAGATATAAAGAAGAGCACAAACTGGAGGGAAAAAATCAGTCAAACAACAGAGCTTGTCCAGAGATAATCAAGCAAACGAGAAAAAAGGGAAAACACTGGACAAGCTCAGGGTAAAGCCACGCTTAACATTTAGTGGACTTTTCTCCAGTGGTGTTAGAACAAACACTAAGGGTTAATGGTTGGAAGAAATAGAGATATTTGGGGAAATGCAGTCATTTACATTCTGGATAAGAATTGGGAGGAGAAGACAGACACCACCCACCTAGCTGCATTCATCAAGCAGCTATTTGGCTTCGCTCAGCGTATAAGCTCAGAAAGAGGAGCAAAAACTAACCTGATGCTGCTAAAGTACCACAAATCCATACAAAAACAATTCATAGCACTTGTAACCTTTTTATTAAGAAGATGTTCTATTGATTAAACACAGGAGACACAGCAAACTCTGTATTGTGAGCTTCAGAGCTGCTAACAGACTATTGCTTTTGTTTCCCCTGATACCTGCAGCCATGGACTTAGCAAACTGCTGCTGCCTCATATTTAGTAAATAGACATGAAAGCGGTGTCAGTCTTCTCATCCAAAACTTTGCAAGAAAGTAAAATATTTCCAAAAGTGTTAAATTATAAGTCAGAACAAAGAAACTGAGAACCCAGAAAAAAAGAGGGAGGTGAGCAAAAAAGGAGGCGCTGATCCCGGGATAGTCTAACGCAAAGGTTGCATAAAAGACACTTTTCTGCTCTTTGTGTTTGACTATGAGGTCAGAGTCTTCTCCTATAATGAGTCTATACTCAGGGAATTAGTACAGAAAAGGCACAGGGGATAGCACACAGGGTTAACAGAGGGAACAATCTGGTTGACTAGAGGATAAAAGGTCCACGCTGCAGCCGTACCTTCAGCTCAGCCCAAAGAGAAACACTTTTATGTGTGTAACAGTGCATTAAACATGTTATTACACTGTAAATATTTTATAGATTCTGGTTCGTCACCTCGAGGGCTTATGCTGTTCTCCGAGCGTGAAATAAAAGTAAATGTTCTGTAAATGTCTGGAGGGAACAGCAACATTACAAGGTGATAACAATTCTTCCATTTCTCCTTATTTACTGTTAGCTACCGTGTCTATCTGCATTAAATTATCGGGGCTCTCACCACAAAATCCTTTTAAAAATTCAAGGGCTTTGCCAATGTGAAGTGAATTTAAAAAGGGATCAGAGATTCAAAGCCTCTTTATCCAAGAGATAACAAGAAAACTTTGTTCTTCATTTCCATCTTGTGTTGGAAATCCACATCAAGTGCATGATCCCATTCTCACAGGCAACCAAACTACTTGAAGCGGTGTAGAAAAAAGGGCTAATTAAAGTCACACAGAGTAAAAAAATAAAGGTCTAATTGCAGTTCATTGGTTTTTTGTGAACTTGTAAAGAAGTGAGGAGCATCACGATCACCTTTCTTTGCTTCAGAAATGAAGTTCAGACAGATTATTCAGTTGCATTTACATGTTAATATATGAGCTACATTTAAATAAAAATGCATTGATGTATGCTTGCGATGATGACTTTAAGTTCTGGGTTCAGTCAGTGTCAGGGATGGCAGGAAAATGAAACAAGTCAAAAGGAAATAATGGGTCAAATGATAAATACTGGTACAAGAAAAAGGTTTACCCAGAGATCTCTGCAAGCACAGCATTTGCATACCTTCAACAAGCGGACTTCTCTTTCAATGAAAACAATAAAACACCCGAAAAACAAACAACTGAAAAAAAGAATATCCCTGCAATCACTGAGGAAAAAAAAAAACTCACAGCACTCCATCATCCTGCATCATGCTGGATGAGAACTCATCTCCTTTCCCAGAGACCATGAAAATATACAACCTCCTCTGCTATTTATTCAAAATGGCGACTAACAGCAACAGCTGCATGACAACATGACAAGAGTCATCTCATTTACCATCCCCTGGTTCAGATAATGAGGAGCCACAGGCTGCACTGAACACAGCGCATGCAGTTATTAACACATACAGCAGACATCCACACAGTAACAACACCCCAACTCCGTCTCACAGTATCACCGCAACCAATTAAGGAGCTATAAAGCTAGGAAATGCCATGTCTCAATAACAAACACAGAATAAAGAACTTTATGGCAGAGGCTGGTTGAAATGAACTGCTGATATAATCAGAACAGAAAGCTGGAGTTGATTGTGCGAGAAAAGCAGAAGGGAGGCTATCAGCTGCTACCTAGCTGCCTCCTATCTACATTATTCCACAGTGTGATTAACTGAGATACACAATGAGAGGCACTTACAGCACTCTTTTACCTTTATTTGTTTTAGTGAGTTTAAAAAGGCCTAGTCAACACCAATAGAAACTACAGAAATTCAGTCTCAATCAGCTTCAACAAACTTAAATATAAGAAGTTAAGATAAATCTCAGAGCTTTTAAATAAAATTTTGCACGCAAGCTTAATTTCTCTTCTGTGACCTTAATAACACCCCATCATCTCGCTGATATGCAAACACGACCACTCTCACAGCACATCATAACGGAAGGTCTCACTATTTGATCTTCCAAATTGGTAATTTCTCCATATAGATTGAAAGCACACTGTAATTACATCATGTTGATCCCGTTTCCAGATACACATTTGAAAAGCTTTTGTGTTTTGAATCTTAATGCATTTAGCAGTCAGATTCGATGACCATTTGTTTCAACAGGGACCAGAAAAAAAGTCAAGAGTGAGAGACATCTACACTTTGCTCTCGAAAAGGCTGAACTTCACTCTGTCAACAAAAACTTTAAACCATGGGCAAGGGAGAAAGAAAAGAACAGAAGAGAAATAATAGAATGGTTTGAGCTGCGGCGAATATGAACAGATGAGCATGTGTGGACAAAACAGTGTGTATGTTGCTATGCAAAAATACACTCACTTGTCCAGGGCAGAACCTTGGGTTTGGTTGCTGGTCAGCCTTGAGAAGACATTGCGGTCGTTCCTAGTTCTCAGAGGAGGAGAAGAAGGGGGAGTGTAGCCGTCAGTGGGCCTGAGGAAAGCGGGGAAAGTAAGAGATGAAGCTGTGTAAATGAAAAACTTGGTTTTCATTGGTCTGCAAGCAAAAGGCAGAGTTTGAGCAACATGTACCTGTAAGCACGGTCATAAGACTTCCTCCTTGTTATGGGGGAAGTGTCATAGCCGCGGGACTGCCTGGGACTGACACACAGACAAAAATAAGCAAACTTAGAGGCATTTCAAGGGAAAGCAAAAAGAATTATGCAAATGAACAAGATGAGAGACATTAATGTCAACTTTTGGGAATCTATTACCAACTAAGCTTTTATGTGATTTAACTCATCCTGTTAACACTATAAGAACATGTCTGAGTTTCTAAGTTTTATCTGATTATCACAAAAGTTTGTCACCATCGTTTAAATCTCCATGACTTACAAAGTGTGTCCCCTAATTGGAAGGCTAATGGTTCGGGACGCCCTGTCCCTGTGGTATGGTTCTCTCAGGGCCAAGCTGAGGCCCAAATTCCCTGGAACGAGACTCAGACCGTCCTCCTGGATGTCTGTCAGTGATGCCAGAGACTTGGTGATGTGCTGCGGTTTGCTGCCTGATGAGGGGTCCAGAATTGGACCAAGGTACTCGGCCGATACGGCCTTCATCTGGGCTGACAGACGAGGCTCCATCTGTGTGAAGTATGTATCCAATTTGGTCACAAAAAGAGCCACAAAGGAGAGAATAAAGTGAAGACGAAGGAAGGAAATGGAAACATGAGGCATGAAATAAAAAATGGGACTGAATTTAATCAAGACGGACTGAAAAGAGCAAAGAGAATCTGAATGCAGCTATGCAAACAAGAAAGAATTCATTCTAGGTCGTTCATTGTTGGGGTCAAACAAGAGCTAGGCTACAGAGAAAAAAACAGTAAAAAAATAGGTACAATAGACAAAAACAAGAAAATAAAATGGATTTGAGTTAAATCTGTGGCTGTCTAACCAATAAGGTTTACAAAAAGAAATGTTTGCTTGCACTGCCTCTCTGTGGCTGCAACGAAGAATAGCAGGTACTGAAAAACAGAACAGGTCCAAATATAAAGCTCAAAAGCCAGTATCACGATGGTTCTGCCGTGGTTCTAACAGGCTCTGACTTGTCTTACCTTCACTTTGAAATCGTCCTGACTGTTAGATTCCTTCATCTGAGAAACACTGAAGAAAATAGAGGGAGAGCACCATAAGAAGCTGTATGTTCATTTACTATTTCCATTGTGCTTTTGACATTTTTTTGTTTCATTACAGCAGACAAAGTATTTTTATTTTATTTATTTAATCTTTTTTAATTATTTTAGGCAGTGAAAGTTACCTGCTGTCGGAGGCTTGGCTGAACTCAGACGGCTCCTCGTCAGTGCTGGCATAGCCATTTTCTGGAAGTGCACAAAACACACAATCTATAAACCGACAGTATAGAATCCGGGAGTGTTGATAAAAAATACCATGTGAGAATAAAATTATTATAACTTTGTTTAAGATTGGTCTTCTTTTATAAACACCCAGTTTGTCACACATGAATGAAACCCTCCCCTTCCTTACCTCTGAAATCATCGGGGAAAAGAATCCAGCTCC
>JBBDHI010000003.1:25762423-25778744 GCA_037177115.1 Craterocephalus stercusmuscarum
AATATTAATAATTAATCAATAATCGATCATTAATTTCCCTAATAATGGATTTTAGATAATTTAATCAAATGCCCATCTTTATTTTAAACAGTTTTATATTTAATCCATCATCTACAAAACGTGTACCTCATTACATGAGTCAGTTTACACGCTGTCATTAAATGCATTCCTGCAGTTACATATACATTTATAGGAGGAGGAAAAAATATCAAAAGTGTGAGAGGAAAAAACAGAAAAGAACAACTGGAGTGCTCCACTCATCTGGTCTGCATGGTGGAATATTCCTGCAGCAGCCAGATCAGCTGAGTAAGGCCAGTGGTAGCTGTAGTGCACATGTGAAAGCTGTGCGTCACCTGACCTCAATACATTTCAAGATAACAGTTATGAGGTTGTCTTGTTAGCAACGTGCACCCATCTGATTTTCCCCAGTCAAACAGCCAGTGAAGTATGTGTGTGTGTATCTTAATCTCACATTTTCTACAAATGTTCAATGTGCTGATGACGCAACACTAGCAGAGAATTCAAGGACAGTGATTGAGTATTCTGTGCGCATACATGCACACGGGGACACAGCTCACCCTGAAAGTGCCAGATGGCTGTTACCATGGAGACTGGTGGCTGTGATGTGCTTTCTGCACGTGTGTTCACCGTGCATTCACCTTGGCACAACCCCCCACATGTTAGACTCGCGTGAAGTTATGGACTGTTATGCCACTGTTGTGGCTTCAGTGGTCACACAACCCCGTAATCATGAGCCAACGTGACACACACGCGCTTGAACCAAAGCGAAGCGGGCCGAGTGTGACAGGAGGACAGCAAAGAGATGAGAAGAAAAAAAAAGACAGGTGTGAGGAGAAGTGACTTACACATCGTTAAACTCATCTAAGCTCGCCGCTGGTGTGAAAACGTCTAGGAGGCCGATCACCTAAAAGGCAGAGAGAAAGGTCAAGAGGTTATTAATTATTCACAACTGTCTCTGCCTTGATGTTAACTGATGCCAATAAACACCTTTTCTTTGCATTTTATCTGAACAGGTATTCCTTTTAATCTTAAAAAGGTATAGTTTGTTTCCTCTTCACTGGCACATTCACCCCTAGTTGTACGTTTAGGAGTGACAGATGTGAATTACAGAACGAAACCAGGAAATTAACCTCCGCTGAAGAGACAAACATTTCATCATTTTCAGATTTAGTCAAACAAGCGACTCGCCGATGCTATTTTCTCATCTAGGCTATTTGCATTACCTTATCAACATATCAATGTTCTCTAGGTCACACTGATACTGCTTCGGTTACCAAGGTCTTTAATCACATTTATAGGACAGATATTAAGATTACTACTTACTTGCCCTGAAATCTTATCTGTTGATGTAATGTGCACCAAGCTGATCTGACAGGCACATTACAGCATTAATGATGTGACCAAAGGCGAGTCAAAAGGAAAGAAACTTGTAAAGAAATGTAATATTTAGACTGAAAAGCATCAAACTAGTTTTATGCTTGGTAATGATATCACCTCTTTTAAATAAGTTTTTAAATTCTGCACATTCTGGGATTTATTTTGCCAATGCTTTAGACTTTTTTCACTTGTTTCAAGCAGCTGTGGATCAAAACAAGCAGTGGATTTGAACAAAGATGAGAAAAGCACGAAGACCATGTGCTGATGTGTTTGTATGCGTTTCTTAAGCCTGTGTTTCTGCAAACATCCATACATGCATGCGTGTATATATGCATGCATGTTCACAGGCAGAGAGCAGTCCTGAGTGCAAACCCTGCCCCCCACCCCTCAGGGGGAGAGGTGGATAGGTACTGTGAAAACATTGGTGCAGCCCACCCACTCAGGATTCAAAACTGCAGCTGATTGGTGGAGCCGGAGCAATAACAAACAGCTGATTGGTCCACACGGGCTTCCCAAAATCAAAACCCCGGGAGTCTCCTGGCAACAGCACGAGCAAAACAGAGAATCCCAATCTATGTAAACCATAAACTGGTATCAAAGACTGGTTGACAAGCCAAGAAATCACAGCTTCTTCAAGCTCTTCTTTCCTGCAAGGAGGAAGAAGCAAAACCCTGCAACAGCATGTTTTACACTCACATCAATAACTAGCGTTTTGATTTTGTTAGGCGAGTATGTTATCAATCATACTGACATTTCTATAGAATATTACCAGCTTGCATTCAGCATAATACAAAAGCCCTGAGTCTAATCCTAAATAATCCTTCTACCATGTAAAACCTGTTTTTTAAATGAATGGTTTTTCAGCCACAGAAGCCCCGCCCTGTGCAACACTAATTCCAAAATGGCTTCACTAAAATGATCAAGCTGTCCTTACAGTAGTATTGATATTGGGTACAGAGAACATGACTTTTACTAATCATGTGAGCTCATCCAATAGCAAGCTTAGATCATATTTTCACCCAGAGCGATGGCTGTTCATATGGAACCTTTTCACAGTATGAGTCGCCTTCACCCAAACAACAGGCTACGCTCTCAGACAAGTTCCTTTCCATTAGTTTCAAGCTTGATTAAAAAAAAAAAAAATCACATTTGGTGTACTCCTCCACTGCAGACAAAAACAAGAGTTGCTTCTTTTATGCTCTGAGTGACATCAGCCTCATAGATGTGCAACCAAGCCATTAATTAGATTGAAGAAAGGTAAACATACTTTTCAAGCTAAATTCAACATGCAGGACTGCTGGTGGGTATTCCTCTTTCATATTTTACATGCTTTTTCAAGCTTATGTTTGTCACATCCCCCCGTCGCACATACACACAATGAAAGCAGCCATTAAAAGGAGCTATACCCGATATAACGCCCGGCTAGTTTAGTTAGCGATAGCGGCTAGTTTTTAGCTTTGCCGTGACGCTCTCTCTCTGCCAATGGTGTTAACTTTCGTTACTTCCTGATCCCATTGGCAGAGAGAGTGTGTCACGGCAAAGCTAAAAAACTACCCACTATCGCTAGGTGAACTAGCCAGTGATATCGGGTATAGCTCCTTTAAAGCTCTCCCTCACTGGTAACTGCTTCCAATATTACTGTGTATCTATACTCATTAGAAGTAGAATAGAGCTACTCCTTCTGTAAAGACCCCAGCTGAAAGACTTCCTTGCAGTCCTATGCATCATTCATACAGTGACTTCCTCCCACACTGCATACAGAAACCCATCATCTGCACACAGGCTTCATAACCCGCAGCCTGACACAATAAGATACAGTCTCTGCTTGCTCAAGGCGTTAGCTGGATGAAGGACCAGCACTGCAAGCATACCCATCATCTATACCAGGGGGCTCTTTAGTTGCATCTGGCTCTTTAGCCCTTCTGCACTGGCACCAGAGGAAAATAGAGTAATTCTGCAGGGAAAATTACATTTCTATTAATTAACAACGATAATGGCATAACCCATATGCTTGATTTGTGCAGAGAAATTAGCAAAAAACTAAAGTAATTTAGCACTGAAAGACATTTCCAGAACTAAACACAGTGTTTGCTGGAAATGCCAAGCCAGAGAGGGGTGACAAAAAGGATTTCAGAACTTCTATGGAAAGCTGAACAGTGCTTACTGTAAAGTAGATCTTTATAGAGCAGGTTTTGTGGCAGCAGAGGAGAAAGTACAGAGAACGCACTAAAGAATGTCGACGATATTGAGCAGATGTGTAAAAATATTAACTCGGATGGTGCGCAAGACACATAAAAAGTAATAAAGTGTTAACTGTTCATTGTAAGTTCAAAAGCTTTTGAGGCTCTGGTTTAATGTTACCAGAAACATTGCAGACCTCTGATCTATATGCACATGAATCAAGGCCAAAAAGCAGTGGGGTGGAGCTGAATCTACTGAATCAAAAATACCGCAGAGATAGTGCTGGATACGGGGCAATGCCTCTCCTAACAGGACATCTTTAGGCGTATTTTTTGTTTTCGTTTTTTTTTTCTTTCCCAGCAAGCATCATCACATTACGCTCCCATCTGTTCTCAATAAAAAATCATTTATGTGAACATTTGCAGAAACCTTCTAACATGTTAGCAGGAGCCTTTTCCTGCTGCAACCTCTTCCCAAAGACGTGTCACGACAAGCTCTTCTGTGTTCATTTTTGAAAAAGAGCTGATTTTTTTCTTTATTTCTTAAATCTGTGTCATTACATGAAGAATAAAAGATTGTTAATGAGATAAGCAGTAGGGTAGCGGGACTGCTTCTGCAAGTTCCCACCATGCAAGCTTGTCTTGAGAGCCACAGTACAGAACAATGAACATACTGTACCAGAGATTTAAGGGGGGAGAGGGATGAAGGGAATGGGTGGGAGGGTGGTGGGGGCGCTTGGCTGTAGGTGACTTACATTCTCGTGCTTCATGTGTTTGAGCAGCCGAATCTCTCTGTATGTTCTCTTTGCGTGGATGATGGACTGGAAAGGTCTGGACAGCTTCTTCACGGCAACCCTCATGCCTGTCTTATGATACGCTGAGCTGAAAATACACAAAACATTTTGGGGGAAAAAAGGTAAGCTTTTCTCAAAAACTCAGTAAAGTCATGAAAGCAGGAGCCAAAAAAAACCCACCAGATCAAAACTTTTACTTTTGTTTTGATTAAACTGACAAAGTCCTCCACCAGAGTGTGTAGGTGTCCATAGCCCAGCAAACAAAGCAAATAATTGCACAACATTTAACTCTTAGTTTCAGTTCTTATTTCACTGTGCAGGTTTTATAAGGGACATGACTGAACCCGTTTTGTAACAACAACAGTGCAGGCGACCAAAGGAGTGTGAAATTATCAAGAAAGAATTAAGGCAACAGTGAAAAGTTATTTAAACTTAGCGGAGTCCAATATTTTTCCTGATATAAGAAATGTTTAAATAAAAAGCATCACATTTGGAGGAAAGCTTTCATTCCTACATTTAAAGTGATGGGATTTAACCTTTTTATCCCCCACTGGGCTGTAATTCATTTAAATGAAAAGGAAATCCAGTTTAAAAAAAACAACAGGTTTAATTAAGACCTGACATTAATTATCATCTGAAAATGAGCATAAAATCATCACTGACTTTTTGCCTTAATGAATTAACAATGACAATTTAGCTATCCAGATACCTTTATGACACAGGACCAAACAAACAAAAAAAATTGACACATAAAATACATTTGAAGCAATAAGTGTGAAGCCCTATTGGATGCTACTGTTTAAATCACAAGTAGCAGCTGCTTGGAAGCTTCATAATCAAATGGGAGCATTTTAACAAACACCTTATGTTACTGTCACTGTGGAGCAACACATAACAAAAGAACAAAGGAGTTGTAACTAAAAGCAGAGTGAAAGGAGTTCTGCTGATGTTAAGTGGGGAATTAGCAGTTATGTTTTAAACTATTGAAAATAATTGCAATGCCAAAGGATATATGATGCAGTGTGTTGGGTTATATACTGTTGGCTTATATGTTGCTTAACATGAGTGTAAGCTGCAGTCAAGCGGATATGATCCTGACATGCGGTGTGAGAGAAAGAAGCAGATGGGCCTCGCCTCCCAAAAGAAGCAACACGTTGCTGTATTTTCCGTAACTGCGAGGAACTCGACCCACTTACAAAAGTCCACATTCCTTCCAAGTCAGTCACTTAATCTGCATAAAAACCTGTGAAAAACATTCTTGGACTGATGCAGACACACAGTTTAAGTTTTGGTTTTTCCAGTTTACAGATGCAGCATTGCTCTTT
Organism: Craterocephalus stercusmuscarum; assembly: GCA_037177115.1. Classification (NCBI taxonomy): domain Eukaryota; kingdom Metazoa; phylum Chordata; class Actinopteri; order Atheriniformes; family Atherinidae; genus Craterocephalus; species Craterocephalus stercusmuscarum. The sequence goes on from JBBDHI010000003.1 coordinate 25,768,121, forward strand.
TTATCAATTTTTCATCAATATGCATTTTGATGAACTGAACTACTGAAACTAACAGAACCTGATCGAACGAATATGCAGCTGTACCGTGGCCTCTAGGCTGAAAGTTACGTTCCTGGCAACATTCCTGTGTACAGGAGAAGATGCTGATATGTCCAGAATGACTTTCTGTTAACTGATGAGGAATGCAAACTATTTTTATCATTCCGTTTTTTTACAATCAGCACCGGTAACAAAGCCATAATTCTCCTGAGTCGCAAACATCTGTGACAAACACTGACACAGGCAGCGTGTTTTTTCCAGTCAGTTACGGATCATCTCCCACACCCAGTGTCCGAGGCTCGCAGAACAACTTTTATGTGTGTCACCACATTGTGAGGGAAAACCCAGACTAAAAACACAAAGACTAGACCAAACGCTAAATGATGAAACAAAAGACACATGCACTCTGCATTTCAAACCGCTGCTAATCTGCTGGGCAAACAAGATGAGTCCAAGCATACACTATCCAATTAGTGTGTAATGGAACTGCAATAACAAATGGCCATAAACTGTGGGCTATAAAAGGAGCAACTCTGTGAGGCAAGCCAGTCTGCTGACACAATAGGCAACTGCACAAATGTGGAGTGTTAATAACTTGTTCTGATGCTTGTAATAAATGTACAATCATCTTTCGCTGAATTTCAGTCACCCACTCTCAAAGGAAATCTTTAAATCTGAGTCATCCTGCAAATCTTGTGAAGTTAGACAAATACACAGTTTACCAGCATGTGTACGGGTTAACAAGAAAGGCAGAACAGGAAAAAAACAATAGGCGACACCACAAACCACTTAACTGCTTTTTCAGTGCTTCTGGTTTAATGTGATTGGTCTTAATTTTAAAATACAAAAAATGATTGCTTGTTTTCATCCAGGTTGCATGGCATTGGAAAAATGATACCGGTGGTAATACAGTCCCACTCTAATCGATAACAGTTTTTTAATTTCTTTTATGATTTTATGATAGGAAATGGCTGCTAGATGACCGAGAAAGGCTAGACATGGTGGCCTCAGCAACCAATAAAACAAATGATGAGGAATAGAGCAAGTTATAATGAACATATTTCAGAGGTTCAGTATTTTCATAAAAGGTCTGATATCACAAATCATCAAGCGGCTGGGCCTATACTCTCAGATTCCACTGAGTGCATCACAAAGGAGCCAGTTAAAGACATTTTATCCAATGTTACAAGAAAGCGGCTGATATACATATCATAGTTGCAATTATTTATTCATCTGGCAATATGTTTACTGTCATTTCTGGATAAGCTGGCTCTTCTGATAATACTGTTAGCAATTACAATGCTAAAGGAACATTTAAATAAAGTAAAAATTCAATCTGCTCACTCCCCAACGAAGACACAGAAGAATGCAAAATATTACATGTTACCTTTTAAGCAAAACTGGAGCCCAGAAAATTCAAATTCCAAAAATCTTCAGAAGTTTTTAATGCAAAAATCTTTCTTCGGAGCTCAAAGTTTAGTGCAAACTGTTGGACAAAAATGAACAGTCTAGCTCCTATTACATCACACATGCACTCAGTCATGGACCCCACATGACCAAATGCTGGAACCAAAGCCAGAAAATTGCAGGTTTTCAGCTTAAGATTCAAAACTGATGCAAATTCGTCTGAGGTCACAACCAAGTGTGATAGACAAAGAGTGCAGTGCAATGTTCTCCGTGAAGCTTTTCATTAATCTGCAAAATACTTATGGCTGCAAAGAGAGAGTGGTGCATCTATATATGGAGGTTTCAAAGTGTTTCAAATCAGAAACAGCTGATGGAGAAACACATGCCTTGCATATTACTAAAAGCAGAGGGATACTTACTTCTAATAGGGCTGCACAATATTGGAAAAAACTGGCATTGCAATATATAACCCTGCAATATACATTGCAACATATATTGCAAAATGAAAAGTTACAAGGATTCTCAGCAGATTGCTTGAGCAGCACTTTGAGTTCTCCTGCCATCTTGATGACCTGAACCAGCTCTGATCTTACCTCTATATAAATGTTGCAAGTCTGGCTTTTGTCTGTGTTAGTTGTTCTTATTGTTACGTCTCAGCCTGCATTTAATCTGCGAGGAACTGAGCATGTTTTATTATGTACAAATGTGAACTGTGTTTTACCACAGACAAAGTGTTTGGAGATAGTGATACAGAATACCACATCATGAAAGACACCAAACTTTTGAACCCGTCGTTTAACTTCATGTTTAAGAAGATTAAACTTAACCACACTGGTCCACAAATAATACAGATGCTTATTAATAACTCTCTGCAGGAGGCATGAACAGAAAACTCTTGTTACAGTTTCTCAAGAGGATTTGAAAAACCCAAAGTATTTTCAATCTGAATAGGCATAATATAAACGTTTTTGAGGAAGCAATGCAATACTACTATACAGTAATGAGGGATATAGTTAATGACCTTTGATGAGCTATTCACTTAAAATATGCATGACCCTTGGGCCTGAATGGATTGCATGCAGGTTTCTACTTAGCTGCAAGGACTGGAGAGTAATGCAAAGCATTCAGCACAGTTCATATACGGCAACCCAAGCCAGCAACACTCTTTCAATTTTTGTTCCCCAAACTAAACCTGCACATCATCCATACATGATATTCACATTTAAAAAATTAAAACAAAGAAAGTCATTAATACAGAGCAATAGCAGTGATCATTTTTGTACAGAAGCAATAAAACCCCAAATTATAAATGTTTTCCTCATTCAAAATGAGTGGAGAAGCTGAGTAACGTTGTGGCGCCAACAACTAAGACTACGTTGGCTGAATGAGCAAAAGCACGTGCCCAGCGTACCACCAGCTAAATTTGCTGGGGGAGGAGTGATGAGGTCTTCTATCCCTCTCAGTTCTGTTTTAGAAATACAATTTAGTTTGAATCATTATGGTTTTACAGAATTGGTTGGAAGCTACATAAATTAAATAAGCATGGATGTTTTTGACAGAAAAGAGATGTCCTTGTGGTTTAGCAGATGATAAAACTGATATAAAGCACTTGCTGATAATAACAGGCTAACGAAGAATAAACACTGGAGCTGCAGTGTGAAGAGTGACTCAAATATTTAGAGTAAAGGGGAATAAAAAAAACAACCTTTTCATGTTAAAATCTTTCTTAATTAACTAAATCTATACATTTAAATATCACAAATCAGAGAGGGCAATTCATTTTCATTGAGGTTTCTTTTTTCATGTTATTGTAAGCAATGCTGAGTCTTCAAACTTCCTTCAGGATCAATAAAGTATTCATTTATCATATGAACATTAGATTTGTAATAAGAGACTGTTTGGGGGAAAATATGAGCAAGTTTTGCATGTCCTACCTAATAAGCAATTACATATAAACACAATATCACCGATTAAAAGGGGTGGAAGTTGAATGTAAATGGTGAGTGAAGTTATAATTACAGTAAGATTCCATCCATGACTCTGTAATGAGCAGAGGGCGTCATAGCTGAGGCCAATACCCAATCTCGGGACTGTGAGTCATGAGTGTAACACAACGGGAGAAAGGATGACATCATTCTAGAGTCATCATCATCGACGTCGTCGGATGGGCTCCTGTAGAAAGCTCTCACTGTACACGAGGGGGCCTAATTTCCGAAAGCCACGTGACCTTCTGGTAGTCTGCAGGCTCCACCCAACTGGAAAACGCATAAAACGCAAATGTGCGGATGTGTCAAGTAGCAGGTTGTACGTGCAGGAATACAATAGCATTCTCGTGGACGGCACTTTCACGGGTTAACCCTGACTGTTAACGAGGGCACACCTAAAGAGGAAGCACCCCTCATCAGCGGATGCAAATTAACATTTTTAGGGTGCACCTAACATGGGGGCTCTACCTTAACTTCAACCTGTTTGTTTACTGAAATAAATAACACACGCGGCTGTTTAAGTAGGACAGGCAAGCAAGAGTACACACGAAAACAAAAATAATCCCCCTCCGCCGAAACAAGTGCGTGCCACTCTAGAGAGTGCGCGCTGTGCCATCCCACCCCAAGAATAAAGCTGTAAACAAGGGGCATAAGTGATTATTATCACATCTTCCGTGAAAACCGCGTGCACACTGATACGCAGCCCGGAGGGGGGCAGCTCGCATGGGCCTCTGAGGATAATGGGAAGCCGTTTGGCCGTTGTGCAATCGCGCTAAGCACTCTGCAAAACTACTTACCATACGGATCCGTAAGCACCGGAGCCCACAGGAGATAAGTTCTGATAGCGCTCCGGGACCTCCCACAAGGTTTTGTTGAGCTCTTCCCGGTGGAAAGTGGGTATCTCCCCCTGCGACATTCCTGCGGATTCACCACGAGCCCGGCGGTGACAAAACAAGCCAGCGGAAACTTCTGCCCTCTCTTCTCTCCTCGTTGTGGCACGATGCAATGTGGTGCCGTGCCGCTGTCCAGAAAAAGACTACGCTGAAACGGACCTGGAACGAGCAAAACTTAAACCGCCTAGTCGTGCAAATTTGGAGCAGTTGCGCAAAAGAAAAATCCCCTCCTCTCCGTGCACGTCGGAGAGCTCGGAGTTAACTTCGCCTAGAAAACGCACTCAGCCCAGGAAGCTCCGTCTTGCTTTCGCTGGATTTTTCGTTCTATTCTGATCTCACTGTGCTAGGCGCGCGGAAACGTGAACGAGTACGTTCAGCGTAACTGCGCGCGCGAGCTAATTGTTTTTTTTTTCTTTCTTTCTCTCTTCTCGCGATATATTTCTCGCTGTTTGGGAAACTAGGGGGATATTCCAGTCTCCGCTTGGTCAGAAACGGGAAACTCCCTCTGAAAATTAAATCCTTCACCTGTTGGTCTTAAATGTCAACAAAACATCTAATTTGTCTTGCAGGAGACTTCTGAATAGGAAATTAGCAAGTCGTGTTTGTAATATCCATTTTTAATACGAATTACATCAAGATGTGCCGTTTACAGCTAAATGTCGAAATGTAATTTTTCTTAGAATGAAAGGCAGATTTTTTCGGACCACAAAGGTAATCAGGCAAGCAATTCTAATTGTAGAAAGAGGGGAAAAGGGACAAAGAAGGGGAATGGATGATTTTGCTTGCTTGTTTTCTTGTTCTTCTTGATTTGTCATGTATTTTATTTAATCTTTTTTTTATAACTTTGTTCGAAAAAATAAATGAAAAATGAAATGAAAATATGTCGTAAATATCAATATTAGATAGTTGTGGCTTATTAAGAAGCGTTTAGCTATTTATCATACACCACAAAATATGGTTAATCCTGGAAATTACTTATAAAGGAGGCATGATAAGTTACTATAAGAAATTAATATAAAATATCCTTTGTGTGCTAGATTAAGTCTATTTAACAACGTTTTCCTTGGAGGGCCTTCTTGCCATCATCTATTAGGAAAAAACTAGCCCATAATTGGCTTCATTTATCCAACTTGTGCTTTTCTTGCTTTCAAAAATGTTGAAAAATAGCATTGTGCCTATAGGACCACGGTATTCAGTTAATCAAGTCATGTGTCCACAGATAATTGCATATCAAGCAGTTATTAATCAGCTGAAGGTTTTCTTGGAAAACTGAGGCATAAAACAGAAAGGGGGAAAGTACATATAGGGTTCACTGGGTGAGATGCAATGTTTATTATTTAGCTGCTGCTTGTTGTAAAGATTGCAGGACATCTGGTCTGTTTATCTGAAAGCATGCAAGAGACCGAGATGAGGAAAAAACTGATGGCTTAATGGTCCGATAAGGGTGAAATATAATACAAGCAACATTTAGCTGAAGCTTGAAACCTTACATCAGCAGCAGGACACAGTGCCTGCCATGATGCATGCTGGGAGCCAAAACAGTGATGTGGGGAATTCTCTGGGGGGGTTTTGTTAAGCAGACTTGAGGGCTTGAGGAATGAACATAAAAGAATAACACAACTATATTTTGGGGGAAAAACAGTGACCGAATTCAAGATGATTTATTCTGAAACAAGGAAGCAACTAAAACATGTTAACATAGCTGTAAAAGAACTACTGTTGAGGTGTGGGGGGAATAAGAAATGCAAGATTTTAAACAAGCCTTTGTGCAAGTATTTAAAATCACAAGTGGATCTTGTCAGACCAGGCCAGGCCATATCCAGATGTGCAACAGTGAATCATAATCATACAAGACATTAAATTTGAGTTTAGATTGAGTAGGGGGTATGCATTTGATGATCATGTTCTGTGTAGGTTGAATGCATTGAAAATAAAAGAAACACAGAGACATTAGTTTTTGTTTTTTTTTACAAAAAAACACAAACACGTTATTTTCATAATTTTACTTAAAATTTAATTACATTCCCTCCAAAATGTTGTCTTTTTAATTATACAAATAAGCTGTCAGATTTAACATCAGAAAAAATGACTTGATGGCATGACTAGGACAGTCCCTGTTTTGGCATTGCATTTATGTCTTTTAGCAAGTTTAATATTTTCTTTTTTAAAGTTATTAGTTTTTGTGAAACTGCAGTTTTTGGTATCACTCCGATACCAATTTGTGAGACTAAAAATGTGTTATCCAGTTTACTTTTAAATGTAATGTATGTACAACAAATACCTGTGCAAAACCGTGTTTTAAACCTTGAAAAGTTTAGGAAGTGCCACACAGCACCGTTTAGACAAAAAATAATAATAATCAGGATTTAGAAAGAGAAAGCAGAGTATAACGGGGAAAAGGACATATCTATATATTAGTTCTGTTTATCTTTCCCTCCACCACTAACAGGAAGTAAAATGATACAGAAACAACAGGATAGCATGTGGCAGGTGGAATGGATCTTCATCAGTTTCATCACATAACATCTGGCAAATCTCTATTGGTATTTTTTTCAAATATATACAGCTAAGCTAATTATAAGTAGGTAAAGTGTATAATGCACACTCTGCCCTTTGATTTTCTGCATCCTGCGATATAAATAACCATGTTGTATGGATGAAGACAGCAAACTGTATTACCCCAAAATAAAAAGATACCATGTAAACTAGTAGGCTCTTTTCACCATAGTAGAAGAGATGAGATTCATCCATGTCTGCTGTGTTTGTAGTGAGCAAACATTATTTAGGAAGGCGCTATGTATGCAGTCATCAGAAGGGGGCAGCACCCGCTTGACTCTCACAAGGGTTCACATACCCAGTGAGGTTACATCCTTTATACAATCCAAGAAGTGTCCTGCAACGAGGGTTAACTCATGACCACAGAGATGCGTCCGTTCCCAACGTGCAGCTGTCCAGTATATCATCATTTCAAAAAAACAACATAGAAGGCCATGACCAAGCAGGAAATCGCCACAGCAATGTGAAGCCTCGTCCCAATTATTGCCGCTGAGAATGACAGATGAAAGGAGTTAAAGTCATTGCAGGTCATCTACAAACAGGTTAAGTATACAAGAGGAAGGCAACACAGCACAGTGCACAAATGTTTACTACTTGGAGCTGTAAGAGTTGATAACTTCCTAAAAAGTCCTAAAAGTGACACAATTTTTGTTTTTTTCAATCTGTACATGAACACATTGGGTAAAAAAAAAGACAGCTACGACTGAGGTTGGAAGTTAGGTAAGATGAACATTTGGGAAATGATGCAGATCTTTGTTACGCTAAGGGAAGAAAACAATGGAGCTTCCATGTGTAAACAATGTCTAACATTTGCTTGATAGTGACCCCATCTAAGCAGTTGTTTAGAATAACAGGAATAATGCGGTTTTATTTAGATTTCTGTCAATTTGTTAGCACTGAGTTTGGCACCCTTAGGACAATTTGTAGTCAGACTTTTTATGATTTCTTTTCCCCACATAGCAGTATTCAATATTTAACTTTTTTGTTAGTTGCTTTAAAACTGCAGAAGGGTTATTTACACAGAAATTATCTTCCATTGTTTGCATTACTGTTTCATAAATCTGCTATAGCAAAAGGCAACATTAAAGAAAGTGGTACACAAGCAGAAAATCTAAATGCAGATTTGGCTTAAGCAATAAGCATTTCTTTTATGTTTGTACAATTGTTCCACCAAAACAAGTTCTTTCCAGACACTATTGTGCAGGGGCACTGTTGCCACATAATGGGCTTTGCATTACCAAAATGTAAAAATGATCCCAAGTAGGGTTTTCTTTCATTGCCAGAACAATTATGGATAAAACCTGTTGATGGGTCTGGTTATGTAAGATTACTCTGGAAAATTCTCTAAACTAAATATTAGATTCAAAACCAACATACGTTGCCCTTTTATTGTGATGAGTACCTTTTGTCAGTCAATCATTACAATGTTGTCCCTCGTATTATTTTGTTGTACTGTCTATATGTTAGAACATGACAGAAGATGTAAACAGTAAATTTAATGTAAAATTTTTGCTTACTTGAATTACCATAGTGCTGAACCTCTTAGCAAATCACACATAGTGTAAAATAAGGCAATAATGCTGGATAAATTACATTTGCAATGGCTGCAAAACAAATGCATGGGTAGTCCTGAGTCCTCACATTGCTTAATTACTTTTCTTCAGGAAGTTTGTAGTATCTACCTTTGTAGAAGACACCCCAAACCCCTTTCTTCTCTGACAGCAGCCAGCTGTTGAGGCGAGGGACCTTTTTGAGGTATGCACATGTGCAAATGAACAGTAGCCCAAACACCAAGATGCCGTCGAATGAGTACACTGTGGAATAACACAAAGACAATAAAGACAATAGTATGGACTGATTGCCACTTATATTTGCACAGCGCATTCAGCCAGTTATAATCGTTTACTTCTTTAATACAGCTGTGTCAACCAGTTAACTTTATTTGGATAGTCTTAACCCCTTTCCTAAGCTAGTTAGCAAACTGCCCAAGAAAAACACGACAAACGAGTTGCGTATTAAATACGGTAAGCTTGACAATGTGGTTATAACTGCTGGCAAACAAGTACCGTAACGCTGTCAGAGATATGAATGTATTGATTAAGTTATAAACAGAAAGACAGTTCAACCCAGGGCCACGTCTGCAGCTAAACTAGCCTCATCTAGCTTTCCACCATAGGAGTAACCCAACTTAGATGGGATGCCGCAAGCAGTGTACATACCATTTGTCATATTTGCAGTTAACTCTTTGACGATGTTAAATCACTATGTCTTTCCCTAAATTAACATTAATCCATTGTATACTTTAAAGTAAAGATATACTGTATCGAAGCTTGCCTAGCTCTGGCATGACATTTCCGTTTCCCTGAATCGCAATCTTTTTTTCTTCGTTTTATGTTTGATGATATCCAGTTAAAATTACTGCCATCTACTGGATGATACTGTTATAGCACCCTAGCTGTAACTGAAACGAGACTTATTGACGTATGCATAAAATTTGCATTTCAAGCTCAAATACTTTACAGTACTGTGTAAAATGTAGATGAGAACCAAATGATAGACAATTAACTGCTATATTTCTGAAAGTTTTATTAGATTTGCAAGATGTATGATTTCAACAGCTTGACAATTTCAAGCTTTCTTATTTTTAGCTTCCTAATGTGGTAAATGTTTTTTATGGCTTTGGACAGCAGATAGGCTAGATTAGCACACCTACCTATTAGATACATAGCCGGTTTAGGAGCTGCAGTTGGTATTAATGTTTATCTAATCTTGTGCTGGCAGTCACAGTCTGTTGTGAGATGAGCATTGCCTGGCTTTCACAAGGTATTTTTCATTTCAAAATGAGCAATTAAAACAATTAAAGGTCCCCATTTTAACATTCCATATATTCATCCATCCATCCATTTTCTATACCACTTAATCCAATGGGTTGGCTGGAGCCTACCCCAGCTATTATCAGGCGAGGGGCGGGGTACACCCTGGACAGGTCGCCAGTCTGTCACAGAGCCATTTCATGTACTACATTTGAAATATTAATTAGATAAACCATTTAAATGAATTTAAAAATCTTTGTTTACTTGCATATGTTGATTTTTTTATGTTTCGCTCAGAAGGAAATGGACAACTCAGAATGTATTCGACAGATGAATATGATGACACTGACCTTTTTCATGTTATTCATAATGTGGCTAAGGCAGATGGAGTCAGCGCCAGTAAGTGGATATTCAAGAGACAATTAAGAAACAGGTGAAATTGCTAGCCTCTGTTAGAGTTCTGCACCTGGACATTGGCAGCACTGGTGGAAGGATAAGGATTAAAGTGAGCTCTCACCCACACATCAGATGGGCTCAGCCTCCCCTGCCTTATTCCCAAAGCACAGCTTCACCACCACCCTATAACTACTGTCCAGCCAGTTATTGGTTCATGGTGGGAAAGACAATTAAGAATTTGATCTTGACTATTGCAATATGGGAAAACAGCAAAATTTGAACTATTTAGAGTCACAATCATTTTAATACAGTAAAATGTGTTTAATTCAGTTATTTACAATGAGAGTGACACAATATTTAAGCTAAGCTTGTCCAAAACTTAAATTTGACATTGAAATGAAATGAAATATATTCCTCATTTCGTTTCTCAGAAAACATTTGCATGTATCACATAGCTGATGATTAATACTGTAACTATTGCACATGTTTTGCATCATGCTTACATGCAGTATTTGCATTGCTTCATTATCATCAG
>JBBDHI010000003.1:25778844-25792651 GCA_037177115.1 Craterocephalus stercusmuscarum
AAATCCCTCAAATCACAAATCTCTCCACGTTTTTCCAATACCATTGCATCCCAGCAAACAAACAAACAAACAAAAAACACTATAATAAATGTAATTGTAGAATAATTTTCACTCCTGAACAATAGCAAATGGATCCACAAAGCAGAGAAACACTAGCCACAGTAGTTTTGTTGGCAGGCTCCCATGTTGGATTATCCTACCTGTTACATTACATGATCCTAATCTCTGCATATGCTGCTTCTCAGGGACAACAGAAGTTTCTCCCAGAAGGAAACAAGAGTAGAACAAAGGGTTGTGAGACACTTAATAAGATTTGAGGACAGTGTGGCACACCTGCTCTGACCAGCCTCACTGTCGCTGCAGCTCGCCGTGCACTCTGACCACAGCACAGAGACTCTCCTACCACATTTCCCTCCAGCCGGGAGAACAGACTTTTGCACACTTTGTGCAAAATCTTAATTTTTCCAGCAATGCGTCTCTACCAGAACATACAGGTAAGGTTATTTTAATATTGTCACTCCAGGGTTGTTTGGTGTAGACATACAAGTGGTAATTGCTACATCCATAAGAGAGATAAAACATTGTCCAAAACAGCTGACTCCAGTATGTGGGTCTGGATGCTGATTGCATGTTTTTATGGATTCAGGTTATAAAAGAAAAAAAGAAGAAAAAAATCCTGTTCCATGTTGTAATGGTGCAAATTGATTTTTAACGTTATACTGGGAACCATACATAGATGCAGCAGTGTAATACCCGATTGATAGCTCTATGGGCATGACAACATTTTTAGTAAACCCGCTGTTCTGTGGCAGTTGTCCTATATTTGTTTCATTTTTTCAACCTGTTGCTTTATTTTTGTTTCACACAGACTTTATCACTCAATTCACTCTCTTGACACTGTTGAAAATAAATCTAAGCATTGTTAACAAGGCCAAAAATTTTAACTATTTTTAAACATTAAACATAATACCCAGTCTGACTATTCAGCTTTGAATATAGTCAGACTGGTAGGTAGAGATTTCCGTTTTTTTTATTAGGTATGGACATATTAAATTCAATCCAGTTTTTATTGGCAATAACAGATAAAGTTGTGCATAGAGGGGAAAGACTGTGTGGATGTGCATGTTTTTGGCTTAATATTGCATGTTTTATAAGTGGTACTGACTAACCTCTGATGCTCATTCAGGTATCCCAAAAGATGGGCCTCAGAAACAGAACAGGTAAGATCAATTTAAAGATAAAAACAAGTGGTAAATATGCCACGCTCAGGTGACAAAAAGTGATAATCCACTGGGATAAAAACATTAATATTTAATGTCATTTTGTTTAACACCTTGCATCGAATCCAGCTCTGCTGCTCTGACCTGTGCAATCTAACTTATGTTCAGATCTGTCAGACAGACATTACTCCTGGATGAGCCCGCCTCACCAGGTGATTGAAAATCAACAACAGCAGGAAGATGACCTCATTAAACCACAAAAGCTGATAAATCCCGTCCTGGCCTGTCTCCAGCGCAGAGCTCTTCATCAGGAGCTGTTATTCTGTTACAGACGGTGAGACACTAACTCTAAAATTGTTTGCATGTAATCCTGTGACAGCAGGTACGTGCTGTTCCTCATGCATGCAAATGTCACAAAAAGACATTTTATTCCTCAAATCATTCTAGAAATGCTGAACTTGTGAAAGTATAGCCTACATACCTTTTCTTCTTGTGTGAGATTACGTGGCCTTACTTCAGTACGTACTTACGCAGTTGACTACTCTCCATCTGTATTTGTTTTTTGTGTTTTTTTTTTAGGTATGGTTTATCATCACTCTTTATGCCTGCATTCAAGCTGTTTTGTTCCCTCAGTTAGTGAATCCTCTTAATTAAAATGACCAGGGTTGTGATCACTGATAAGCAGGATGTTCAGGTAGCGTTTAACACCAACTGAGTCAAAGGTGCAGCAGCCTCCAAACCATGACTGCTGATCTCTCAAAAGACACCGGCGACCTCTCTCTCCTGCTGATCACATAGAGTGGGTCATTACTGGTTGTAAGAGTTGGTGATTTGATACTTTCTGTATGTTTCTATAAAACTTCTGTTACATTTCGATTGTAAAAATTAATGAGTAGCTCTCTTATTTAGACATTTTTCTAGTATATGTGGGTTGTTCCAATCCAACTCTCCATATCCGGTTGTGTCTTCAGAGGTGTGCTGCCGCGAAGAAAGCCGGAGCTGCAACGGGTACTGGAACTCCAAAGGAGAGAGCAGCACAAAAAACGAGAGCGAGCTCTCCATCCTCCCTCTGACTTGGAGATGAAACTGTGCATAAGACTGCAAAAAATCCAGCTTGTAAGTAAGATCAGTAGTTCTGAAAAAAATATTATTTACCTTTACAAAAAGAAAGGATATTAATGAGGAAGTCTAATCCCCTGTGTTTCCTGTCTTGCAGTACGAACTAGAGGAGAAGAGGAGGAAGGAAAGCCTGAGGAATGTGCCTGAGTTTGTTCATGTGAGAAAAACCTTAAAGCAAATCCCAAATTCCTCCAAATGATTATCAGAGGGAAGAATCAAATAAACACAGGATGTGAGACAAATATGTTTGCTTGATTGATTTAAAGGAACATCCGTTTTGATTTCAAAAACATAAAATCTTGATCCGGTTCCTACAGAGATCCTGCAGAGCATTCTTCCTACCATCAAGCCTGCAATAGCCCATATTATCAACTCCTCCCTGAAATCTGGTGAGTTCCCTTCCACCTTCAAGCAGACCAGGGTCACCCCGCTGCCTAAAAAACCCTCACTTGATCCAGCCCAAGTGGAAAACTACCGGCCTGTCTCAGCCGTCTTCACTCAGGTCTCACAGTTCCTCCAGGATAATAATCTCCTTGATCCATTTCAGTTGGGTTTTAGGCGGGGCAACTCCACCGAAACGGCTCTGCTGTAACTCTCTGTTGGTCTTCCTGCATCCTCTGTCAAACCTCTGCAGATGATCCAGAATGCAGCAGCTCGTCCGATCTTCAACCAGCCCAAGAGGGCTCATGTCACTCCCCTAGTGATCTCTCTGCACTTGGCTTCCAGTTGCAGCACGCATCAAGTTCAAAGCTCTGCTTCTGGCTTACTAAACCCTAACGCTCACGGCTCTGGCTTATCTTCACTCCTTCATCCAGAGCTATGCTCCTTCTCGTCGGCTATGCTCTGCCGCTGAAAGACGCCTGGTGGTTCCAACACGACGCATCATGAGATCAGCATCCAGACTCTTCTCCTATGTTGTCCCCCGATGGTGGAACGAGCTACCAAACTCGGTCCGATCCTCAGTCTGTTTCCACCTTTAAGAGCAAACTCACGGCACATCTGTTTGAAGAGCATTTTCACACTAAAAGTGTCCAACCTGACTCAGCACTAACTGCTCAATGCACTTAACCATACGATGGTTCTATGATAGCGAATTATGTGTTTTACATAGGACTTGTTGGGGACTTGCTGTGTACTCACACACACATACACACACACATAGGACACAAAAAAGCCCTTAGCACGATCTTAGCACTTGACATAACTACATCGATGACCAGCAGTCCACCTGTTCATGCTGTATCCTACTCTTTTATACTTGTGTTGTTCTCTCAAATGTAATTCGCTTTGGATAAAAGCGTCTGCTAAACGACAGTAGTAGTAGTAGTAGTAATAGTAAAATCTAAATTTTAAAGTGATTGTTAAAACCCTAATTACAAAATCAAAACAAAAAACTTCACAGATTAACAGAAACTGTAAAAAGTAAAACTCTAAAATAAAGAAAATAAAGGTTGGGTAGATACATCTAGCAAAAAGAGTCTTTACAAGTGAACCCTCACTAAATATGATGTGGGCGGAAAGTAAATTTATTGCATTTTGCAAAATCCTCTGAGGAGCAACTTTGTCTTTCACTACAGAAATGTATTTGGCTGCAACTTATTTTTTCAAACAATTAACAGCGAAATTAAAAGTAAGAAGACATTAAGGTGCTGAAACAAATCACCTTTGGTGCCTGAGCGTGTATGAGTGCCATCACAGAATTCCAGTCGGCAATAAATCTGCAAGGACAGAATCTCAAAAACATGACTGCATTTATAAGAAAATGAACCTATTTGAGTCTCCAACATGTCGAACTCTTTAATCAAAGCTGCTCCAGGAAGAAATTTCACAAGTTTTGAGACAGAGCTACTGACGTCACAGAGAGAGTTTAAGTTGGCCTCACGACACATATGAAGACAAAAAAACAAACAAACAATTATTATGGGAATTAAAAATGAGGTTTCTCGCTTACAAAAAGCAACAAAGTGCTGGGTGTGCTGCTCAAAAAAAAGAAAACATTCACAAATAACTTGATCTGCGTGCACAGTAAACACACTAAGCAAAACTCAGCAGCGTGCCTGTTGCATTGGACGAGCTAGTACCATCGCAGAGGCTCCGGTCTAAGGAATAAGAAGGCTGGTTAAAGAAAATACATCCAACCATTTTCTGGTGCACATTCTTCGACAAATCAAAAGCAAGACCTTGAATATTGTTGTTCGTTGATGAGAAAATTACATTTAAAAATCAAACATGTCCATCAATTCTGCGAGTATTTTTTCCAACATGTTTAGTAATACAAACCGTATCTACAAAACAGCAATCACATCCACTGCACATCTGTCTGTAAACTGAACCAGTGTGTTGCGTTTGCTGCAGAATAAGTTAACAATAAATAAAATAAGATAAAATAAAAACAACAAAAGAACTTAGACAAATCTTGCTTTAACAAAAAAGTAGACATCATGGCAAGGTAAAAATCTCGTCTGTGTTTTTTTTTCGCTGTACTATTTACGACACTGAAATGACATTAAAGCGCATCACATTGTGTTAGAAAATATTGAGCTAGGAGGTACAGCAGATGAAGCACAGAGGAAAGAAGTAGGCCACCAAGGATGAAAACTGGGGATAACAGCCAGGTCAAAATGGGTTAGCAAGTCAAAAAGGACACAAAACTGACGCTGGCTTCCAATTCCAAAAACGAGGGGAAAAAAATGTCCCAGACAGTTCTCCATGTTAAATCATTTTAAGTTGTATGACTTTTCAAAATAAAACAACAGCTTTATTCTGAAATTTATAATAAAAGCTGTTTTTTTTATCGTCTACGTCCGAAAATTGTTTTGCTTATGTCTTAGTAAACCGCATTAAACTAGGTACGAGCTTGTCAAACTGAGGAGATAATCAGGCTTCATACCCACGGTCAGGTTAATGGAAACTGGTTACTCTGGGTTTTTCAGCATCCAACCAGAACCAAGACAAGTCATCAAACTCAAAAAAAGTCAGCAATGAAGATATTTTAAAATTCTTAACTCCGAAGTAAAAACATACAATGGGTACAGCTGTGCATGAGTCGCTTTTTACATTTACACAAATGGAACATTAGTTTTTTTAGTAAAATTAGTGTTATAACATCACAGCTTACACTGTAATAATCAGAATCAGTGACGTAACTTTAAATAGTTTAACAATGGAGATCAGGTGGAAGTATGGATGTCTTCCTAATATGGCTAATAATATACATCATATTAAATTTCAGCCCCATGAATGGACAGCAATTATGGGATCCCATCTTTTCTTTGGCAGCACTGTGAAGGTGGCACACTCCAGTCATACACATAAGACAATCGTAGCTTGACCTCCTCCTTGCAGAGCCTGCCGTCGCGCTGCAGGGTCTGATGTTTTTCCAACATGTCCTCCAGGCTCTGCTTATGTGTCACCAAGTATTTGTTGTTGCAGCCGCGTGATTTATACTCTGTGTCAAAGCGTGGATCATGCGTCCGTCGAACATCCACTGGTGCCAGCCAGGCACCCAGCGACACATCCTCACTCTGCCACGTCTTGAAGTAGCCGGCATTGAGATGCACGTAACGCACCAGGTCAGCTGAGAGAACGTAGCCGCCACCCAGCGCATAGGGCAGGTAGTAGTCACAGAGTTCCCAAGAGCTTTCACGCCACTTCCCAGCCGTTTTTACCCGGCCTCTGCCTGAGAAGAAGCCCCAGTACAAATGGCTGGGCTCTTTCCCCTTCAGCTCCTCTTTAATGAGGTCTAAGCGAGCAAATGTGTCATCGTCCGCTTTGAGGACGAACTTGAAGTCCACGTTCTGGTCCAGCCAGGAGTACATGTGCAGCAGCTTTAGTGTTAAGTTCTCATAAGAATCTTGCAATTCGGGGAGTAAGAGCAAGTCCTTGTGCCGCCCTTGCTCTGTGTTCAGATTCTGAAGGTCCTCGTGCGAAAGGCTGTGAGTTCCAACCACAAACATGGCCAGAACATCCGTGTCCCGCTTGGAAAGCCAGGTACTGCGGATAATACTCCTGCGCTCTGTGTATTTGGGTCCAGTTGTAATGAGGATCACAAGGAATGCTGACAAGTCTTTGGATGTGGAGGGGGGATTGTGGTGCTCTGGGCGGGACTGAAGAGAGTTACTATGAGGGGCAAAGCCTGGAGGATCCGAATGACCCTGTTTCAGGGTTTCTGACGTACATTTGGCCAAGAAGACAAGGACTACAGCGAAGCTGCACACTGTGCCAATGACCAGAGCTGTCTTGTGGCGGCATAGCAGGCGGAACAGATTCATGGTGCTGAATCAGGGGTGAAGAACACAAACAACATTATTATTATTCACTTAATTCAAAAAAACTTATTTGATTTTTAAACCTTTAACAGTAAACTTTGCAATCACAGATTTCTGAAAACATGGATGAGACAGAAAAGCAAAAGGAGCTAATAATAAAAACTGATCTTAGGTGTGTGTGTGTGCATTTTAAGGTCACAACAAATACTTGCATGTGGGTAGTAGCTTGTTTACACACAGAACTGTAAAACTGTATATTTATTTTGGTGTGTCGCCGCTGTTTTTATTGGCATTGCAAATGCCAACAAACAGTTCATGTGTAGTACAAAAGAATCTGAAAGCACATTAGCACATTACAGTGACGCGAATGATGTTGCAATTTTGCACCAAATAACGGAGCAAGTTAGCAAACAAACAGATCAGCAGCTTAATGACTTACCCTCACCACCTTTCAGTTAACACAACAGCTGAACGCTGCACCATCTGTGCAACAACAACGTTGTAAGCAGTTAAGAATAAAAAAAGGATTTGTTGTTGTTTACCTTAGCTTACTACAAAGAGTCTGTCCCTTCAGTGAAGCAGTCAGGGCGGCCCGCAGAGCTAGCGTTAGCTACCGAGATGAAATCATCTGCGCACTACGAGAGCACTCTCCTCTGGATGTAAACACAAACAGTTTTTTCATATTGGTCTTATAAAGAGATGGGAAGCTGTACGTTTAGCGGTGTCAGTCAGGAGGGTTACATTTAGCAGCTCGTTGGGTAATTTTAATTGAGTGTATTCATTGTTTGCCTTCAAGTGTAAACTCAATCAGTTCGAGGTGGCTGTGACGAAAAGGAAACGGAAGTGTAGCCCCCGATAGAGGGAGATTAAAAAATAAAACAAAATAAAATAAAATAAAACGCTCTTGAAATATTCAGTTGTAGCTATTTTCATAAACAATACTTTTAAGGACATACGTACAACATAAGCTAGGCAAATAATTTCAAGCCGATTTTGAAACCATTTTCCTTAACCGTGATAATAAATTAATTAAATAAATAAATAGATATTTACAAGGATCTGAGAGACGTGCGCGTTTGTGTTAATTTGGGAAACGAGAACAGAAAAAAGTTCATGAAAAAAGAACGAATAAAGCGTGGGTATGCTGGGAAATCCCTTCTGACTGAAGTATGCGCACTTTGCGGTTTCAAAACAGCGCAGATTAGAACGAGACCGGATGTTGGGTGTTAGCTTCAAAATTAAAGCTCATGAATATGAGCTCCATGGAGCAAGTAAAGTTAGCGTAAGTGTATATTCCTTTTTACTTCTTTTAGACTTTTATCCATACTGTTGATATATGGTATGAAGAATATGGTGCTCACATATAAAACAGAATTTCTGTTTATCAGAATCCCATCGACCCCATTACGTGTTAAGATCCTATCCCCCAACTTTACCTTTGAAAGAAGAAAAAAAGATGAAAAAGGAAGGTGAAAATTGCAAGACTAATAGTAAAAAAAGAGATAATAATAAGAAAACATATGAATAAAAAACTTTTATATCTGTCTCTGCAGGTATATTAAAACAGTCATGAACAGCAAGGAGTTCCAAGTTTTTCAGTGCCTTGCGAATCCTTTGAGAGACAACCTTAGCTACTTCAACTTTAAGTTGACTGACATGTTGACCCATTGGCCAAAGTATTAGGTATAAACTGTGCTTCCAGTTAAGGAAAATTAAGTAACCAGCCAGCGAGGTGCAGAAGGCCAAATTAGGCTATTTCAGAAAATACTGTAAAGGGAAGGGGGGAACGGCATTGGCAACCAAATAAAAGGTTGTGCAAAGATTAAAGGAGCTATACCCGATATCACGTCCGGCGAGTTTAGTTAGCGATAGCGGCTAGTTTTTTAGCTTTGGCGTGACACTCTCTCTCTGCCAATGGGGTTAACTTTCGGAACGTCCGGATTCCGATCAGCCAGTTAGAGCGTTCGTCTAGGGATCTGAAAGTTCTGAAAGTTAACCCCATTGGCCCAAACTTGCCGCTATCGCTAACTAAACTAGCCGGACGTGATATCGGGTATACCTCCTTTAACACTTTTTGGGACACAATTAAAACTTGTGTATGACATCAGCAGAAGGCTGGTTGCATCTGTTTCAGGCATCTGGATAATTTTCACAGTCTATGATTTGCAATGAGTGAATTTGCCCTGAATCAGCCTGTTTCTAGTACAGGTAGAGGAGTTGTGTACCAATTCAAGAATATAATATTTGAGTCCAAGCTTTCATTCCCACAAATACGCTTTTTATTGTTGGAATGGCATTAAAGATATAGGAAAAAATCCCTTTCTGATAGATGTTTTATGATAAGAGGAGTGTCCGATAAGGTTTATGATGGGGGTGGGGGTGTCAATTCCTCTCAGATTTTAACTGCATTTTCTTATCTTACGCTAATAGCATTGGGATATTCTTCTTAATGGTCCTTTCTTAAACAAATGTATACAAGCACCACTGCATCCAGTTTCAATGTATTTGAAAAATATTATTCAATTCAATTCAATTCAATTCAATTTATTTGTATAGCTTCCGCTGACCAAAGTGCTTTCCAATACATTGAAGAAAAAAAAAAACAGTACTTATACACTATATAAAATATATGAAAATGACATAGTATAAAAGCAATCAGATGATACTAATTAAAATCATAAAAACCTAAAACAGAAACAATAAAATCAGAATGAAATGAAATGAACGACAGAGCTTATTCTAAAATTACACTACTGGAACTTAAGTGATTTAAAAGGATCATAACAAAGCTCCCATATTATTTGCTTATAGGAGTTTATGTTTGTATAAAATGGGAGTAGGGGTCATGAGGTACAGATACATTGGGTGTGCTAGAGAGAGTGAGTGAGTGAGAGAGAGAAAGGATCAAATATGTTTGTCAGGTTGTATCCTTGGGAACGGGGGGCTAATTTTCATTTGTAAAATAGTTAGTTTTATTATGAATTGTGTCTTATGAATGAAATTTGATTTACTGGACATATTTGTTATGTTTTATGGGAAGAACGAGTAAAGTTGTAATTAGGTGGACAGTTTTTTTCTGAAATGTATTTGTTGTCTAACAATTAACAAAGACTATGTCGATTTCAACGGGAAAATCCCCGTTCTTTGATTCTTATGAAAACCGCGGCGTTCAAAGGAAACAGTTATTATTTTGAAATTTACAGCCGGAATATTGATGTTGCCTTCATGTGCTATCATATTTATGGTAAATACCAAAAACCGACGACAAAATTGCACATGAACACCCACTCATGTCGTAATTTCCACTGGGAAACTGGAAAAATCTTCTGATACCCGAGCTGCCGAGATGAGATCAACTTTGACCTTTCAACATGGCAGAGAGCAGCGAGATGATTGTGTTAGGTAAATATTACGTTATTCTAAATGTTCTCTGCTGCTGTTTGTAGCCTACTCAATGCTGTTGCATACATTATTTTATATAGTATCTCCATTTAAACTTATGTCATTTTAAAAAAATAATGTAATTATTGTTCGCTTTTTGTCTACCATGTTTATCTTCACAACAACATGAAAAGCACTTGAACACGATGCACTGGTCATTTCCACTTTACAGGTGGAAAGGTTCATCTTTCCTATACCACATGAAGGCAGCACAGCTCGCCTGTCGCAGACGGACGGTTGGCTAATGTCCATCACCAGGAAAGGAAATTATGGTTTCGTCGTAGAAAAATACGTGCATGTCATCTGTACTTTTACTTGAAACTCAACGTCAAGAAATCCGAACATGTAAACGTATCACTCGATACATTTGTCCGTCAAAGGATAGCTAACTGTCGTTACGAGGGACAGGGAGGTTAGCAAACCATGAGGGGTTGGAGCACCGGCCGGGATCCTGGGACATGTCCACCCTGGCTCGCCATCTTCCTTTTCATTTTGATTGTACATGTGGTGAAATCGACTTCTGAGTCTGATCCGTACAAAATCCTGGGTGTCAGCAAAAGTGCCAGTCAGGCAGAAATTAAGCGGGCTTACAAGAGCCTTGCTAGAGAATGGTGAGTGACACTATTTAGGCCATCACATCTCGGTATTATACTGTGTTGTATGATCCCAGTCCAGTTAAGACCTCCTGACAGAAATGCTAGTTATCACTTAACCTATTATAAGGAGATGTTATTCAGCATTTTAAAATGTTATGTTTTATATTGTCTCTTTGAATTTTGTGGTGATTTATTCTCTTACGCCTTGGATTTTTAGGCACCCAGATAAGAATAAGGACCCTAAAGCTGAAGACACCTTCATCAAGATTTCTAAGTCATATGAGGTGTGTGTAAAGGCATTTCATTGCAACTGAAAGTGTTGTTCTTTGTTTTGTTTACTTTGTCACTTTCAATTTCACTGTCATTAAAAAAAAACCTTTCTGCTTTCCCCTTCTGTCCTTTGCACAGATTCTGTCTAATGAGGAACGAAGGTCCAACTTTGACCGCTACGGTCAGATGGATGAAAACCAGCCTTTTGGCCAGTCACAGCATCAAGGTTTCCGAAGCTTCCACAACAGTTTCTACTTCGATGAATCTTTTTTCCATTTCCCCAGGTACAGTATGATGAAACATGTTTCTTCTGGCTTACATGATAAATGATTTTGATCATTGGTAGTATGTTTCTCTAAGGAAACTATATTCAGCCAATCATTTATTCAAATTAGTTTTTCAGGCAGTTTTCTGTCAACCCATTTCTTGAGAGAACCCTGCTGGATGAACGAAAAACCAACCAGCAAATGACCCCACAGTGTTTTGTCACTATCATTGCTCCAGGTCCAGGGACTTTGCAGATAGCAAGTACATGCTTCACCATGCTCAGTTCAACAGTGATGTCCTACCAAACAGCTACAAGAGGCCGTACCTAATTAAAGTGACTTCAGAGTGGTGCTTTGCGTGCATTCATATCGAGCCTGTTTGGAAGGAGACGGTGCAGGAACTGGAACCTCTGGGTAAGACTGTTTTCATGGGATACCCATCTGTTTGTTCACCCGGATGTCAGGCTGGTCTTTGCTTTTCCTGAAAACATAAGAGTGTAAGGCTGAGGTTGCACACTTCTGCTTTATTAGGGCAAATGTAACTTAAAAATTTGAAATGCTTTACAGAGTGGCTGCCACTCTTTTACTTATTCAGTACGGTCCATCTGTTTTTCTGGAACAAAGTGTAAATCCAAGTGAGAAATCTAGATTGATTTACATCATAGTTTATGAATATAAAATTTTTGCTTCAGGTTAGCACACACTTAGCATACTTAGATTTTGAAAGTTATGGCTACTATAGTTTTAAATGTTTGGTTTGTAACATATCCATAGGCTGGGTGATAAGCCTCAAGAATAAATCTTTTTGCCCGCCATGGATGGTAAATTTAAATGCTTAAATTTCCAGGGACCTAATTGACTTATTTTGAAAATATAATAAGTCAGAAAATTAATCGCTGACATGGCAACTCTAAATTCACTTCAGAACATGAGTAAAAGAGGCTCCTCTTGGTTTTTGATAACAATTTTGTAAACATGCATCTAACACAATTTCTTAACAGATTACTTGACATTGCAAAAACAGGTAATTTACCTGATTTGAGATCATAAATATGATCAAACTAATTATCCTATTCATGGACATTGTGCAGTCTCTGCAAAGCACTGGAGGAAGAGAGTAGTGGAGAATTCTATTTCACTACTTTCTGTGTTTTAAATGCAGGTCTCCAGCAGTGTGCAGGTGTCTACTGTTGCATGGAACTCTTCTTGTTCAATTCTTCCGCCGCAAGAAGCTCTTGCCTGCAGACAGAGTATAGTGGGATGGTTGTTTCTACACCAGACCAGAGGACCTAGTGACCGCTTTTGCACCGGCTCGCTCTCAGGTCTTAATGGCCTTGATGTTGGGATACCTGTGGAGTTCAAGCGAGTCCATGTCCTGCAATTCCTGCTCACAAGCAGCTGCTCTGTTCCCTAATCTAGCCTGTTGTAGTTTTGCTCCGGCTGTACATCGTCTGCTTCAGGGAAATAGCAGGTTTTTCCACCTGGGCTTTGTTTTGATTTGTTTCGAGGTTTAAGGTGATATGAAATATTTTGTTCCAGACACACAGTAACCAAGATTTGCTTATAAAATTAAACAGAAACCAATGAGAGACCTTCCCTTTTTTCCTGGTCACAAAAGACTACTTTGAAAGTAAAATCTCTGATTCCAGTGATGATGCTGATGTTCACTTTTTGCAGTCAGTGTGGAGCCCACATTTTTATGTTCCTGATGTTCTCAGGAAGATTTCTGTCTTTGTTTAAAGAAACGTAAAAAGGGATCTGTTCTCTTTAATCTCATATTTTCTTTTAGGTCCAACAGCTCTCTTATTGTTTTTGCTTCACCAGGCGTGGGCATTGGCATTGTGGATCTGGGCTATGAGCGTCGCCTGGCCAACCAGCTGGGAGCTCACCGTGCTCCCTCCATCATCGGGTTGGTGAATGGCAGGTTGACCTTCTTCCACCAGGCTGTTGTACGGGAGCACCTGAGGCAGTTTATCGAAGATCTGCTGCCTCAGAAACTGGTGGAGAGGGTAATCACATCTCCCACTCATACACAACCAACACTGTAAATTTCAGCTCATATTATTGACTAGTAATTGCTGATATTATTTATTTATCATTCTATTTTTAATGGATAGCTATTATGCCTTTTGTTTTTATCAAATGCAAACAGTCTAACAACAATCTGTTTGGTCAGTTAAACTGCTTCATTTCATAGCTGGATGTCCCTCTGTTATTTTTCCAGATTAACGATAACAACTACCAGGCTTTTCTGGACAGCTGGCATGAGGAAAATAAACCCAGTCTTCTCTTGTTTGATCAAGTCCCCGTTGTGCCACTACTCTACAAGGTAAAGGATCTAGAGACTGACAATCACTTGAAATAAGTTGATCAGAATTACAATGTGATTAATAAACCTCTATATAAAAAATAAGTTTATAGCATCAGGACGTAATGATCCTCCATATTAAAGGCTGCACTGTTTCTTCCTCTATGCTATTCTACTTTGATAAGTCATGCAAAGAGATTGGTTATAGCTAGGGGTGCACAGATACATCGGTTGAACATCGGTATCGGCCGATGTTTGCCCTGTTAACGACCATCGGCAAATAAAAAGGACATTAGCCGATGTTTATATATATTCAGGG
>JBBDHI010000003.1:25864521-25876156 GCA_037177115.1 Craterocephalus stercusmuscarum
ATTATTATTGTTTTTATTATTATTATTATTATACCAAACGTTTAACGACTTTTTTTTTCTTTTTTCACTTTCAAGTGGACAAATATCACATTTTATTTTGCCCATTCCAAGATGAACGTCTGTTTTAAGTTTTTCTCACCATCAGTCCTCTTGGACAGTGAGAGCTGATCCAAAAGCTCGAATTTTACAAACCTTTTCAAATTCAGTAACAGCTCACATTATACACCTCTTAATTATTGACATGCTACTAACTTTATTATTAGGCTCCCCTGATAAAATTACGCTACATTACGTGATTTTCTCGGCCATCTTCATCCTCCCATGATTCTTTTCGTCCTTGTAGGGTTGTTACAGCAGCTGTATTTAGTCGGCTATCTTCCCTCCTCTCAACGGTGCAGCTACGCCTTCTAGTAGTAGTCTGCCTGCTCACTGACTGGGCTCGCGTTTTCCGTCACTGTGCCACCGGGAGAGGGGCGACAGACTGCTGCGCGTCAGGGGATACCAGTCACCATCCTTGCGGCTAAAGCGTCTCCGCGCCGCGGGCAATGACATTAGTAGCCTAAAGTGGGAATACACGAGAAAACGCAAAAATGACGGTGGATTTTGAAGAATGTATAAAAGATTCACCCAGATTCAGGTAAGACTGATCTTCGGCTCAGCGGTGCGCAAAAATGGCACACCTTTTTAAAAAAAGATTTCCCCCCTTCTCTTTTAAGACCACAGCAGGTTTGACATACGCTGATTTTGTGTCATCAACAGGGAAAATAAAAGCGTTAGGATGTATGTCTGATCCGCACATGTGCAACAATAGGATGTCGTTTTGTCTGTCCATTTCTTTTTTTTTCTTGAAAATTTGCCCCGATATGTCGATATTGCATTAACATTTTTAAATGTTTAGTTTATTAAGAATTTTAATTGTATTGCTAGTTTTTTTTTCGAAGGCTGTGTGATGGAAGGATTTTTTTGTGTATAGGATGCTAATTGTCTCAGTATCATGAGAGGAGGGACACTGCTGTGCACAATGAGGATCCATTTTGCTTGAATGTGAAATTAAATCTTTCTTTTACTTCTGATATTTATATTAATCACTGCTCTAATATGAGGGTCTTGGTCATTAAAGCATGAGAGGGGATCCTCCTGTGGGTGTTTGACTGTTGCAGCATGGTATACATTGTCTTTATTTTATCCATAGTAAAGGGCCTGCAGTCACCCACTGTGTGTCAGTTTGCACACAGTGAGGAGATGCCCTTGCAGCTGCAGCTGCAGTGGCCGGGCTGGTAAAGAGGCAGCAGGGTACACGACTACTGCAGGAACAGAGCTCATACACTGGGCACAGATCCAGCTGTTCCACCCCTATTTGCTGAAGGGTTGTAGTCTTACTGAGTCCACGTGCCAGTCTGGCTGCACTCCTGGGCAAAAAAGGGAGAAGATGCAAAGACCATGTATGCCAGGATTCCCCTAGTTTATCCACAGGTCTGCCAGTTCAGCTGAAATAGGGCATAATATTATGACATCTTTTTCTTCTCTTTTGTATGTTCAAGTCAAGCCTGTTTGCTCTCCGCTCTCTCTTCCCAGTTCATTTTTCTCCCCGTCTCCCTCAGACACAAGTCAGCCTGTTTTGTGTTGTAGATGTCTACATTCATTTGACCGAGCAAGCGGACAGGGAACAGCAAAAAGAGCGCGAGGCAGACATCCAATCAGCTCATTGAATCCCACATAAGTGGTGATGGATGGCTGAAACAGAAGGTCGGGAAGAGCAGGGGAAACAGCAAACGTTCACGGGCTTCCCTTTTTCTCTGCTGGTTCACTTTCTCATCGCCTCACAAAGTGTTACTTTCCACTACAACCAAGGAAGCAGATGTTGCTGTTTCCTTGTGTAATAGGACATGTATGTGCAATCCCATAAGTGTGGAGGAAAGTAAAATATCTCACCTTTTACATTTATGATGCTTTACATAGGATGACTTTACACATCTTATTATTTCAACATGCTAGTCTGAGTTACTCAAGCTGCACATAAAGACTGCAACACAGAGCACTCGTTCTTGTGTGAAAGTGTAACTTGTTGCAACCAGTTAACAGGTACTGTCACATGTGCATGAAGAAAAATGTCTAAAGCAGGGGTTCCCAACCTGGGGTCCCTCAAAGAGCCCAGGGAGTCCCATGTCCATACAGACAAGCTGAGGTGGATCTGGTCAAGTTTTCTGTTTTATTTACATGGAACCAGTGTTTTGAAGAATCAAACACACTAACTTAGCACCATTTCATTAATGAGACATGGCTGAGACATGCCACAGTGCAGTGATTTGTCATTTTGAAAGAAAAAAAAGTCGTTTGATCAGAAGAAAAATCTAGTATGGTTTCTTCATGGCATTGGTGGGGGTTCACAGCTTTATGCTAGTTGTATGAAGGGGATCCATTCCGAGAAAATAAGTATGAAACCACTGGTGTAAAGGACACATTCATGTGACAAGGCCATGCTAATAAAATGGTGAATATGACCTCAAAACAGACAGTGAAGTTAAAAATGATCATGAGTATATGGTGGACCTTCAACTATGTCTGGCTAGCTGTAAAAACGCTTGAACAAAGATCATCTATGTGGTCCAAAAAGCTCTTTTAGTGTGTAAAAGCGCCACAATCCTATAAATCTTCAACATTTTTAAAGGACCATTTTCCCAATACTTCAGCTTGTGTGGTTTTAACCGTTGGGTGATGTGGCCAGGCAATTAAAATCAGTCATTACAAATTTTCCACAGAACCGGATTTCCTTTCTACCCTGCCGCATGTTTCCTTATTGTGCCATTCTGGAGAAACAGAAGTTATGGGAGGGCAGAGAACCAGTCTTGTCTGTCATCCCCACACATGGATTAAAAAGGGCTCACACACACCCTCACCCTGCAGGTCTTAACTTGTACCAGTGATGCTGTTGTGTATGCATGGCTGAATGAACAGGAGAGAATATTCTAGGTATGCTTTCATAGCCCACAACTTTTTTATTCAATCCTTTCTTTTATTCTACTGTATTCTGAACTCTTTGATGCCCTGCTACTTACTCAGCGGTCACTCAATTCATTCACTCCTAAAAAGGCACGTGATGACGCCTTAGTGTGCACTGTGTGCTTACAGTTGTTGGCTATTATCTGATGTCATAGAGGCACATCTTCAGTTTCATTTGGATTCAGTGCTCTGACCTGCTTCTGAGAGACAAGTTCTTGCCAAACGTATCATTATGCGTCAAAATCAGTTGTATGGAACATCACATTTTGATAAGCACTTCTAGGAATAGCACACACATGAACACACACATTGCCTCTTTCTGCTTATTACACCCTTAACAGCCACCAACAGAACAGAACCCTTTTATAAAGCATAAATCCACTAAGGTGGAAATCTCATTATATAACCCTTGTACAACTTATATTTAGACTCTTCATTGACTGTATTGTTGTGATGTAAGTATTAATATGCATATGGGTGGGTGTGAGCTGTTGCTTAGCAACAGTCGCTGTAAGCCTGACGGCAGAAGCAGCAAGAAAAGAGGGCAGAAAATTTAAGAATGGAAGAGGAGAGTGGGTGCTGCGAAAAAGACGCATCATTTCACATCCCACTGAAGGAGAGACATTTCATTACAACGAGCTCTTTTCTTCAAAGGAATTTATTTGCCTTTGCTTTCAGCTCAGCAGGCGGTCCGAGGGGGTCGTTTGTGTCCGCACACGTGTGCTCGCTGTTTTGCTACACGACTAAAATTGAACAAAAACAGGTGTATTTGAATTCATCGCAGTAAAGTCAAGTGTAGCTGCTCTAAGAATCTGTGTTTGCTGGTCAGGTGCCAGAGCCTCGTGTTGGCGATAACATCAAGCATGCGGCCGTATCTTCTCTGTCTTGTTCCTGTGTGTGAAACATAAACTAAAAACAAAATGAGACTGCTGAATATGGAATAGCAGGTGTTGACTCCAGCAGTTGTTGGTTTAGTTTATTGTGTGTCCAGCTCTGCAGATCAAGCTGCACCTGTCTGCCTGCCTCCGCTTGTCTATCCCACACACAGACTGTCCAGACACACTGGCTGTACCCAGGAAATCAGATCTGAGAAATGATCGGAAACAGAAGACAAGCAGATAGTGCTTCTTTTAGAAATATATCATGCGCATTATTGCAGCTTATTGTTCTGAAGGAGTTACTGAAAAAATAATCTGACCAGAACTTATTTAGTCATTGATTAGAAGGTACCTTAGGTTCAAAGGGTCAAGAGAGAAGATTCTTATCTTAAAATGTTGCCAAATATTGATGGTTCAAGAATATTCAGTCGGTATAATTAATTAGTGAATTTGATTTTGTAAAATATTTGAGACACAGCACGTCTCCATCTATCGGTACATGAAAGTGCTTTATTTTGTTGTTGATGCTGTAGGTACCTGCCTGCTGCCGTGGATTCTTTTAGCTTTCTGGATATTTATTCCCTCCTTTTTTACACACATCATCACTTTGCTTCTCCCTTAGAGATAATGGATTTCTATTGGCCAGCTGCCGGTGAAATGTGTAAATATGCATCTTGCTGGGTTTTCTAGCAGCTCTGTCACTGCCAAGAGTGATGGGTGGCTTTGGCAGGCATGGAAACTACCTGTCCAAATGTCTCACTCAGGGACGGAGTGAGAGGCTCATATCTGACACTTTCAGCACTGAAACAGCTGTTTGCAGTGTGTGTGTTTGCCAGCAGGAAGAGCACAGTTGTACTTGAAGAGTAAAGAGGATGGAGCCGGATGTCCTTGGATGGTCCAGATGAATTTACAGAAGATGAGAAAATGCATTAAACTGCTGAATATGATTACTTGTTGCTGTGACACTGATGAACTGCATGCTTCTTGTTGCAGTGATGCCAGAAAAATGACCCAGTTCCTTGGAAGTTGAGAAACCTATAGATGTTAACTGTACAGCAAAAATACCTGCTCTAGCTGGGTGCTTGTTACTTATTTGAAGCAATCATCTTTTACGGCCACTGTGAACCCTTTGAACTTGAGGAAAAATCTTCTTTGCAGATTCCAGATTTGCACACAATATTCATTCTCAACTACTTCCCCTCATGCTTCCACGCATTATATGCAAAAGATGTTCACAGATGGAATTAAAACGGCCTTGACTCAACATTGATGTACTCTTGTTATATGTAGGTTTTTCATCAGCGTTAAAGCTATTTGTTAGGCTGCGTTTGAGAATTCTGTGTTTTTTCTTAACAGCTTAGCTTCACAATTTCCAGCAATGTTTGGGCAAACACTGGAATGGTGAGCAAATCTCTTTCTTTAGGCCTTAATCTTGATGGATTTGCAGTCAGCTTTCCTTTGAATGTATAGGAGAGTCAGGCAATATATTAATACCTGATTTACTCAAACACGCAAAGCGGGTGGTTTTATGTAGCATTAATACCTATGAAACATCAAATAAATACGCAGGAAAGCATGACCAAAATTCAATTTTAATCTGGACATTTTTTGCCTCTGTGAGATATATTATATGAAAAAACTGATTGTGGGATTTAGAATAAATAATCTAAACTATTAGGTTATAAAATTTGCATTACTGGGATAGTTTAACTTAATCTATTTCCTGTCTACTGGAAATAGGAAAAAACTAGTATTGGGAAGGTTGTGTAGTTTTACATTATCTCAATTTTCACCTTTAGTTTCACACTGTTGTATAAATGCTCTGATAAGTTCAACAAGGGAAACAGTGCTATGCTCTGTCTCACTGCCTTTTGTAAACTTTAACACTTCTTCTTGGAAGAAAACATTTTTAGAATCCACTGAGCTATTAAACTCTTCCTAATCTGCAAGTGTCACAAAAAAGTCAATGCCAAGTGCCTTTAGTCCCCCCGCAATGACTTCAGATACATGTTTTAGTTCCCTCTGTGCGTAATAATAGAGGCCTTGGTGGAAAGCTCCAACTGAGACAAGTCTGTCATGTCTTGAGCATGAAAGGTTACTGCAGAAATATGCTGGTTAGGGGGATGAGTAGCGTTAATGTTTCCTTTTGACATTAAAAATGAACATTTGTGGTACTTTTTAAATGTTCTACTCTGCAACAATGAAACCAGAAAGTGAACAAAGTAAACATGTTTTTTAAACATGCAATTTCCTAC
This sequence comes from Craterocephalus stercusmuscarum, assembly GCA_037177115.1. Classification (NCBI taxonomy): domain Eukaryota; kingdom Metazoa; phylum Chordata; class Actinopteri; order Atheriniformes; family Atherinidae; genus Craterocephalus; species Craterocephalus stercusmuscarum. Next base: position 25,870,655 of record JBBDHI010000003.1, read on the forward strand.
ATACGCCAGCAGCTTCAGTATTTTTATTTTTTTTTTAGCAATATGGCATAAAGCTGTTCAAATGACAAATTGCTGAAAGGGAGGCTGTTGTCAGTGGAAGGCAGTGATTTTTTTTTTTTTTACAGGAAACGACTAAAAGTTTCCCCAGACATCCCTTCCCACTGCTTGAAAACTCCAGTTTTTGCTCACACGGCATCTTGTGTGCCAACTGTTTGTTTGCTTTGAAGCAAAATGTGCACAGATCCCGCCTATGCTCCTTTGTATTTGTCTCATGATATTTTACAGTATAGAGGATGTGAACATGTGATGAAGCATGCTCATATTACAAATCTGTGTCAAGTGATAAGGTTGTGTACATTATAAATTACGCAGTGTATGTGGTGGTAATTATTCTCCTTGGGCTTCTATGTTTGTCAAACATACATGGGTCTGTTGGTTAGCATGTAAATGAATCATCTCCTCAGATTCCTCCTTCTGCCAGCCACATAGTAATTTGACATGTTCATGAGAGCATCTCTCCAGCACGTGTAAACTTTGTCTTGGTCCACAGCACAGCAGATTTTCTGTCGCACGTGTTGCCAGGGGACTTAGCGTGGGACCCATATATGAAATAGGATTATCAGTAACCATTCTCTGATTAAATCAAGTGGATAGCCTACACAACCTATTAAAGCTCACAGACTGTCAGCCTCTTAACCCGAGAACTTCAATACCATTTCTTGTTCTATGTAGGATAAAGAATTATAGAAATGAGTTTGACACATTTCCTGTCTGACTCCAGTTGAACGGACATGCAAGCCCTCGGTGCAGTGGATAGATGGTTTCTCAGCTTGTTGAAACCTTTTCTGTTCCACTTTGTGCGTGAATCCTCATTTGTTTTTTTTAATCCATATGAATCTCAATTTAACCTTTAACCTGCCAAGCTCTGGATTATTTTGAGACCTGTCCTTGTATGACTCATGGTCATATTGATCTCATGCTCCACTGGACTGTGGTGCAGATGTTCTAATTAAACAAAAAAAAACAACTGTGTTTTTTCCTATAATGCAATTTGAAAGTATGAGCTTTGATTCAGACAACCTAGCCTTTGCTGTCTTCTGCTTGCAAGAGTTAGCCTAATGCAAATATGTATGATTAATGAAATATGGAAATCACCTTTGTTCCCAACTATCATGCAAAGCATGTTGCCCATACACACCTATTTGGCTCCTATTTGTCTCGAACAAGCTTAATCTGTTTTATATATCGATATTGTCTTCTTAATTTTATAAACAATACTGGTTATAAACAATACTTGTTTGTAACTGTACATAGTATTAAGGAACTACAGCAGGACATAAAGCCTTAACAGAGAATAAATGGTGACTGCAGTCAAAGGAAGACATGACGGGAAGAAAGTGAATCGGAGTTATGTCCTAACATTAACATTTCCTGGGAAGGGTAAATGCAAAATCTCATTTAATCATTCCAGTTGTTGTTTCACATTTTACAAATTCACTTTTCTAATTATCAAGTAGTGTGTGCTGTCCAAGTGCACAGAGGGAAATGGGCCATTTATCCAATAAACCGTTCATTTAAGACATGGCCATCAACAGAGTGCATTCTGGAAATAAACAGTGTTTGTGACTAGTATAGCTCTCCAGTTAAATCACCTCAAACCAGAACATTACAACATTATACCAAGGTTGTTTGTGGTTTGTGGCAGAGGTAGGCCATAGTCCAGGTTTTACCGCTGTTCATCAAAGTTCAGAATAGATTTAACCTTAGCGCTAAGGTGTAGTTGTGGGTGTGTGAAAGACCTCGTGAACGTTGAACCTTCACACAGCTTTCATGCTGTCTCATAGCTCGTTGAAAACAACAATTCTGTGCAGTCATTAATCCTCACTGATGTCAGCATTTTGGTCATGCCAAGGCCTGTCGAAACTCAAATCAGAGCAGTTGAATAAATTCTCTGCAACTTGTTCTTGAGCCACTTTTTTCATAAAAGAATTGCATTGTGTTTTGCCAGTGAAAAACATTTGTCTTTACTTTGTTAAAACTCTTATATTCTCCTTACTGACCTTTTAGTTTTTAAGACATTTGCAGTTTCCATAGCCCGCAGAATTTGTTATGATGCTCAATATATTATATATACCTTGTTGGGTGGTGTTTTTTGGGAGTTGAATCTTTTGCAGACTGACTTTTGCTTCGGGTGCACAGAGGTTAAGCCATTAAAATGTAAGCTTAGTCTGAACAGTGCAGAGTTCACTCCCCAGGAAGTCGTTAAATCCCATGAAAGAAACCAGCAGGACCAGCCAGTGTGTAATATGTGGAATGCATGTGTGATGATCAGAATCATGTGCAGACATGACATAGATACATCGTCAGATGTATGCATGCATGCATAAAGCTGTTAATCATGTGTGTGGTAACACACATTACAGATTGTTGCGGTGCATATGGTGTGAAATTGTGATGTAACTGCACATATAAGGTCATATCCTTCGGGGTGAAACCATCAACCAGTCGGCAGGTTCTCCCACTGGAAATCTTTTAACTGATTGTTGATTAAGAAAAATTATTTGTCTTTTGAAGTTAAGGTTTTCTGTTAGAAATAAAACAACTTTGAATTTGCCTGTGGCTTTTTGAGTTAGATGTCTGTCATTTCTCCTTTCAATCTATCCTTGGATCAAAAAGAAAAACAACACAAACTCTTTTACATCCATTTCAGGGCACTGAGTGCAAAAGGGCAAGCCTTTGCCTGAAAACACACATGATTTTTTTTTTGTTTATCTGTATATAATTGAAGTTCAGAGCTTACCAAAAGCAATCCCTTCCTCTGACGTTTGTATGACTAATGGCTGTTCTCTGTTCCTGTCCTTTTAAAGAGGATATGTTTAAGCCATAAGTGGATATTTGTCATGCATGCACAATGTGGGAATTATCTGTTTGGGCCGAGCCCTTCTTGCCTCCAAAAAACAACTCGACTGGTTTACCTGAATCTTAAAGAAGAAAAAGGTATACGTGACAGGTCTTTTGTGCAATCATCCATCATGTCTGGCCCTGAGAGATCTATCTCACTGCACCAGTTGCACACATTTGTCACACATGTTATTCTAGTTTTGTTGTAGTTTTGTTTTTTGTCTTTCTTTGTCGCCTCAGAACTTCCCCTGATCAGTCAGGGCTGCACCAGCAAAGCAGACTGACTGTCAGTGCAGTACCTGAGTCCATTTGTCTATTTTTTCTTTTAGATTTGGACGCTGTTTGAGGCTGCATGGGCGGTACTGTAGATGACTAACGTAAGGAAGATTATTAATGAAGGGTTTCGTGGGAGAGGGAGCATAGAGGGAGAAAGATGAGTTTGAGAGAAGGAATGTACTCATAGTAGGTGTTAACCATGAAAGATGGCAAAAGGAAGACAGAAAATGGAGAAGGATTAATGATCTCCACTGTTAGTAGTGTGTTGTTGTCTTGGTAACCAGTCACATATTTCATGCGTTCATGAGTAACGAGTTACAATATGAACTGTGGATGCATCTGTGCATATAAGAATGAAATAGAGTGCACATTGCTGTCAATATTTCTCAGAAAAATGCCTCAAAGAAACAGAATGCAGAAATGGACATCTGCCTTGTTGAATTGGAGGCAAAGCTCGGACACAGCTTCCCTTAGGTGACGAATGAAAAAGTCATGCGCTTCGCTCCGGTTCACAGCATGCAAACTAGGAATAGAGATGGTGTGTGTTTGTGTGTACGAGTGCTGACTCTTCTTTCCTTCACATCTGGGATCCACTTGGGCAGCTGGTTCAGATTTGGCCCAACTTTCCCTCCCTTTTGTTTTAGCAGTGCTTTCTTGGTTTTGTCTAGTTTTCCTTTAATTCCTTTTATTGTTTTCATCTTTTGATGTGCTGTTTGCTCTTTCTGTTTACTCTTGCCATCATCGGCTCTGTCACACCGTCTCCTCCTCTACCCATATTCGTCTTGCCATCTCCAGTATGTGACGCGAAGGAAACAAAACCACTTTGTGTCAGAATTTTGGACCCTTGGCCATAAATTCAGCTCTTTTATGTAAAGTAGCTTGTTTGGGTATCTGTAGTTAGATTAGTTCTTGTCGTTCTTTCTCTATGAGCCCAGCTTCAGTGTCTTGAAACATTCATCATTGATTGTTGTTAATAGCAGCTCACCGAATGTTTGGCAGCCCACCTGCCCTAATCCCCACTCAATCCATGCACCCCTGCAGCGTATAACAAGTGTGATTGACAAGCCAATCTTCTGCAGAGACATGAAAGCAGACAGGAACACTGATTGTTCTCATAGAAACTGATGGATTTCCCTTTCACATTCTTCCTCTTTACATTATTCTGCTCGCATCCGTGCCTGAGATCTCCATGGAATTCTGTGTAACCAAATGAAAACATTCCCATCTGCCGTGTCAGCAGTCCCACACTTTCTTGGATCCATCATTCCTACCCCCTTATAGCCCCTCACACATGCACTCGTTCACAAAACAGACTGCTTCCTCCCATTTGTTGGATGGATTGCCCATTGAGCACAAGTGGAAAAAAATGGAACAGCTGAACCCCAGTAACTGCCTTAATGGTCAGTAGGAAGGAAGGATGACTGTGTTATACATTCTGTATATACATAACCATTGTTCTAGTATGTGGATGTAGAGATTTTGCGGGAATTACTCAGCGTGAAATTGCATGCACATATGTCTCTGTGGAGCAGACAGATGTAAGAAGCTGAACAGGGACGTTATGTTGGAGATGCTTCTTTCAGCACAAAATGACACAAGCATAACTAGACGTTTCATGGTGACTGCAACTTGTGGTTTACTTTGGATCAGAGGGTAATAAACCAGATCAGACAGCGGGCAGTTAAAGCTTTGTTTCTCACTGCAGGCGAGCACATTTTTCCCACAGTTAGACAGACTACCTCAAACAGTAAAACTAAAGTTGTTCCTTTAAGATCCTTGAAAGTAGAACTATTTGTATGTTGTGCTAACTTTTTACTGATGTGAATCTGAGGTCATTGCAAACTACGAAGGGGATCCATCCCAGTATGCAGATTTGCATATCCGTAATACAAGCTGTACTTTTATGGATTCATGTTGCTTGGATTGTGATTGTAGTTTAATATCTCTGCTAACAAAAGCATAGGCAAAGACTTCACAAGACAACAGTCCAAAAAAACCTTTATTGAAAGAAATAATGAGACACTTTGAATCAAACAGAACATTTCTGAGAGGTATTACATGCCTGGTTAAGAAGAATTCAGTTCCAAGTAATTAATTCCAAGACGTTTCTAATGTGACCCTGAGTTTTATGCCGTAGTTCTACGGGACGGGTACAGAAGTTCGTTTGTTTTTCCCTTTTTTGTACAGCTAGAGTTTGAATTATTCAGTTTTATCATACAATGCTGAATTGAATGTATTTGTTCTCATTCTTTAAAGGGAACATATCATGCAAAATCCACTTTTTTAAGCCCTTAAATACCTGTTTTTGTCTTTTTCGAGCGTTCC
>JBBDHI010000003.1:25946235-25959089 GCA_037177115.1 Craterocephalus stercusmuscarum
TCCATTGTCTGCTTTGTCATTTTTTCCCATATTTCGCTGGAAAAATATGTCAGATGTATCGTAAAATGCAACCATTGTTCTCACACAACTTTTCAAAAGGGTTTTCACAAATGTAGTTATGGGAAATTGTGCTTTTGGGAAATACAAATGCAGTGCAGCCCAGACTGTCAAACAAAGCATGTAGGTCTCAAGCAGGTACTGCAAAATCCTCATTAGGAACCCAGAAAGCCATAAACATCAGGCAGAAAATAACTTAAAGTGCAAATTTTCTCTTTATTCTGATTTCATTTTACAGCAGAAATTATGTAAAGCATTCAGAAGACATATTTCACATATAAGGGCAATATTCAAAACACTTTGCATGGCCTCAGCAACAAAATATTCTTTTAAAAACATCAACAAGTTAGTGATGCTTGTGCATGCATGTTTGTAAAACAAAAAAACAAAACGAACAAAAAAAAAAGTAAAACTAGGCCACAAAAAAAGGAGAAATGAGAGACTGAGATAGGCATGGAGAACACAACAGCAGGCAGGGTGGGAGTACAGCGGGAAATGAGAGAGAAAGGGAAGACAGGGTGAAAGAGGAGGAAGGCGAGGAGAGGTCTAGCCATAGATTATCTATAAGGGTCTACCATTCTAGCATGCAATGTGGTGTTTGGCCACGCCCTCTTGAAACAAGGCCTGAAAGGTTATACCATTCATGTCTAGGCGTACTTATGAGTACAGTCCATCAGCTGTCTAATATGGCATCATCTCTTGTTCTTTTTTATTTGATCTTTTCTACACTACATACCCTTTTTTTCTTACATCATCTTCTCCAAAACATGAACATTGATGGATTTTCTGCAGTGTGTGTTGGTAGTTTGTGTGTATTGTGTGAGTTGATAAGCCCAAGCATTTAGTTGGTATTTATGTGCCTGTGTGTATACACAATATGTGAGGGAGTTCAAAGAAGTGTTGCTTTTTTGTTTTGTTTTTATTGTTGCGCTTATGTGAGAGGAGGGGCAGATTTAATGTGAATGTTTCTGACGGCTCTGTCCTAACCATGGCTGTCTCTCAGTATGAATAATATTCAGAAAACACATTGGACACATTCTTTCAGTCTATCTTTTACTCATTTCAAGTTTTCCTCAATGATGGAGATCTGTTACCTATTATTTGCATGATTTTAAAAATTGCCCACAGTAAGAATTTTGCGTATCCAAGACAAGAGCAATTGTATAAATATATTTTCTTATTACTTACTCTAATTTGATTTATATTCAAGCATAAATCTATAAAATAAGGGGTTCAGAGGTCTTTTTTTTCTTGTAGAAAAATTGATCCAAGGCTAAGATTTGTTGCTTCATTAAATATTACTGGAATATTAGAAAGTAGATTGTAATTTGTTGGTAAGAATGAATGGATAACTTGAATATCCCTAGCTATGCGCACACACATATCCGCACCCAAATGTACACAGTCACCAGTTGTGGAACACTTTTTGTGCCAGCAGTCATTACACTCCACGTAGCATCTCCCTGTTCTTCAACCCTGAGTAAAATCTAAGGGAGAAATTTCATCGTTCCCAAAGATAAAAGCACACGAGAGAAAAAGTGTAGCCATTTATATTTGTGTGTGTAAGCCAGAGTGTGTACATTTGTGTTTGACAGTGTATGAACGTGTTCACATGTATGATCACGTTTGTGTGAGGACATGAGAGACAGATGAAAATCAAGAAATAAAGTGAATGTTGTTCCGTCTACTAAAAACTGGTTATGCGTTCACATGTATGCTGCGAAATTAACTTTTGGGGTTAAAAACAAAGTGAGGGAGGAAAAGATGACATCCTCCCAACTGTAACACAACCTGTGATAGTGCCTCTCATGCACAGAGCAGTATGTGTTTTTTTTCCCCCTAATACTGCTAAAATGCACACAAACATCAGGGCGTACAGTGATACTGTCATTTCTGTTTGTTCCAAAGTAACACATAGCATCAATCAGGCCATGAGCATCCATTCATACTACACAAATTAGAGCTTCGAGCTTAAATTCAGATCAAGTTTTAACACCATCAAGTTAAATTTTAACACACAATTTAGGGAAATAAAGAGGTAACTGGGAACCTTTTTGAAGGACATACAATAGATATTTCCTGATATCATTTTTTGTGTTTTTTGAGCAGGCACTTTCTACACAGAGCTTTCCAGAAGTCTAAAATACATGTCATAAAATTATGGCAGTGACAATGAGGAGAAAGAGGAAAATCAGTCAAATGAAATGTAAATGTGGGAGACATTCTGGTAAAGGATGGGAAGCTTTGACTGGAGGCCAGGCCGGATCCTACATAGGTGGGATTGATGGTCTTGATAAAAACTAGTATGTTGCTGAAGCACAACCACTGTAAAGAATGTAGCACCCTCTTCCCCTTTTTGGGTCATCAGTCATTGCATTCACACTTCATAGTCATCACCACCCTTAGCATCATTTTCATACGTCACCATCATCACCGTTGGGTAAGTCTGCCTTGGACAAACTTCGGAACTTGCAGGTCTACAGCTGAACTAGTACTAGATCTTTTTCTACTGTTTATTGTCTGTGCGTGCTGCCTCTGTGAATCTAACTGTTATCTTCTGGGTAATGGTTTTCCCCAACGTTACATACTGTATTGTTAGGCAAAAATAGCATTCATAATAATTGGCACTACTGGCAAAAAGGGTTTAATTTTTGCTAGCCAAGAAACAAAAGCACAAAGTGTAAATGTTTTGTCGGAAAGATCAGTTTCAGCTAACTTTGTTTTCCCACTTATAATTCTAACATTAGATTTTTCAGTTGCATGCTTTAACAAAATGTTCTTTTCAGTAACACTTATACTGGATACTCTTAAAGTGAAGCAGTTAAAATCCTCTCACAGTCCATCGCCACTAACATGATCTTTTTGCTGTTTCTTTGTCTTAAATCTCATGCACATTACTCCGTTTGTATCTACATTATTTACAAGCAATACAGCCATCCTGTGTACCCAGGTCTCTGTCTAAAGTTCTCATTATGGGAGTAAAATAATTTATAATCTTAAATACAGTCCTCTTATGAAAAAGTTTCAGGGTCCTCGTATCCCTTTACCTCGTCAGTTTATATACAGAAATATGCAATAGTCCAAAATATGGATTTGATCGCCCATATGGGCTACTATGGGGACCAATGCCCTATATAGGGGCAGGTTAAGGACCCATGTCCTGTACAGAGCAAGCATAGAGACCTCTCAGAGTCAAGAAGAAGTCAAGGCAATGGTATGTGACTCTCTCCTCAAAACCACAGTTAGGATTTAGAGGTTTACGCAGAACAAACTAACAGAGACATTTAACCATTGGAACATGTCATAGTTTATCACACGGGGGCGAAACTTCTCTCAAGCTAAACCGGTCTTGAGCCAGTCAAAAGAAATAATTAGACCCTTAAATAAATAAATGTTTAAAAAAAGCACCCAAAATAAGTCATTTGTCCTTACACAGTTCACATTACACAGGGCAAGGATAAGTTGATGAAGACATAAGTGAGACACAGTTACACATAGAAATACAAAAGAAACAACACTAAAGCAGTTTGGCAAGCATGCAGGAGCTCATAGCTCAAACACATGCATTGAATTGAACAAACACGGACACACCACATCAGGCAAGCAAAATGCTGCCTCTAAGAACGACTCCATACAAAGTCCATGTAACAAATTAAGACATCGTTGTTCAGACCACTTCCCTTTATCTAACAATGCCCCTCTTACATTCAAGTGCAGTTCCTCCCCTTTTGATTGGGTGACTGTTTAGTAGGTTTGTAAGCCTGTGAGTCAGGGTGTTTGATGATCTTGTGAAATACTTAATCAGCAGAATGATTTGCCACTGTAGCTCTGCAGGATGATGGAGAGGAGGAATAAGCGAAAAAACCTTGCATGCAAAAATGCAACATAGAGGTGAGTTTTTTGGTTTATGTTTTCGTATTATTTCATGGATTTCTGCTTGGATGCAAAACTTGATAGGTTTTGCGTATTTTCTGCAAGTTAAAGTAGCCTTTCTCTGGAGCCAGCTGTTCTTCACTGGAGCCTTCTAGCACATCCAGCTGCTGCCTCGAACAGCACACCGTTGTCGTCAGGCGCTTCCTCTCATTCTCTCCACTGACTCGCCGACTTGCTCTTGCAAAGAAACATACCCATGAAGAGTGCAAAGAATGCCATGAGGTTAATGTGATGGCCTCCCAGTGAAACTGTGGAGGAGGATCAGTGCTGTGGGCAGAGCCAGGTCCCTGGGCTCTGCCCAGCAGTCTGTCTGTCTGAGCTGCCATGATGGACACCTATCCTGTCCTCAGTCTGTCTGGGAAGAGTTTGTTTTCCCCTCTTGAGATAAGAGGGAAGGTAGGGTGAGAGAGAAGGGGCGAGGAAAGAAGAGGGCAGGAACGGGGACTTGGGGAATGGAAAAGAGAAAGTTTGGGGAGAGTGGAGGTGAGGACAAGATGGAGGGGGGAGGGTTTGTAGATTGCTCACAGGCTGAGGGTGCTGTGTGCGGGGCCTGGCGGTTGGCTCTCAGGACCCCTGGCCTTTCTCTGCTCTCTGGCCCTGAGGAACACCAAACAGACGTTAGAGACAACCCGGAGAGAGGCCTACGGTCGGTTATGCACGTCACTGCATGTCTTTGAGCTTTTTCCATTTTTACAAGGCCATACCCGGTGCAATAGGGAAACGTTTTCTATCAAATCCCCATCCAGCACACACACACACATACACACACCATCCTGTTATTTTCCTCACCCATCAAGGCATAAAAAAAGAATGGCAGGCCAAGCAACAATCAAAGTCCCTCAGTGATAAGAGTCACGACATGCCCCCAGGAAAACCATATGCAAGAGCTGCTCCTCTCTGTCAGTCATGCACTGATATCATTTGGCAGTCCTCAAAGAGACAGGGAGGGAAGAAGAGAGCGAGAGAGCGGGAGGGAAGGATGATAATCCAGGATCTCCTCTCCCCCTCCCTCCACTGACATGCAAACAGGCATCAGCCTCCGGGAGAGAGGGAGCAAGAGACGGCTCACCTGTTTCAGAGGCCTATGGTCCATCAAGGGGCTTCACAGGAACAGCAAAACAACACCATCTATTAGCACCACTGCAGTGTGTGTAGGCGCGTTAGTGGGCTATAAGAGTATAAAAGTGTGCCTTTGTTGTGTGTGTAGATGGGATTGAGGTTGTGTTAGAGGTTTATGCATCACCTGTGGCGGCAGCGGAGCAGGAACCTCAGGATCTTGCGAGCAGCCTGGTTCTGTTTTTTAGTTAGGAGGCTGCTGTAAGCAAAGATGTGGGTGTGAGACCTTTCTATGTCATAGGTAACGCCTACATATGTCTTCTCTGGTGTGCGATGTACCTGAGGGAGTGTCTGTAGGAGCGGTAGTATTGCTGGATGAGGACCGCTGCTCTACGACTTTGTTGAAACTTTCTCTGTTCGTGGAAACTTCGGAAACGACTCTGGATCAGGATGGCTGCTAAGGTCATCCTCTTATAAAGTGCATACTGAGAGGAAAGACAGCAACACTGTGAACTTTGAGATGACAGAAGACATAACAAGAAAACTGCACTTTTCTACCCTTGCTGACTGCTTCATTATTTACAAAGACACTAATTTAGTATTTCCTCATCAACATAGCGACACACAGTTTTTTTGTCACACACACTAACACACATGTTCACACTGATTTGTGCAAGCAACACTTATATTTCCACTCAAATTAAATCAAATAGTTATTCATATTCATTGTAAGATTTAAAAAAGATCATCTCTCTCCTTTCTATCATTTTTGAATAATCTATCTGAATCTCTTAATACTCTTTTTTTTCTGGAAAACGAATTTGCTGCAGCTCTGTAAGGCTTCTACATGAGAGGCGGTGCATGGAATTGACCAGTTGATCTCACCTGCTTGTATCGTTTATAGCAGCGTTGAATCACTGTTGCAATCTCTTTGTGTTGTTCCTGAATGGGACCCTGGTAAAAATGAGAGTAGCAGCTTGTCAGGATGATTCATAAATAAAATAGTAAATAAGTAAGTAAGCAAGTACGTAAAGTTTATTTATATAGCACTTTTCACAGACAGAGATCACAAAGTGCTTCACTTGACGGCATTTAAAAATAATAAAAATACAAGTAAAAAGACTTATAAGAAAATGTGTGAAAAAGATAAACAGAAGAAATAAGAAGTAAGTATCTCTAGAAAGCCTGTTTAAACAATAACATTTTAAAATAGTTGCTGTCATAATGAGGCTTTTCAGCTAACCTTGGATTGTGTACAAGTATGACTGCTACATCGAAATGAGTCACTGCTGGAATCAGGTTCAGTAGTAAGACAAAATGCATACCTAAAGGATTTAAGGATTTAGTATTTAGTTTTTAAGGAGTTGAGTTGTACTTGCCTTGTTTTTTCTGAGGGAGTGCAGAGCATGCCTGATGGTTTCATACAGCTCTCGTTGCTCTGCCTCAGTCATGGCTAGACAGGAGGAGTTTGTTTTTAACCTCTCTCCTTTCATAGCTGCACAGAGGAAGGAGCTCCACTCGAAGGAGGAGGATGGGGCTTGGTTAGCATGAGGACTCTGTTGATCCTCCAGCCCTGAGAGTGCGTTTGGTTTGGGGCTAGGAGTCTGAGGCTTGGATTTTAAGAACCTAGAGAATAAAAAAAAACAAAGCAAAGGTATTTAGGTAAAGGAAAAAATGGACTGGGGGATATTTAATAATAAGAAGACTGTAGTGATATTTAAATTTGACTCACCTTTCCACCTCATCGAGGTAACCAGACAGTAACCTTACATCACTGCTGATCCCCACCTTTCCAGTATCTGTTTCAATGTCCATAGCCTGCTTAAGCCTACCAGCTGAAGCATCCATGATGTGATCAGCAAGCATAGTAATATCCACCTGCAACATGTGCAAAGCAGATACACAATAAAAACTTGTAACATCCCTTAAACCTCAATATTACCTTTAACTTTGGTGATTCTTTCACAACCTTCTTGATTATATTTATCTATGTTTGCTCAAAATACTTAAACAAATGGGTGCTTCCATTGTATGCATATGGGTGGGTCAGTTAAAACCCATTTTCTTCTTTTTATTTTCTTCAAGATTTTGAGTTGTGCCAATCCTCATATGAGTTATAATCAATGTATCAAACTCACATATATGATATCCTTTTGAAGCTGTTTGTTATACCTGAAAGTCCTCCGTGTTATCCTGATAGGTCAGCAGCTCTGTCTCCTCTCCCCGGTCAGACAGCACCCTCTGGCGCAGGTGAATAGCCAATCGTTCTTTTCCAAGAATCCTCCTGGCTAGACTACGTTGTCCAAGAGCCTGTCTCAGGCTCCACCTGGTAGCCCCTCCAGATCCCCCTATCCTGGCCTGCAGGTGGGAGAACGGGGCACTGGGGAGCTGAGGCCGGCTGGGGCTGGAGCTGGCGAGAGGTGCATTCTGATAGCTGAGGTTAGAGGACTGAGTTTGTGAGGTCTGGGAGAGGAGAGAATGTTGAGGATTAGTACTCAGAGAGGAGCGGAGAGGTGACTTGATGGGGTTGGTGCCAGGGGTTGAAGTGGCGAGCTGTTCCTGGCCCTCTGGGCTGGGTTTGAGTCTCTTTGCTGGGGGTGGGCCTCCTTGCTCTCCTTGGGTTCCCTGTGGGGGTCTGTGTCCATTTTGGCTCCAGCTCTGGTTCTGCTTGTCTGGTTGGCTGTCTGCTCTGGTTCTCTTTAGCTCTATGGAGGCAAAGATGTAACGGCGTGCATCACTTTCTCTGACTGTACCTAAAAATATCTATTAGTGGTGTCACTAGCTTTGTGCAAGCCATCACTAACTGTCCCAATCCAAATCAATACATCTAGTTATAATTTGCTGCTTCAACAGTCTTTAAATAAGTAAAATCCATATACGTAAATTTGCATAGCTACCACCACTCATGGTTATGGGAAATTTGTTTTTGTGTTTTGTGTAAAATTAACCTTTAATCTGGGAAAATTTTTTAAAATCTAACATTTTCTCTGCCTTGCATCAATCTTATGCTGCATGCATTTGCACCTGAATTTGGATTAGGGCTGGGGCTTTTGCTTATTCCACTGGTCTGTGATCCTCCTCTCCATCTGTCCATCCAAACGTTGGCAGGCTGGCCCTGAGTTTGAGGACTCTGTTGCAGCTGCTCCAAGAGCTCAGCCAGTCGAGTGTGTCCCCGGGACCGTGCGATGTTCAGCGGTAGACGTCCCAGTGAATCGGGAATGGCTAGAGCTCTTGGGTCCCACTGGTAGAGCACCAACGCTGCCTCGGTATGCCCCAGAGCACATGCCCACATCTGTGGGGGACAAAAAAATATAAATGTCCCGCATTCAACATCAGATAGAAACATCTGGGTCAGAAACCATCAGGGCATATTCTGCTGTCCCAAGTGCTGTCTATCCAATATCAAATGAATGGCTGTTAAATCTGGTAAAATGGAGAAATGTGTGCTTGATTAAGTGATGTATAAACTCATATGCTTTTGTTTTGTCTTGTTTCATTGTTTTCCCTTCTTGTCGATTAGGAAATGTTGTTTTTTTTTTATTTAAAGAGTTAAATAAGAGCATGCACTAATCCCCATTATATGTTATGTTTTCGTGTATATGTCAAATGTTAAAGGAATACTTCACCCTCTATATGATGTGCCTTCATTTTCTGCTCACCCTCATGCTGATTAACACTCTGGAACACTTTTGTGATATTTATCATGCAGCCGGAGATGTGGGGAGGTTTTCGTTCTCCATCAATTCCATTACAGTGATGTTGAACCGTTCAAAAAGGTCCATAAACGCCACAAAAACTTGGCAACGTTCCTCCATACTGCTCGTCCAATGTGATCCAAGTATCCTGAGTGGGTAACATGCACAATTTACTGGAAACTATATCATTTAGTGTATTTAGTGTATTTTTAGAGCCCAAGTAGCATGTTGTTTCCTGGATGCGCGTCTGTGATGCTACAGCCACGGCAGATGGGTGGTAGAGAGTTCCGCGCATTCTCCCCCTACTGGCTATTATAGGCGGAGATTGTCTGCCATGACCGCCGTAGCATTGGACGAGCAGTATGGAGGAGTATTGGCAAGTTTTTGGGGACTTCTATGGACCTTTTTGCTCAGACACCATTCAGCATCACTGTTAACGGAATTGATGGCGAATGAAAACCTCCACACATCTCCGGCTGCATGATAAATATTAAAAAAGTGTTCCAGAGTGTTAATCAGCATAATGGGGAGTAGAAAATGAAGGCACATCACTCAGAGGGTGAAGTATTCCTTTAATGTCACACTGTTAATGTATTTGTTATTGTCTGTACTTGTGTATTGTCTGTTTTAAAAATTGTGAATAACAAAAAAGAAAGAAAAAAAAACAGAAACACACAATCATGTTCAAGTATTGATTACTCACCAATGGGGTACAGGAGAAGTGGTCAACATTGAGAGGATCCACTTCCAACTCAAGGTCAATACTGTCTGCATGTTTCATGCTGCAGAGCAAGACCAGAAACGTGAAATTTACTGGCTCAGATTGTGTCCTCACTATGGTGTGGTGGATTTCTGTGTTACTCACCGCCAGCGAATGAGTGTCTGGATGAGTCCTGCGTAGCCCTGAGCTGCAGCCAGATGCAACAAGGTCATTCCTCTTGAGTTCTTGCTATGGACAAGCTGATTAGAAGAAGCCCAACAGGGCTGAGACATCATCTTCTCACACACCACCACAACACGACCTTCAAATGTACCCTGATCTGGAGAGATCTGGAGGATTGCAAAAAGAAGACAACAAACCATGTAAATCTTAAGAAATGTATTTTCCAGAGATTTTGTATATTGGATTTTTTTTATATTATAACATTTTTATGAAGGTAGCATTTTATTTTATTTTTTTAAAAGAGATACTCCCTTTTGAGCACATTTACAGCATATAATAATCCATCACAACACCACTGCAGCAGAGGCTGTTTATAGTTTCCCATTTACTAAGAAGTTGTTTTGATTAAGGCGGGCACTGTTCAACCTATCCTAAACTGTTTTACTTTGCATATTACTGCAAATCATTCAGATTGTATTTATTTAGAATCTTGCATGCCTTACAAGGGGATCTCTGTAGGAGGAAACCAATATAGTTCAATCTTTTGCTTTAGTCCAAATGACTCAAATTTACTTTTAAGATTTGTTTTCATTGACTTCTCTTAATTCTGTGTGCTTGACACTAATGCTCATTTTAACACTTTAATAAAGCTGTAAAGGGAAAATTCACCCCAACAGAGTCACTGCCTTACTTGAGACTGCTGATCAGTGGCTCCTCCCCCCTCCACTCCTCCACCCTTGGTTGCCATGGCTTCTGAGCTGGGGTTCTGATTGGTTATTTCTGCCATCCTCTGCTCCATCTGCTCCAAACGCTCCAAGATGGACATCCTGAACTGGGTATCTACAGAAAGGCAGTTTAAAGGGGTGAAGTGTATAAAGTGGATACATTATAGTATATCAGCATTATGTTTCAGAAATCCTTCTTTGAAACTCAGAAAGAGTGGCTCATTTGGGCAGCTCAGTGCTGGACTGTAAATCAGAGCTGGCAATCAATACATTTCCTGAGTGAAATTGGGAAGTTGAGAGACACACAGGGAGTGTGTATATGAATGAGTGCACATTTAAAAGCATGAGTACTTTCATTTCTGTGGCTTGTCTTTGTGTGATTGTGACCCCTTGTTTCACTGCTGCTGCAGTTTTGCTGCAGTGCATATTATGTCATCCCACCTGCTGCTCTCTGATTCAGTTTTCTGTATTCCTCTTCTTTCATTTCACTCCTTTTTTTCCTTTCTGCTGTCTGCAGCACACAGATTCAACAGAGAGGGTGGAGCCGTGTAAGTTGCAGAAAGGCTCGGGCTCCTCCTTTTACACTCTGACCTTGTAAAGCTCAGCTGAATATAAAGCACAAGCAGTATGCTTGTGCTTTAGATGGAAACATATCAAGACACTTTTCTTCACTTGAAAAATCCAAATACAAGTATGCAGAAACATGCTCACACAGATTTTTATGATCTTACAGCACATATAAGCCATACATATTATGAACACTACACATGGTATTTTTGTTGTTAATTACCTCAACTTAGGAAACCTGAAAAAGTTTGCCTGTCTGTCTGCAGGATCACAAAAGCTGCCCTGCTGATTTTCACGAAATTTGGCAGAGATATAGACTAATGGTAAAATATGAGCGAGGAGTGGTGCTGAATTATGGAAAAAGTCTGAATATCATTGTTGCTTTGAGTGGACTAAGATTTTTTTTGCAAACCATCCATGACTTTTAAATAATCAAAACATGACATTAACTTTTCTATGAGTATGTTTCTCCTTACAAATTCAAGATTAGTATACAAGTTCTACAAGTTCCAAATACAATTAAGCTAGTAAGTAAAGACTAGGAAAAAATATTAGTTTGAATTTAACACTACTACAATCCAGCTATTACAATTTTTTCTCCTCTAAATTGCATCTTAAATTTTGTTTTATAATTTCCCACAATGTACTAAACACCCTTGCATTTACTCCCCAGTACTGACCAATTTGCAGTTGTTCGATAAATATTAAAAGTACCCACAGATCAAGGTTTAAGTCCATGTTGAACTTTTCCCAAAACTTGTGTCAAATCAAAGAACACAGTTGATGTATCTAAAAGGTTATGGCTTAATAAGTCTAAAAACTAATGGCTGAACTTTATTTTCTAATATTACTTTCTCAACTGAAGATAAATAATTCTTGATATCATTAAATCAATCAAACTACCCAAACATACACTTGATCAAGAATTAAAACAGAATCATCTAAAAACAATGCACTGCATGTAATCATGCAGCTCCATGCCTTTCTCTTTGTTTTTAACTGTTTTTTTTTATCTGGGCCGCCACTGAAGCTCTGAACCTCTTCTATTTTTGTCAGAGGGCTCCGTGGAACTGTCCACCCCTCATGGTGCTGAAACTGAATAGGTTAACATGCATAATTATCAGGGCTGCATTTAAGCAGGTCTTTCTGGGTATTACAGTTCAATCATCCAGCGTGCAAACAACGTGATGACTTGTGGCATTTCAGTCTCTTTGTCTGATAGACTGTCTGCGCACCACATGTAGCCAACCACACATTTTTTGACAATCTGGGAATGCAAATGTAATCGGTCACATTCATGCCTATCTACACTTACATACAACAACGAGATAGAAGACAAGAAATTTAACTTAAAGCAGCTGCAAGCAGTGCAAAAGAGCACACGCCTCAAGTCAAATAAAAGCCCTCCGTGAGAAGTTAGCGTCAGTTTGAAAAACAAATATGCTACGAACCCAAAACAGCGAGTCTGCTGCGCTCTTTGTTCTCGTTCCCGCTTCTGCTCAACCTCCGAGAGTTTTAGGTGTGCGATTCACAGATCGCTACTCCAGCCGTGCAAAACACAAATAAGAGAGGGAGGGAGAGAGGGAGGAAGAGAGCAGCCTCCCTCCACGTTGTGTGTGAGGGGGAAGCAGCGCTTCAAATCCGCCCGCCACACTCTGAGCTGCGGGAGGTTCGGTCGTCATCGGCACAACAGACTGCACACGAGCTAAAACGGGACAATGGCTTGTGGGCTGATGGATGCTTTTTAAACAGCAAATAACAAATGCACAACCTATCTACATATTCCAGTTGCACATTTGATACTAAACAAAGAGTTTAAGCGAAAAAAGGAAAGCGCATAAACAAGCCTCACCGCTCACCCAAAGTCCACGGCAACCCGTCTGTGTACACACACACACACACACACACACACACGTGTATATATATAGATCGGAAGAG
>JBBDHI010000003.1:25968979-25984757 GCA_037177115.1 Craterocephalus stercusmuscarum
GACACTAAATGTTATCACCTGTCCTGCAGTCATCACCTGAAGCCACTTTATCCACTGGATCCAGATTATTGCATGGTAATGAGAGAAAGAATAATTTTGGCCTCTAATGATTACCATCCATTAATAACTGTGCTTGGCATTGGAAGGAACTTCTATGCCCATTTTAACCACTAGATGTCCGTAATTACTCCACTCTGTACTGTACCTTTAAGCCAGTTATGCCGCTGCATTTGGGCTGTGTCTTTGCATTGTGTCTTTGATGTCAAATTTGTTATAAGGGGGAAAGATTAAGATCCAGTAGTCTATAAAAAGTAATCAGCTTCACTATGTCAGGTATTTAAAGACGCTGTTCAAATATAAAACTATAGCTCCCTGTCTCTTGTTTGTCCCTGAATTAGAGTTTCATACATTATTTCCAAATAAAAACACCTATGTGGAATACTGAGTAATCCCCATTACGAGCTGTTGAAAATTGCACAATAAAATCTACACACACAAAAAAAGACAACTAATGGAAGATTATGATGAATTGTGATGGACAGGATCCTCTCTGACCACTTAGCAAAGAGCTGACTCGTTATGCTACTGCCCCCCAGGTGACTCATATTTCCCAGGAGTGGGAAAAGTGTGAAAGCTGAAACATGAGAGCTTTGGAGTAGGAGGGTAGAAAAGTATTCATGTAGAGGTAACTTACACATAGGTTTGAGTTGTCCAATGAGCTCTTCCTTGCTCCACTTGGCCCACTCCTTCCTATCTGTGTTGATGGAACAGAGGACAGGACCGCATGGCTTCCCGCTGTCGTCCACCGCAGGCACATTCAGGTAGTGCACCAGCACAATGTCTGGGTTCTGCAGGTAGAGCAAACATAAACAGGACACCACTGTTATTGTCACATGACTAAATATTTGTTTTAACCACATAAAGGAGAGAGGAAAATGTACAAAGGAAGCAGGAGAGGAGGTATAGAAAAGGAAAGGGGAAGAGAAAGTGGAGGACAGGGAGGAGGTCAGACTTAGCGTGTCAGATAAGATTCTCTCACCTGCCCATAAAAGATTTAACAGATGGAGCACACTCATCACTCTCTCTACAGCTGCAGTGTCTACATGTGTGTTTGTGTGTATGTGTGTGTGATATAGGAGATATATGAAGAAAGAATGAGAGAAACAGAGGGAATTAAGTTCTCACTATCCTGTAGGTCACCAGCAGACCTATGGAATTTCTAGCCCATGAATGATTCAACAAGTGCGTTTGTGAGCATGTGTGTGTGTGTGTGTGTGAGAGAGAGAGAGGAAAAAAAGAGCGAGAGAGAGAAAAGGCCTCGTCTTGATGAAAGATTCAGTAGACAGACTCAGGTTAGAGGGTGAACCTGCTGAGGTGGAACACTTTTCTCTCCAAAGGAGGGTAGCACAGTGGGCCGCAACATCCCCACACTGTGCAATGCAACAGCTTTCATGGACTGATTTATGATCATATTCACTGATGTGTTTTGATATCTGAGCAAAGAGCAGAACATGCGACATTACAGATAAACCAAGTCAAATTTTCCCCTTATAATTTCAGACTGCGAGACTCTAACTCGTAGGCCATGCTGAGAAAAAAAACATGCATATATTTCAGGGTTAGGGCGTGATATTTCAATTTACAGAGATGGCTGACATTTCCTTATAAATGTTGCGTGACAAATTATGAAAAAAATCCTCGTGACTACTCCTGAAAACTACATGTATGTGTACGCATGTCCTCATTTGAAATGCACAAGGATGTCAAATATTTTCATGGAAATTCACAGCAGGATGATGAAAGGCGGCATAAATATATGCAGACATGTTCCAGATTCATCATGCAACATGTCATCAGAAGATGACGAGGTCCTGGTGGCCGTTTCTTGCTAGGCCAATAGACGGAGAGACCTCTGTTAGTGTGTGTTTGTGTGTGTGGGTGTGTGCGAGAGCGTGCACACAACTGCTACACACAACTGTTGTTTCTCACATGAGCAGCAGAGTGAATCCAACATCTTTATGAAAAGCAACACACTTTTTATACACAAGAGACACCTCTGCATATGTGTGTTTGCCCGAGCATGCTATGTGTGCTATTCGTAGCTCCAGGGTATTCTTTTTGAAAGGGCCACATAAAGAGGAGCAACTGAGTCCTTGATGCAAGTATTGAGAGTCAGGGTTAGAAACACATTGTTCTGACAATGTTGCTGTCAACTCATGGGGGAAAAAAAAGATATCTTTACTATCCTGCACAGTGTTGCGTTGTAAGAGGCTTGATATCTTGCATATCTCACAGCAGTCTATATGTGTAGGAAGGACACGCCAATCAGCCAATAAAGTTTTATTATCCACCCAGTCTTGTGATAGTATTTTCAGCAGCCTGAGTCCGCCTCATTAATTTAGAAGAGGAGGAGTTTTTATTGCTCACTTATGGTTTAACTTCACATTTTGTTTTCAAAATCTTACAGGTGAAACTTTGTGTGAAACTAATAAGCTGTATAAATTCTAGCCGTCCCATTTTGTGAAGAATGTAAGATAAAACTTAACATGGCTGAAAATAGTGTTAGACAGCAGCCATAATGTTCGGAGGGAAATAAATACCACATAATAACAAAGCCACAGAGTTCTGTAGTAGGCAACATATGACTATTTTAGTCAAAATCCAGTTTTGTTTGTGTTTGAATGTGTGAGAAAAGGCAAGGTGGGAAAGGGTAAAGGGCTTACCTGCAGCAGCCAATAGCATCTACGATGGAAGGTGGGGATGATGGAGGAGTGGACGTAGCAGCCATACAGACACTGGAGAGAGGAAAGGAGAGGATAGTAGAGGAGAGGAGATTGCAGCGGTTAACAAGAAAAGAAAAAGGGAGGAAGCAAGACAAAAATTGCAAAAGGAGAGGAGGAGGAGAGGACAGTGAAGGAGAGAACAGGAGAGGAGAACTTAGGTTATACCCACTTAGGTTGTATCGATTGCGGTGCTAAAAGTAAATTGCAAACATGCTGCATGTGTTTTTTTCCTAATGTCTTTTGTAAAATACCATCAATCTGGTGTTGACAATAACAGCAAAAGAGACTGAAATTCCCCGCCTCTGCAGAAAAGGGCATAAACTAGTCGGAATTCACAAAAAGTTGCAGAATTGTATGATTCACCACAATGTAAGACAAATCAGTGATAGTAAATTGAACAAAGAGGATGTGTGAAAGCAACCCGTCAATGTGGACGTAATGAAGACAGAGGATGCTTACACATGTGGAAGCGAGTGGAAGAAGACCAAACATAAGAATGGTTGATGCACAGATCTGGACAACTTCAGAGTGTCTGTAAAATTTAATATGGTATGAAATATTGAGCTCAGTATGAAATATTCGATACTCATGCAAGTCTGATACCAACGTTTCTGAACAAGTGCCAAATCCATTAGATTTTTCAGTACTTTAAATAAGAATAAAATAGTGAAAGTGTCTGTCTAATCAGAGAATAAGTGAATAACCATACATTAAAAGTCATGTTTGGATAATCCTTAGTAGTCTGAATGTATCAAGGTTCAACACCCAGCCTTAATGAAAAGAGTGTTGAGGTGTTTGAAAGATGAGGGATGAAGTGATGACAGCCTTCTATCAAGGTCACCGCCATCACTTTTCAAACGCAGTAAAATCAGGACTTACACACAGACTCCACACACATTCACACATACTGTATGAAGACGCTGTTTTTAAAGACCAAATTGCCCCAAATGTAAATACTCGGCAATCAGAGAGTATGTAATTTACACTTAAAGCATGCTTTTTTTTTTCTTCAGTCACACTCACACGCACTTATATTTTGTCACCATTTTCCCTCTTCTCAGGAGTAGCCCGCCCTCTATCTAAAGTGTGTTTTGCCAAAGGCAGAGTGCATTTCCATATATTTCCATTCGATATGAGGAGGCTCTCCATCCAGGGTTATGTTTTTCTCTCATGCTTCCTGCCTCTCCCCATCCTCCTTCTCTCCCTCTGCTCATCTTGCTGCTTTCCTCATTCTCTCATTCCCATCCCGTGCTATACACACTGCTTACTTGCTTGCTTGAGGGGTCCTGGGGAAGAGGTGACACAAACAATTACTGACCAAGAAGCAGGAAATAAACACTCTCCTTTGTGTGCATGTTTGCTGGAGTATGTTTACAGCTCCGGCGCCCAAAAAATGCATGAGATGTAAGTCTGAGACGGAGAGTGAGATTGTAAATAATAGAGAAATACTGGATCTCAATTATGTCTCTTCTTGCTCGCCTTTAATTCAAAAGTACAGAGCCCCCTGTAAACATCCATGTCCTTCTTCACAGTATCTCCTTTGCTCTCCTCTCCACCTAATTCTTTCTGTTTCTGACACATGCATGCTCACTTCTCTCACCTCCTGGTATATTCCTGCTGAATAATCAATTTCTGAGCTGGCTGATGTGACTCAAACACGCACACTCACACACACGCACAGACACTGCCTTGAGACTGGATCGATACCCCTCTCTGTACTGCTGAAGGAGGCATTGACATCATTCCTGGCCGCAGGCCAAACACACTCTTATCCTTCAGAAAGAGAGAGAAAGGAAGACAGGGACCGGAGCGGGGAGGAAGGAAAAGAAAGAGGGGCACCACTTCGCTTTCAGGCCACAAATTGGCCTGTAGCTTCAGAGGCACGTCCGTTTCTGTGGTCAGTCGCGCTACACATATGTGCCTCTTCAAAGTCAAGGAGAGTAAGTTAAGGACAAGACTGGGAGTGAAACCAGACTCAGCGGCGAGCACAATCATCCGCTTGTTTTTTCCACTGCAGCCTCTCACCTCTACTCCCTGGACTTTCAGCTTCATATGATCCTCTCTGGTGGTCTTCCCATCTTTCCTCTTCTTCCAGCAGTAGCCATCTTTCCTGTACTTCACCTTTTTACGGTTGTAGAGGATCATAGAGCCATTCTGAGGCCTGTTGGAGCCGAGCAAAAAGATGGTGAAAAAGAAGAAGCGTGCTCATTATGTTACATAAAACAACAATCTACCCACATGTATACTAACTGGAGATATAAATTTTAATGGTCCAACTCTTTCTGGAGCAGTATTGTACGCTGTGACGTCAGCGTAACTCTCCCACAGCCACATCAGCTGCTCTCATGTGCCCCCCTCCCTGCTCATACATAGCCTCGTACACTAACATGTTAATATTTTAGTAGGGTGATTTATTGGCACAGCAAGAGCACTGGCCTCTAAGCTCCCTTTCTATACACACCTGGTGGGATGAACACACATGCACAAACACAAAGGCCCACACCGGGAGTAATGCATGTACAAAGACAGAGATATTACAGTGATATCAGAGATGGCAGGACCTACCGCCGCGTGTTCTTTGGGCTCAATGTCAAACCCGCTGCTCAGCAATCAATCATTACACTTTAAAACATAAGGGATAGGTGTGTGTGCCTGCGTGTGTGCGTGACTTTGCGAGCGAGTTGGAGGAGGAAAAACACTTCTGTGCCTTATCTTGTGGCAACAGAGAGAGAACGGACCTGTTAACAATCAATAAACTAACTTATTTACTCACAAATCCTATCTCTCAGGCAGTCGCGTGAGCGTGTGAACGCACACATTTTTAAACCTCCTCTCCACGTGCTCTTCTCAGTCAACCTCCAGTCCTTATCCCTTTTATCGCACTATCTCCTCATTTTCTCTTTACTTCTTCTTCAGTCCCTCAGTTCTCCTCCCCAGGTCTTCTCACCCACTCATCTCTTCTATTCATTCTATTACTCTCCTCCTCTCCTCTCCTCTCCTCTCCTCTCCTCTCCTCTCCTCTCCTCTCCTCTCCTCTCCGAATTTGATGTCGACACATCTATATGGACTGAGAGGATTGCCGTATACTCAGAACACTGTGTGTAGTGAAATTGAATTTACTTTGAGCTGATTTTCTTTGACACCTCAAATCTGTTCTGTTTTGGGGCGAGCCTGCCAGTTTCTTAGTGGAGTGGAGACCCCCACCCTCCGATCAAAGCCAAGTATAGTCTCTGTCTCGAGCAGTGTGAGTCATCTTAGAGCTGCTGATTCTAATTATGTTACGGAGAAGATGGATGAGATCAAACGTGTACTTGTGTGTGGGTGGCGAATACGCGCGCGATCATATGTGGTTGTGTGTGCGCGCAGCGACACATGCGCATGGACGGTGCCCGTGTTCACCGCAAACCTTGTGATTCGAGCAGACATAAATGCTATTGATTGTAACTAGGCTGTGATGTGTGGGATATAAAAAGCTTTTCAACCGTTCCACGGTGTAGCAGAACAAAAACAGAGAAGGCAAGGGGGGAGGAAAAAGGGGGAGGTGGGGGGGGGGGGCAAGATAAAGAGGCAGAGTGGGTGTGTGAGTGAGTCCTGTAAGGGAGGAGAGAAGGAGGAGCAAGTGAAGGAAGCAGCAAAGAGGAGGTAACAGTTTTTAGTTGGAACAGATGAGGTAGTTTAGTGATAGGGGAAATGAAGGTCATTGATTGTTATCCTTAAAGCCACCCCTACAACAAACTGATACTTACATATATACACAAACACACCCACATGCACACAAAAAAGTGCGTTCACATAAAAGTCGCTGGGTCCGTTAGCTGAGCTCCTTTCCATCTGATGGGATTAGGTGTAATCTGTTCTAATCGTGCCTCGTGTCATGTGTAAATGGGATTATATCTAACTGCTGCTCAATAACACCAATATGACTGCTGCTGCTGCTGCTGCTGCTGCTGCTGCCGGGAGGCCGAGGCTGTACGGCAGCACAACCAATCAATGAGAAATCCATCCACAACATAAACCGTGATGGTGGCCTCCGGCTGCTCCTGAGACGAGTCCTTCAGCTGGCACAATGGGAATGCAGAGGCATCACTTCGGGCTTTCGGCGGTGTCAGGAATCAGAAATGGGGCCATAAGGTGACAGCTTCACTTGCTTAACTTTACTTTTTCTTTTCTTTCTTTCTCTCACTTTCATTTCCGCACTCTCTCTCTTCTTTTCCACGGTATATACCTACATCTGTATTAACTAAAGTAAATGTCAATAAGGTGATTCATCAATAATTCAACTTGCCCTTTTCAACGGTCTTTTATTCTCTCCTCCTTTTCTCCCAGCCCTCGTTCCTTCCTAAATCCACTCCTCATTCTAGGAAAAGAGCTACTTATGGTTATTTCATATCAATGAATATTCAGTTCTGACATGTGAATCCCTTTTCATACCCCATCTTATATACACATGCTAACCCTCCCTTTAAATCCCCCCCCCCCCTCCTCGTCTGTCTGAATTATACATCACTTATCCTAATACATTTACATTCATTAATACTCCATTTCCAGCTGACTATGTGCTTTACAGTTCAACCATGTTACAGAGCGTTCTGTACATGCAGAGTGGGCTGTCAGCAGGACGGAGACGGTTGACATATATCACTAATGTTAGAATCAACCACAAGCACTTAGTTAATTTGAGATTAAACTGGCGCAAATCACTAACTGACTGAGCGATACTCTGTATGGTGCAAATATTTTTTATAATCTCCATCAGATTTCTCTCTGAAGAGTAGATAAAGAGAACCAAATAAAGTAGAAGTCGCAAAAAAAGTATTATTCTTGATCATTAATCTACTGAAGCAAAATACAATTCCTGCAATAATCCTTTTCCGTAAACATTATTCATCCCATCAGCTTGGAGGTATTTAATCTAATTTGTCTAGAGAGAAGCTTCATTTCTGGGATGTGGGTGTCAACCTCGACTTGTCCGTGGCAAAAGTTGAACTTTTTTTTAGAAAGATTTCCATTTTATGTAAAAGTGCAGTTTATATATAAATGTCCTGACATGTTAGAATATTCACGTAGAATATACTGGTATGATTAATTATCAGTGAGCACGTTGATAGGACCGGGAAAATCTGAGCAATGGGAGGGAATAGGTAATAGATTTCAATAATCACATCTGACGCACTTCAGAAATGCAGTGTTTGAAAACCCCGGTCCACATATCTTTGTCCATTATTGGATCAGCTCAAAGTAAGTATGTACTGTACATATGTACTGGCAAAACACTCATATTTCCAGTTATTTTCCAAACATTCAGTCATTGCTGAATATCGTGGTGCTTAGCATTAACTGTACTAATGTGGGACTTTATAAACCTGCAAAATATACGCCTCTGAATGCTTTACTTTGTTTATACAACGACGTCCCACTTCTGCACAATGTTGGGTTTTTCTTGTGTTCTGCTCATGATGTTACTGCATCACTTCAGTCTTTTTAACGTCTTAAATTAAAAAGGTTCCCTTTTTTGGACGGGCACAAATAAAAAAATAAATAGATAAATAAGATATATATCTATATAAAGAGTGTTATGGAAAAATCCAGGTTTGTTAATCTGATTTCTGATCTTATCTGATCAAACAGATCAGATTATGGAGTCTACATGATCACTTAAATAATCTGATAACTCCAGAAAGCGTGTAAACTGGTTTAATGAAGGCATGCCAACCTGAACCATGTGTAAGAAAATAGAGCCTGAAAAATAATTTGAGCAAACTCTGGTTCTCGGAGACCATAGCCTCTGCAGGTTTTCAGATGCTTCTGTGCACCCGATTCATCTGCAGTGTATTTTCAAATTCAGCACAAGCCTCTTAATCCTATAATGCCAAACATATCATATGTGATACATACAGTTTCTGAGACATGTTGCATCTCTTTATGGTAAAGACTTGTCTTAAACTTGTCTTCTGCCCTCTAATGGTTACCATTAGAGGTAACCATTAGAGACTACCATTAGAGCAGAAGACTACACTACAATCATTCAGAAATATCACACGGTGATTAAATGGTCGATATAAAAAAGATTTTATTAATATTATTATTAGGGTTTTTTTAAATATATTTTGTCAAAGGGCCAAATTGCATTTTAAAAAATTAGAGTTTTCTCCCCTTTTTTTCTTGGGTCAGGATTTAAAAGGATAATCATCTTCAATCAGGTGAGTTGAACAGGGAACCATCTAAAACCTAAAAACTTGTATCCCCCCAGGACTAAGATTAGTAAACGCTGTACACGTCTAACATATCTCATGTGATGAGGTTCCTACAGTGTGATGCAGCATTTCATTTAAATAAAAATCTTCTGTTTTAGTATTATCTGTCCTGACCTCAGAAACTATTACACACCTTTCATGGAAGGATGATCTCTACAAATCAGCCACAACCTTTTGGTAACATTTCTTCTTTTTGTGCCCAATATACCTGACCATGAATTAGTGAAGTATAAAACCCTGAGAAATGACTTTGAGACCTTTTAAATCCTAATGAGAATGACTTTCAAAAGTATGCAAAAGACATCCAGCTGATGTGATCAAATCTGTCATTTGTTCATACCCTGAAATTTGTATTTTAATCTCTATTAAAAAAAATGCCAATGAGAAAGTACAAGTGTTTCCACATTGGAGTATGTGTCGCCTGTTCTTTAACAAGACCCAAAGCCTGTATACACAGTAAAGACGGGGGGTTGGATGGAGCAACTAAATGCTCACTTTTAAACAAGATCCTTCATGAGATGTAAGATTGAGACACGATTTACACAAAACTCTTGCACATTGGGGTTGAGTTAGAACAAAATTTTTACTTCAGACTTAGACGTACCCTTAGGTTTGTTCTTTATTTTCTGTGGGTAAATTAATGTATGGTAATTAATTTGCAGCAGATATCCCTGGATTAGAGTTATGGTCCTTGTTGACCCCTCGCTCTTGTCCTCCCAACCCCCAACCGGTCAAGGCACATGGCTGGGTTCTGCCAGAGATCTTCCCTTCTTGTTAAAAGAGAGGGTTTTTTCCCTTTACACTGCCATCCACTGCCCCATGCTTTGCTCATGATAATGGACGATATCGAAGACAGTCATTGTAAATTATAAACGGATTTGTTTTGATTGGATCAAAATGCCTTGAAATGACTTTGATGTGAATATAAAAATAAAGCTGAATTTAATTAAAGTCAGGATAATTAGAAAACAATTATGGTTTGATCTAAAATACATTCGTTTTTTAAAGTGACCATTACCGTCATGGATGCCATTATTCAGGTAGTCATAGTTCCATATACAGTAAATGTAGCATATTACACCCAACTGTACTGACTGGTTTTGTGCTGCAACAATTGGTTACGTTATAAAATGGATCATGGTAAAAGCTAAAATAAATTATTTTTACAATGCACTCATCGCCATTTGGATGCCCTTTATTAGATTATTTTGTGTCATGCGCTTGATTGGACATAGATTATGTACTTTTAGGATTTCTAAGAAAAAAATCTGATGATACAGAAAGAAACAAGAGCGACTCCCTTTTTATACCTGTGGAAGTCGCTGTGTACACTCTCCTCACCTGGTTTTGGGCGATGTCGTCAGCCACTCATCGTGCTTCTCAAAAGTGATGAGATATGCGGCAATCTCCTGGAGAGACAGAGAAAAGACAGAAAGGTTATATTGGTGTGTGTGCATTGCTGATAGCGTGTGTGTCACCGGGAGATAAAACATAACAAGTATTTCCAGATGACCTGCTGATGCCCACAGAGAGTGTGTCACTATCTGATTGCCACGGTGAGGTTTGGCAACTCTGATTGGTCACAGAGTAGCCAGTCAGGAGACAGATGCAGAGGACAGACCCTCAGGGCCAACAACCAATCACGCTCACGACACACTGATGTCTCCCTCCATTGGGAAGGAAAAGCTATCTCCTTAATACACACATTCATGCTACACAAACACACACACACACACACACACACACGCAGGGGGTGCAAACCTATAGACTAGCTGAAAGAGAGCACTGATAGAAAAAGTTTTCTTGCACTTTGCAGTTCCACAGTTTCCCGTCAGATAAAGCCCGCTCCTAACTTGATTCTTAATTCCTCCGGCTCTTTTTTCATCTCCTCAGCCCTCCTCTCTTCTCCACACTGCTTCTTTTTCTTTTCTTACCCAGTCATATGAATCTAATAAGGAAAAAGAAAGTTCAAGTCATACAGGTGCATTCTACCAAGAGCACTGGAGAACAAAACGTCCACACAAACACACCGAGGTGCAGGGAAAGAGATGCTATTGTTTATACCGGCTGTTTTTTGTTCTTCATGCAACTTTTCCCTTTGCTCTGTGAACTTACTCACCTCTGGTTTCCTGCTTCAGACATCACTCCCTATCTGTCTATCACTGGATCCCATCTCACCACTTGTTGTGAAAGACTATGAAATGTAAATTGTCCTCTTAAGGCAATCAGTGTTTGAAATGTGCCACAAAGCAAAAGTGAGGAAGACATCAACACTCCAACAGTCCTTCATCAGCCCCCAGATCAACAGTCTGCTCTCCAGACTTCCTTTCTCTCTCATCTTCTATGTGTGTGTGTGTGTGTGTGTGTGTGTATAGCTGTGTGTGTGTGTGTGTGTTTAGGTGTTTGTTCCAGTTTGGCATGAGAGCACTCCAGCTCGACACCGATCACACAAAAGATTCGGGACAGAGGGGAAAGGAGGGGCGAGAGGAAAAGAGAGAGCAGCTGGAAGGTGCTGGCACTTAACTGGATTGTTTTTTTAGTATCCTCCGTTTGATCCTCGCGTCCCACCCCCTGCTGCCTCATCCTGAATTTATAGAGGTGTTTATATATGTATGTGTGTGTATGTGTGTGTGTGTGTAGGAGGGACTGTTATCACACCCTTAATAATTATCACTATCAAGCTGGCCGCTATTAATGTCTGCCTGTCTGAGGCACATAAAACTGCTCAGAGCCCTGCACGCTGGCACATTTTTAGTCATAGCTTGGCACAACAACACACACACACACACACTCACACACACTCACACAAGGAGTGCCTCATTCATTTATGCATCTATTCATTAGCTGTGACAGGCAGCCACCTCTCCTCCTCCCAAACCACTCCGCAGCAAGTCAATATCCTATACGGCCTCCACAGCTCTGGCCAGGCACTCGGGCTCCCCTAGTGACTGTCAGCCAGTGGGAGGCGGGAGGAGAGAGGAGAAGAAGAGAGGAGACCAGGGGCTGGGAGAGACAGAAGGATGGGAGGATTAAGACGGAGGGAGAGAGACTTGCAATTAAAGGCCTGCCCCATAAGAGCCATTAAAAAGCCAGAAACAGAAGAGTCAGCTGAAACGGCGGCCTGACACACACTCTAACACACACCCACACACACACACACACACACCGTCATGCAGCACACACACTGCTACTTACTCCCGTACCAGGGCACACACACGCCCATGTGAAGAGTGACAGAAGTGAGATGGTGAAGGTCGATCCTCAGGAAGTCACAGTTATTGTCCCGGCGGAAAAAAGTGATGGAGCGTTGTGAGCATGCCTGGTGACACACTGACCCTTCAGGAATACTGCGCATATGTGTGTTTGTGTGTGTGTGTGTGTGTGCACTGGCTGTGTCAGACACATGGGCAGGGATGTGTGTCCCTCTCCAGAGATCCACTCTAGAAACCCAGACGCTCTGCATGTCTGTATGAGTCTACAAACTAATACATTCCAGCAGGCCCAGCTGAAAGTGTATACACACTTTCCCCTCAACGCACACAAAATCCCGTCTGCGTGTGTGTCTGCACGAGGGAGAAAGTGAAAAAGAGAGTTACTTAAGCAATATCTAACAAAGCAGAGAGCATGAGTGGGAAGTTAGATTGGAGCAAGCGATGCAGTTGGGGAAATCAACCTCCCACTCATGCATCACTGAAACCATCTCCCTCCAAGAAACTGGTGGCATGTACAGAAAAGCCGACAGACAGACACACTTGCATACGCACAAACACGCTCGCTGGTCTCAGGGAGATTATTTCCATGGCAGGGGAGTGGTCGCCGACATTGCCACAGACTTATCCAGGAGCTTTCCCTCGGGAGATTCCATTATCAGGTCTGGCCACAGGCTGGTGTGCATTTATATTCTTCTGCTTGTGTGTGTGTGAAAGCATGTGTGTACGTTTGAAGTCTAATGATGAGCATCACCCTGACAGAGATCTGGGGAAAACAGAGCTGTCTGTAAACTGGAACTGTCACATCCATTCGAAGTGCCTGAAATGAAAGCTGCCGCTGGCTCACTACAGGAATCATTTGGCATTGAACAGTTTATTTTGGCAGAACAGGAGGTAACAAACTGAAGTGTCCTTTTCAACTACACAATCTATATCTGCTTCTCTCCTTGAGCGCGGCAAGTCTTGTATACATGTGTGGGGGAGAGAACTGCATTAGCATTACCAGGAGAGGTCTGCTGATGCTGTAATTTGCTCCTAAGCACCTCCAATGGTTCTCTCCTTCCCAGAACAGCCCTGCCGGCATCTGATGTTGACAGACAATCTATCCAAAACTGCCATATGTTACCACTTCGTTATTAATATCTCTGTTCTGAGACCTTTTCTATCCTTTTTGGGTCTGATCTTTCAAAACTTTTTTGCACATCTAGCTTTCAAAGTCTCTTTATGTAAATCAGACATAAAAATGACTTATGATTTATGCTGAAACCAAACTCTGCCAGAGTCATCCACAGCAACTCTGATGGCTGACGGACTTATCTGGTCCTGACTGACCTCTAAAATCCTCACAGTCACGGAGACATTGTTGCTTTTCTGAAACCTCCGAACTGAAGATTTTGCTGCAAAGAGCAGACTAACTTGCGTTGTGCTTTAAGGTGACATAAAGGAAGAAAACCCGACCAATAATCTGTCATTGGCTCAATATTCTTCTAACCTGGCTGATTAAAATGTGAGGCTCTCATCATGGTGATGGACAGTGAGTAATGACAGGATAATTCTGTTCTGTCAAACAATAAAATGGCATCAAGTCTATTGTTAACCGGGAGAAGTAATATGTAGTGTGTATTATATTCCCAAGCAGCCTCATTCCCTACCGTGCGTTACTTTCAACAGCTCTTATATTACCTCCACTGGCTAATACGACTGCTTAATGCTGTTTCCATAACAACTCTTGCAAAGCCCCTGATCAGAATTCCTCTCAAGCTTGCCTTGTGTTTATCATATAAACACCTCATCACACACTGAGCAACACACACGCGCACGCACAAATATGGCCATAAAAGACTTGTACACACATGCATACAAATGGGCCGGTAATACATAAAGTCACCTGGGCGAAGAAGAGAAAATAAATAAAAACATCACTTGTCACGTTTTTTTTAAATTTTTTTTATCTGTCTCCTCTCTTGTTCTCTTGGTGATGCAAACTGTACGGACAGACACACTCCTCACACAAAAAGCACAAACATCTTAAATGCCTGCATATCAGTGGGTAATAAGGTCTGACTTTCTGCGGGAACTTCACCTAGTTAGGAAATAGACATGTGTATCACATTAATACACATGCAAAGACACACAAAAACACAACCTGCCACGCAAAAAATCCTTCCATGTCAATAATAAGGCATGGTGGGATGCACAGGCATGACACCGACTACACGCATACATATGCAAAGGCACAAAGAGGCTTGGTCTCTGATGAATCTATATAGAGGCTGCCGCCTACATGAATGATGGCTTCATAAAAAAAAAAGTCACTCTCACCTCTCTCTCTCTCTCTCTCTCTCTCTCTCATTCTCCTTTTGGTTTGACCTCTTTACTTTCTCTCTCCTCCCTTCATCTTACCCATTTTTTCCCTCTCATCCCCAAATTTACAGAGATCCAAACAGTGAAGGTGGCCACGCACACACGCACACAGACACACACATAAATGCACTCAAAGTACAGAAAGTAGCACAAAGTCCTTTAGCAAAGACTTGAGAGCAAGGAAGTGTGAGCTTCAATCCACCGGGGGAACATCAATCATATCTTTCTGAAGACTTCCCCTC
Organism: Craterocephalus stercusmuscarum; assembly: GCA_037177115.1. Taxonomy (NCBI): domain Eukaryota; kingdom Metazoa; phylum Chordata; class Actinopteri; order Atheriniformes; family Atherinidae; genus Craterocephalus; species Craterocephalus stercusmuscarum. The sequence continues at coordinate 25,983,832 of JBBDHI010000003.1, forward strand.
TCTGGCGTACCTTACCTGTCCTCCCGCCTCGTATTTGCATTTGAGGAGACGGCCCCCTGTCTCTCAGTGGGGGGGGGGGCACATCAAAGACGGCAACAGGTGCGTGGTGTCAAACACAATGCTGGGATACCCTGCTGCGTTAGGGCATCTCAGATAAAGCTTGACAGAGTCCTCAAAAACTCTAGCAAACTTCACCAGAAGAAGATGCACTCACACACTCACACACACACAAGCAAACAGATGTAATTTTTTAAATTCTAATTATGAAGGTAAGTTTGGCAGTGGGAGGCGGAAGAAGACAGAGAGGTGAGGTGGTGCCGGTTGTGAGTCTCCAGCGGTTGTGTTAACCCCTGCCTGAGCTGACTATAAGTCAGTCCTCCCTTTGAGGCTCATCTCGGCAACTGTTGATGTTATTGTGGCTGAGGAGGCTCGGTTGGTGGAGGAGAGATGCAAAGCCAGAGATACAAGACTGAAAGAGGGAGTCAGGGGGTGAAAGAAAGTGTGTGCCACCTCTCATTGGCATAAATACTTGTTTACAACAAGACATAAATTGGCACCCTGTCAGTCAGTCTCTGGTTCTCTCTCCTCTCGCTCCCTTCCTCTATTTCTTTTCTGTCTCTCCCTCTGTGCTGCTAAGCGTATTATAACACTCCCTGGTTCAGCCCTCTCTCATTACCATATTCTAATTACATTCGTTAAGGGGAGCATTTGGGAGTTTAATGAATAAATTTGAAAGATGGGTCTCTGTGGCGATCTTTAGGTTTTTCTCCTCCTCAACCGACTAAGGAAGGGAGCATATGTGTGTTCATACGTGCTCGTGTGTGTGACAGTTTGCGCACCTGTTCAGTATGTGTGTGTGTGTGTGCGCTTGGTAAATATCACTGTAGCTCAATTTTCAGTAGAAACAAACAAATCTAGTTAACTCA
>JBBDHI010000003.1:26036751-26057905 GCA_037177115.1 Craterocephalus stercusmuscarum
TGCGAAGGCCTATTGTAATTCGAATGTTTATTATTATTATTATTATTATTATTATTATTATTATTATTATTATTATTTATTATTTATTATTTATTATTTATTATTATTTATTTTTTGTTGTGATCATTTCAAATTTTGCCCTCAAAGTTAAATTTTGTTATTTTCTTTTTTGCTACCAGGCCTCACCACTTTTTGTATTTTACCTGGATAAAGTTACAATTTTTATTGAACACCCACAAAACCAAAACAATAATTTAATCTCCCAACTCCACTTTATTTTTATAGCACTTTAAAAACAACACAGTTAACCAGAGTGCTTCACATCAAGGTTAAAAACATATAAAGATGAAATCAACAAAACAATAAAACAGCCAGATAAATAAAAACAGATAAATAAAATGAAACAGATAATAAAAGGCAACTCAGCTAAAAAATAAAAGAAAATCACAACAACCTAATTAAAGTTAAAGTATTGTGAGTTACTGCTGAGACATTTAGTCCTTCAGTTTAAAAGTAAAGAAGCATTTGCATATTTTCTCAAAAAAAAAAATTATAACAAAACATTTTTTTCCCCCTTTTTCTAAAATAGGAAGCATTTTCTTTTGGCTACTAGTTAAGACTGCAGGAACCTCAAAAGCTTGAAACTGTAAAATAAAGAACCGTGTTTGTAGAAAAATACTTATTTTATCCAAACATTGGCATCAAACTGGTGTTATCGTCTTTTGGTATGCAAGCAACAGATAAATTAAGTAGTTATACGCTTTAATGTAACAAAGATACACATGTATGAAAGAATCTGGTTGGACTTTCTAAATCTGCAATACAAGCACTAATTATTAATTGCTTTATTTTGTCAACATCGATTCAGTCGAGTTGTTGCTGAGCTACAAGCATGCTTACGCATTCACGATGATCTCTGGATCAGATTTTAATGCTGTGTGATAAATGCCTCCCCTTTTTCACTTCAAAACCTTCGACATGATATGGGTAGTAGGGGGTTTGATAGTGTAATCCTTTGAAGTTTCATATAAACATTAATGTTGGCCTCATCACTCCGTCTCTCATTCTGTAGTCACTGAGACCCTTTAATCAGACTCCCTTTGCCTCCGGTCGGATGTATAATGCACAAACATGATGAGTGCTCTGTGCATAGTTCTGAGTCTCGTATCTCGTCCTGCTGCAGCACTGACCGACCCCCGGAGTCTGTACCTGTCCTGCGTGTGGAGCTTCATGAGCCTGAAGTGGTCCATCCTGCTCACCCTGGCGGCTCACCGCTACCGGAAAGAGTTTGCTGACATCAGTATCCTCAGTGACTTCTGAAGGCGCCGCTCCCTCCTCCCACAGCTCCCAATCAGAGACTCTGAAGTGCACTCGCTGCCTGAGCCTACGTTGAAGTGACGCAGGCGGAATCACAGGAGAGTTAACAAAGCTTCGTTTTGAGGGATGAGCACCCTCGCTCTGGTTGCACCTCCTGGTTTCATTTCACGACAAGCAGGATTTGCTGTTGATCGAGCCCTTAATGATCCTTCATAGAACTTTTTTTCTTTCTGACTGCATCCTAAACACTTCCTGCACACTTTCTTAATGACAAATGAAAGCAATGTCTCCTGACCTCCCTTCACTGGTGGGTGTCAAAGCACACATGTAGTGATAATCAGTTGCAGTTTCCCGCTGCAGCTAGAGGGCACCACTCTTCCAGCTATATCTGCACCCTTCTCTTGTGTGAGTCGAACCCTTGTCACACGAGTCTTTCATCTGATGATTACAGGTTGCACTTGCAGAGATCAGTAGAGGAAACGGTGCTTTAAAAGTTGATTTACTCATCGCAGGGCGACCAGGGACGTCTTCATGAAGGCTTTTTTGTGCGATTGCAGATAAGCACCACAGGTCCCAGTTTGCTATATTTCTGAACTACAAGTGGGCATTTTTAATGTGAAGAATGATTTTTGTATTTTTTCCTTTTTTAAATCTGTACAAGGCGGGAAAGTGAATCAGAGTTTGAGCTTTAATATGCATGCTTTAGTATTCATGTCATATCGTTCTCATTACATTACAGTTACACTGTTGTTGAATTATTACCTTTTCCAGCCTTTGCTTTGATCTCTGAACACTACTGCGCTGCAACGGTGTGTCATGGCATTGTGTATCCACATGTCCACTTGACTGAATGTAGCAGTGTGTGTTTGTGCAAATGTGTGTTTGACAGTGATGTTAATAAAAAGTAAATTTTTGACATCAACTAGTAATTCTGCCTCTTTCTTTCGGAGTGTTATTTCCCTTTCTTTGCTGCTCTTCTTCTTAAACATGACTGGAATTTTCTTCATCAAGCTTATGAGAGAGCATCACGGGAGCAGAGCGGAGGTGCGGACTCTGTCTTCCTCCTGCTTAACCCGGGTCAGTGCGGGTCAGTGTTTGGCATTAAAGGGGGATTTGCATCATGGGAGGGGTGATCCACTTTTCCCACCAATCCAAACCACATATATGAAGAAAAAACACCCCACAGCATTGGAATTGCAACAGTAAATGCAGGCCAATAACCTGCACTTTGAAGTGGGCCAATTATTCCATCCATCCACGTTTTTATTTTGTCCCTCAAAGGAAAGGTGGGGGGGTGTTTTTGGTGCCTGATTTTGTTAAGGCGGTGGGCTGATAGAGGGACTTTGAAGTTGATGTGAAAAATATGTGAGTGCGTTATTACAGCGCTATCAGTGTTTGTGTGGCTCGACTCCTCAGGTGATTTGTTTGCACAACCATATCTTGGAGGACAAATGTGTCTCTAGAAATAAACCCTAGAAGGAAAGGTGATTTTGTCGAGCTGTTTTATTGTTGACCCTTGAAAGTAAATGATCATTAGTTTGCTTTCTTTTGCTTCCCTGCAACGTTTCTCTCTGTTTTTAGGACTTTTTTTTTCTTCGTGGTACTTATATCTTAATTGCATTATACTGGGTTTTTTTGCGAGCCCTCAGAGTCCTGTTGCATCAAGGTAATTGAGATGTTGTGGTTAAATCACCATGGTAACAGTCTTTTTTTTTTTCTTTTTTTGTGTAATCTGGCTGTTATAAACTTCAAAATTAAGACGCTGAAAAACAATCCGCCTCACTTTCCACTGAGCAAGCTGGGGGCTTTGGAACCAAATGTGTCCTATTAACTTTATACACCAGCCTGTAAAATGTGTGCATGTGTGTGTATGTGTGTGTGTGTGTGTGTAAAGACAGGGAGGGGTCTTATTTTATTCAATTATAGGACTCCTTTCTACCCGAATCAAGGAAGGAAGTTGTCTTGACTGGCAGTCTGGCTGAGTGTGGTGAGACTGGAAACAATAGTTTACACATTCAAATAACCCAAAGTATCCCAAACATCCTCCACAATTACATACTATAGTGCAATGACACATGAATCCAAATCTACTGCAATAGTGGCAAAGTTATTCTTCTGAACTGCAAACGCATTTTTTTTGTTTTATAACTAGAAACTATTGTGTCGTATGTGTTACATTTCCATGAGCACCCACCTGTCATACACTGCTTTACTTTGGGTTTGATTTTTACTACATATCGGTGTTCTTTCTGTTGATTTGCTGTTTTCTGGTAGCTCATAAAATAAAGTAAATGCTTGTTCATAATTATGCAGAATACAGTAGATCTGGTGGCAAAATGTGCAATGCTGGAAAGAAACTGCAGACTTCATCCTGGACTGGGACTATATTTTATTTTATAGTTATATAAACTTATCGCTTAGTTTCCAAAATACAAAGAAAGACACAAGAGCTGGAATGTCTTGTTAGATATTAGACCGCAGAAAAGTTGATCCGATTTTTTGTTCCTTCTTGAATTTATTCTCATGATTTTTATTTACTTTAATTATATTTCCATATGTAACACTTGTTATTGTTAGCGGTCTAAATTTACCATCTGATATAAATGCAGAGAATTAAGACAATATATACAATTCAGAGAGTTACACTGCGTTAATGGATGGATTATTGCTCATTATGCATCACTGGCAAAGTTGTATTTACTAAAATAATAATGCCTATTTGGGCTTGTTAAGAGATTAATGCAACTAAAAAAAATTCCAGTGACTGCAGGTGGTAGAAAGTAATGTCACTATAAAATCTAGAAGTAAAAAGAAGCTTTACAAACCTGTAATCTGTACTGGGTTGAAAGTACTTTGTTCCTTTGAATGGCTGATAAAATGCATACGGTCATTCACAGCTTTTTTTAGTTTTTCCATTGCAAAAGATGAATTGTGTTATTGATGATCCAAAAGCGAAGCATTTGATCTAAAAAAGGAAGCATAAGGGAGGAGAAGAAGCAAAATGAAAAGCAAACATCTTGAATCAGTCGAGAACCAGATGGCCTCCTTGACATTAAGAAGTCTCTTTGGCATTTTGGTCTCAGAATGTTTTCCGAGGAACTTCCGCAAAGCGCGGTACAAAGCCCGCAGATATTTAAGCAATATCCATAGCAATTTACTGTTTTATTTACAAACTGAAACATATGTTTCTAGACCTTTGCAGCCCATTCTCCTCCCATTTCCTCCCCATTTCTGTATGATTCACTAATTTCTCTCATGCTATTTCCTTCTCCCTCTCCATACTTTTCCCCCTCTTCGTATGTCCATCCTCATCATCCTCAGCCATCACTCATCAGTCAGTCAAATCTATTTACATCCAGAGCTGCCCGCTGACAGCACATAGATGCCCCGGCTTTACTGTACCCTCAGCCTTGTTGCGTTTCTGAGCGCGATGCTCTCGGAGCCTGTGGGACCACCGCTCGCTCGCATCTGAAACATTTTAGGGAGACACATATTTGCTGTTTTAGAGCACAAAAGGATATGCCATGGCGGAGGCTGTTTGAAGTGGCTTCATGGGGGGAACCAGAACCAGAACAACGGATTTGAGAAACCATCAAGAAACACTAATGCAATGTAACTTTGCTTGGGCCATCTAATCTTATGGAAGCGGATACTGATTAAATGTGAAGGCAGACCCCTTTGAAGCTGGCTCTGTTTATGTTTCTAATGCAATAGCTCTGCTAAAGAAATGCAGCATTCCTCTCTACCTCTCAGGCAGTGCTTTGCTGTATATGTTTTACAGACTGGATGCGTGATAGTGTCTAATCCTGGAGATCCCAGGTTGACACTGCTTCCATACACATGAGGTGAGCAGCGGTGAGAGGCAGCAGCATTTCACTCCCAGGCCGTTCAGAGGAAATCATGCTAAAGTTGATTTGTGGCAAGGGGTCTTTTTACCTTAGAGCCCAGCAGGTGTTTAACTGTCACGTAACATCAAGGTATTTGGTATTAGAGTAGATTTTGTACTTTCCCATATGGTGAGAGGCCATTATCTCGTCTCTTTGTTTAGTGGGCAGGTGTACCGATTTAGTAAACTGTCAGCCCGTCAGCAGAACTTGATCTGAAGTCTGTGGCGTACTCTGAAACAGGACTTTCCAGCCCAAAGGGTCACACGGTCACCTCTGATCTGCTGACTCACCGAGCGGTTTGTTAGCGTTTAAAAAGACAGTGAATCGAACATTTTAGTCTGAGCGGCTGACTCAGCTGCGAAAATGTTTTTCATGTGATGATTTGTTATATATAGAAGTGATCACATCAGCGCTTTTCCCTCCTAGCCTGGCTGTTTAGAGTCAGCATAACTGAATTGAACTGCAATAAGCAGCAGGTTTGTTTTCCCATCATTTCATGTAGGAACCCAGAAATGCATTTATCTCTATTTATCAGGGAAGTCCGGATTCATCTGCATTTGTTATGTGTTGATCTGGTGTCACATTATCGCTTGCAGAGAGCGATCATAAGACCTGCTGTTCGCACATGTGGGCCTGATGTAACACTGAAGCAACATTACACACACATATGCGCGCACACACAAACATCTACAACTTCATTAGAACTTTTAAAATAAGTTTGCACGCACAAAATAGATATTTCATGTGCATGTTTTAAAACTGAGTCCTAACTGTGTGTGAGTGAATAACATCTAAATATAACTGCTGCTGTTTATTGCACCAAATGGAGACACAAACAAGAATTTCTTTGCACTGATCACTTGTTTATTAAAACTGAAGAAACAGTGACATTTTGCAACCACTAATGGAGCAGATCTCAAATATTTTCTGTTATGTTCTCCTTAATAAACAAAAATAAAAGTGAAAGCACAGTCTCCAAGTAAACCCTTCAGGTCCATCTTGTACTTCTTTCCAGGATGTCCTAGAATGAGCCATGCGTCCTTATCCAGCCTGACCTGCTGCTCAGTGCACCATATCCCCAGCTCCGCTGTGCGCTCCACTGGGACTATTTGTAATGTGCCTCGGACGGACCCGAGCGCTTTAACACTGTAATCAGAGCCAGAGCAGGATATTAGCTAAATTACACATGAAAGCAGGGATATTTAAAGGAAGCTTGAGCGCTAAATATTATGATAAATTATGGTCTAATACAAGAAGGCACTTCAGGAATTATACAGGCTTGCACGCAGCAGAGGAGGGATGTGTTTTTAATGTAAGACTCTACTTGCATTTGGAAAAAGAAAAAGAAAGTATCCACAAACATTTGGGCAAAATAAAACATCTTACTTCGGGATCTCTTCAGTTGCAGCCCTGGAGCTTTAGATCATATCATATGAGCTTCATCAGCACGACTTCGCCAGTTGTTCTAATCTGCATTCTCACTGAAGCACATCAAAGCTTTTTAAAGCTTTTTGCTTCTTAATATTTAATGCAGACGAAGAAATGATCAAAGTTCAAGTTTGAGGGAAAATCTTTTCAATTGGAAGTTTATCTAATCTCAGACTTAATATAATGGGTTTGACATTTGCAAAAATGGGGAAAAGGTGAAGGCAAAACAATGAAACTACAGTACAGACCAGAAATAAACTGTCCAGTATGTAAAAAAAAATCTTCTACAGGATTTGTTAAGGGGAATTTAGTGCATTTGGTTTGTGGTCTTTATGCTGGGCTTTCATTACAAGGCTCTGAATGTGTCCAACATCATGATAGTATCAATCACCATGTGTTAATTTCTGCAAACAGAGGAATGTGTGGAGAACATTTTATGTCACTGACGGACTGGTCATAGACTAAAAAAGACCAAAGTCCTCTCACAGAAACAGAAAATGATCACAGACTCTCTAATACTGCATTGCACAGCGCTGGCTCACGTTACAGGAATCCCTGCCACCTCATGCAGAATGTGCTGCTTTTGTTTGTTGTCTACTAACTGTAACCAGTCAGAAAACACGCCATTATCACGGAAACAATCTTAATGGTGAGTCAATTAGCAGATTTTTCATTGTAGCCATCAAGTTTGAAGTCGTTCCCAGTGACTGATTAGCAGAACTGGTGTCTTAACGACCATTTTCAAGGGTTTCCGGAGCAAGGACTGGTTAAACAAAAAGTATGTAGCAGCTCAACTTTTATGGTTGAAACAACATATCTTTAAGATTTACAATAGATTTGATTTTAGAATTATTGTCCAGCAGGCTGATCACAAGGAGTGAAACGAGCTAATAACACTTATAATGACTTGTGTGCAAAATATTCTTACCAAGTTTCTCATTCGTAAAGTCAAATCTGAGGAATCAGGAGATGTTTTTAAAACCTGCAACTATCACAGAGTCATGGCACATAAAGGTGGCATTTCATTGATTCCACACATTGGATGCCATCAATGTTTTTGTTGCAGCTGATTCAACCTGTTGAATCCTTGAGCACCAGTAGCTGCGTCTGGCATCTAAACGGCGTCTCCAGATGGCAGTGCAGCGGCTTCTACAGCAAACGTGTGCATAAACGAGCCTGGAAAAGCTGCCGTACGTTGCAGAACGTTTACAGCACTATTTAACACAATAATCAAGAAAATGGAGACGTAAAGCCGGGTTCGTTTTACACATTCCTGTTAAACCGGACTGATAAAGGCTTCTGTGTGCATTGTCTCCACCTTTACTCAGCCATCATGCACACCTCTTGCAAAAAAAACCCAACACAGCTTCTTACCAACACCCTCCCCCGTGACTGTGCAGCTACACCCATCAGCAACCCCCCCCCCACCCCCACCCGACCGCTCTGCTCCTCCCAAAACCCTTCTAAGTGGATACCCCACAGGAAGGGTTTCTCTAGAAGGGGAAATGGGTCCCAGATGTCTGCCTTTGTGTCACTATAAGCTCCTCCTGGGATGGAGCCCTTGTAGGATGGGTACGAGGTGGGGGGAGAGAGAAGTGGGAGAGAAGAGGAGGAGGGGAGTAGTGTGTTGTGTGAAAATGTCCAAAACAGCAGCTCGGGGGGAGGGGGAGGGGGGGTTAGAAAACTCTCAGGTTGAAGGTGAGGAGTTATTTAATGACTGGTTCCTTTTGTTGGGCCAGTATGGATTTCCAAACAAATCACTTACGATTGGTCACACTGCCACACTCCTACCAGCCGACCACGTCACTGCAGAGATTCGTCCTTTTTGTTGCCTGATGGAAATTGAATTGACTGCATTACGAATTTTAAGAAACAGCTCCCCGAGCTTCAAAGTTTCAACACGACCTCTTTTCTGTGTAACGTCAGGTCAAAAACAGATGGCGTGGAGACAGAGAGACGAAACATCCACCTTTTTGCTTTTCTCATACCCAAGCTGGCTCGCCTGTGCTCATAAGCCTATATACTGTATATTGATATATGTGTGATCTAAATTTGGCTCCAGAAAGGGTTAATTATGACCCCTGTGGAAACAGAACAAAGATGAGAGCAGGGCCTAAGTGTTTAGTGAAACATTATGTCAAGACTCTGACAAGGAAATGAAATGTGCAACATCAATCAGCCTATGAGGATCAAGATCAAACAAGCCTCCACACTCCTGCATCTGGTTCTGTTTGGACAGCCTCACTTTTTTCCCCCTTCTCCTTTCTTCTCCTTTTCCTTTTTCCTTTTCTTATTCTTCTCAGCTTCTCTCTCTCCTTTTCTTCCCTTCTATTCTTCTTTGGGCCGCAACATTCCTGTTGGCCTACCCGCTACGTTAGCTCATTTTTTCCATCATGGTGGCACAGAGCCATGCTTTTGCTGAAGGTAAAGCGGCAGCTCCTGAGATTAGCATCAGCAACAATGACTTTCCTGCCCTTCCACCGTCTCTGTCAGAGCTTCCAGTGAGTCGCTGGACTAAAACCAGTGAATCCTGGATGAAACTTGGCTGGTTATGTAAATTTAACCTTATTCTATTCATTGTGTCCGTCTTGCTTTGATATAAGCTGCTTTTTTTCTTCTTGCTTCAAACCCAACTGGGATTGAATTTCTTTAAGTTCACCGTCGTCTTTGAATAAAATGTGAACCAGATTCTCGATAAATGCGAGGTTTATCGAAAAATCTTCTGCACTGCTCTCTGCACATGTACAATCTTTAAATGCGGCAGAAATCCTGCACAAATTCTCGGCTAAAGGCTGTCAGACAAAGTCTAAGAAGGATTGCTTACACATAATGCCCCATTCTGATTTTTCCTTTGCATCCCTTTGACCTGGAGATGAGCGCATTTATGCATAAAGTCTGCCATTAGGTATGCTGTCATCAAAAAGTCTGAAATTTCTCCAGCTTACAACAGTGGAAAACTTCCACAGGATGCTCGCTGTGATCTGTAGATGAGTCACTCAGTCGTGACGCATGTAGGTATAAATGGCTGCTGCTGGGAAACTGATACGGATGCAATAGTGGATTTACACAACATTACATGACAAGTCAAAACTGTAGGTTGTACAGACCGAAAAAACAAAACCTTTTCTCAGCAGGACCCACCTGCTGTGTCACAACTGCCAACGGGAGGAAAATATGTCTAAGTGGCTGCAGATCCATATGGATTGGCAGTGTGGAAGGGGGGGGCAGGGGGGGTGTGATGCCTTGAAGCCATGGATGGCACAATTAGGTGCTCTCTCACCTCCGCAGGCTGGGGTCATTGGGCCATTGAGGTCAGGGGTGAGTCAGGGTCCTTCCTGCTCTACCTTCCTAACCCAATGCAGAGTCAAGCAGCTGACGTCAGCGGCGATTTTAGAGAATTATGAACATGAAGCGCTGCTTTAAAGTGTGAGGAGGGGATGGATTCCTTTAAAGACTTTTCTGTTTGTACGTCAGTTTTTACAGATATGAAATGTGAGCCTTTGAGTAAGCCTTTCTGCAGGTTGCATGTTCACACATCCTCACACTCTTCCTTACACCTACTTGAAGCCGCTGCCGCCAAACATATATATGCCTTTATAGCCTGTCATGGCTGAAAGTTAGACCTATAGGCAGAAATTTCACATCATAAAGTGCATTATTCCTCTACTGAGGTGTGTTTCAGAGCCAGCTTTGTGATACTTGGTGGAGCTGTGGGCCATGGCGTCCTGGTGTGAACCACTTTCTATAAAACTGCGATACAGGACACTGACTTTGGTGGACTGAGCTGAGTGCTTTTCTTTTCAACCTGTAAGTTCCCGTTACCAGTTTTCATTGACTCTGCCCTCAAATTTTGAGTTCAGAATTTGAATTTTTGTATTCAAAATTCATTCGCTTTTTATTTAAGTTCAAAATAAACATATAAAATCAGACATTTGAAGATTTATCCAAGATCATGCATTGCAGCGTACATGTGGTGACTGTCAGAAAATCAAAGTTTGTGTCGACATGAGGATGCAGGCAGACTGAAGGTCCAGCCCAAATCTGGAACCCATAAAGCCTCAGACATCTCTGCAACATTAGACACAGCACTTCTTATTGGTTGAGAGCGCCACTTACCCCTTTTCTCTATCACCCGCCCCGCTAACACATGCTTCCTGCTTTCATGGCTGTCTTATGCTGAACCCCACCCTCTGGAAGTCTTTTGGGCCAATCGCACGTATCCGGCGGCCCCCGGTTAGCGTTTGGTTATAAAAGAGGCTGAGGTGGACCTGCCTGTCAGATGGTTTGTTGTTGTTCTGTCTGGCAGGCTGAGGGGGGAATGTGAAACTGAGAAATTTAACAAGGTGACCAGGAAACAGGACGACCAGGCGTCCAGTCCGATGGAGCTTTAGCAGCCGTAACCTTGTTCGACGGACAGGAAGAATTTTATCACACAAGCTGAGGTTCGTTGAGGGTTTTAACAAAGGCAAACTGTTAAAAAAGCGAGACAGAACCATTTCTTCGTGGTGGCATTTGGCAGATCCTCATTGGACACTACAATGAGAGAAGAGGTGTCCTGCACCAATTCCCCTGAAGGAGGGCTGGGGGCCAGCGAAGAGGAGCTTGAGAGAGGATCAAAAAAAATCATTCAACCAGGAAATCGAAAACGCTCCCCGTATCCTAAAAAGGACAGCCTGAGTCAGGCAGAGGAGAGCAGCACCGGCAGCCCCAGCAGCCTGCTGCCAACTGGGCCGAAGAGGCTCAAAAAAAGCCCCTCAGCAGTCGTGACATTGGCTCCTACGTCTTTGGGCCCCAGGTCGGAGCCGCCCTTCGAGGAACTCCACTCTCAGCGAGTTATTGCCAACGTGCGAGAGCGCCAACGCACCCAATCCCTGAACGATGCCTTTGCCTCTCTACGCAAAATCATCCCCACGCTACCCTCAGACAAGCTCAGCAAGATCCAGATCCTGAAGCTGGCCTCGCGGTACATCGACTTCCTTTACCAGGTGCTGCAGAGCGATGAGATGGACGCCAAGCTGGCCAGCTGCAACTACCTGGCCCACGAAAGACTCAGCTATGCCTTCTCTGTCTGGAGGATGGAGGGGGCCTGGGCCATGTCCACCAGCCACTAGGACCCCACAGAATTTCTCTCATACACCCTCTCGTGTCCATATCTCCACCTCCCTCCCAACCTCTGTCTGTGTTTGCATCCATATCCTGACCTCTGACCCTCCGAATTCTTCTTCTGTGGTCCACTCTGAACTTTTCCATCTAAACCTTTCATACATCTCTGATCCTGCATGACTGTGCTGCACGATGGTTTAGTCCCTTTTTTAATTTTTACAGCTGAACATGTCTCTGCAGCTTTCCACTTCTGTTCCCCTCCACTATTTCTCCTTCACCCTCCTTGTCTGTCACACAGTTTTGACCAGTGCAGCAAATCACAACGCCAAAGCCCCTCAGGTATGGACAAAATACACAATTAAACACCTTTTTTACACACAGCGAGAAACAAAAACCTTCTTTTTTTAAATCAGGTCAGAAGTCTTGAAATTTGTTGCCATAGTCAAGTTTTTAAAAAGATTCAGTATATAATTTAGACTGAAGAAAAACATCTGGATCTCTGTCACCTACACGGACAACAATAGAATTTTATTTTAGGTTTACAATTATCGAGTTTCAAGAATTTGAGCTGAATTTAAAGATGCATTCAATCATAAATATGTGCAGTTAAAGTGTAAATGTCTGTTATCACCATGGTGTGTAAGCTCACGATCACTAAGGAGGCCTTTTCAGCTGCCGCGTTTAAAATGAAGTCAGCAAAAACATCTGGTCACTTTGTCTTTTCGCAGTTTTGGTACATTCAATTTCAGTGCTAACCCTAACCCTAACCCTTACCTTACTAAAACATAACCCTAAAAGCATAATAACACATCAGAAAGGTTCATCTAATACGTACGTGCGAAAAGTTTTATTTATGCTGCAGCTCATGCTGTACAGAAACTTAGTAGTTCTCTGAAATATAAATGTGCTCATTTACAATAACGGCTAAACTTCTCAGGCATGTTATTTTTTAAAAGTGGTTATTAATAGTTATCTACTTTATTATCGTTTGTTAAAATGTGTTGCATAAAGTGGGTTTGGTTTTTAAAATTCAGCAGCTCAGATAAAATCCAGCAATCAAAGCGTTGCTTCTGTGTAAATCATCCTGACAGCTTGGCAGAAAAAAAGGATTTTTTTCTCACATGAAATCCTTTCATAATAAGCATGCATGTAAAAAATGTAAAATATCAAAAACCACATTCAAATAATCATGAAGTCCAAGAGATGAGTATGTGTGGAATCTTTAAAAAAAAGCTCCAAATGTCACACTGCAATTTTTAAAAACTCAGTTTAAGATGACAGAAAATAAATAAGTAAAATCTTTTTAGATAATGTATTTTTGTAACTCTTACTGTAGTACAAAAACCCCACTTTGTAGATCAGCAAAGAACATCCACAAAAATGTACCATCACAAACAGCTTTTCTAAAAAAACTGTTAGGAAAAATGTAAAAGTGTAAAAATAAGGAACAATGAACAGAATGACTTTATGCAGCAACAAGACTCAGAATATCAAAAGAGTCTCTCAGCTGTCTAACTTTATGAACTGAAATGAACTATTATCACCATCGTAATCTACCCTCTCGGGCTCCAGTGTTTGACAGACCTCTGATGAATTTAAGACAAATGTTTTCCTCCACAGTCTCCGGGGTCTGTTTTCTTTTTGCAACTATTTTAACAGACACCAGATTCCTGCACAGGTACAGCATGAAAGGAGGGAAAGAAAGGGAGAGTGAAGGAAGAAAAAAAAAAAAAGTAGAGGCACGCCGCTCCCTCTCCCCCTGCAGCCTTGCCCTCTTTCCTTTAGGATCCTGTATCGTGCAATCAGGCCTCGCTGGGGCCCAGACAAGCAGGAACCTTTAGATTGGAAACAGTTGTGAGGTATTAGGTAGGTGTGTGTACCAGGGTTAGGGTCAGGCGCTTGGGCCTGTGTATGTCAGCGCATGTACATGTGTGTCCTTGTGTATGTGTTTGAAGCGAGCTTTAATTAGCTGTGCAGCAGTGCGTGCGTGTGTGTGGCTGAACATGTGCGTATATGTAAACAGGAATACACTCGCAGATGTTATTTCAATGATTTTATCTCCCTCATCTCCTGATTTTAATTTTGCAACTTGGACTTCAATTCCATCAAAAAGGAAGGCAGGGAAGTCTTTCCAAAAAAGTATTTCTATGAAAAAGGCTGAGGGCGGTGGAGGTGGAGGGGCAGAAACAGTGTAGATGTGGATCTTTGTGTCTGTGCGACACACTTTTTCATCTGCAGGGTGACAGGTCAAGGTAAACACATCTGAAGCTGGCACATGCTCTGACAGATCTGAGCGCAGACCTGTAAGTGACTGCAGCCTTCACACTTATATGTTATTCGCTGTTATAATCAATGAATCACAGATCAGGCTCAAAGCCTACATACATGTACGCGTAACGCTGTCCAGACGCGCACACGCGGCTGCCGCCCATGTGCTGGCTGCAGGTGTTCAGCTCTGAATCACTGTTAAACCTCCAGCGGCCTCTGCAGCAGACATCAACAGGCTCCAGTAAGCGGTGCAGCTGGAGAGCCAAGGCTCCTGCATGTGGAGCCAAGTGTCCTTGAACGCATCCCTGCTGCCATTACCCACCACTTTACCTGTTCTGCCTGCTATCAGCAGCTCTGCGGGGGTCGCCGTGGAAAGTGCTAGAAACCTGAGGCCTTCAGCTGACCCGAACCTGCAATGTTGGGAACGGGGTGAGATTAGTAAGGGTCGGGACACTTAAAAGGCGGAGTGTGCGTGAACACGTGTGTGACTGGAAACACTGCATAGATAAGGCCGTGCATGATGCAGTTTTGATTCAGACACATGAATATCCTGTGAATAAAAATTCAGAGCTCCGCTGTTATGAGACAATATTTCATGCAGGAGGAGGACAAAATCCCTGAAAGACTTGACATAAAATCCAGTTTAAATGTTGATTTTTTAAGATTTAATGTGATTGTTTTCAGGCTGTAGGCTATAATGCATTGGATCACACAATGGCTCTAGTACTTTGTTCTTCCCCTTCACTTCTTCAGTATGTGACACCATCAGCGGTGTCCTGAAAACCTGAAATTTCTCTTTACAGTTTTCTTTGGGAGCATGCATGCGCACGGTTATGAACTTATTTGTGCTTTTACAAAAACAGAATTTCATGGAAAAATGAGTTTCTGTCCCTGCGTGAGACATTAAGAAAATGTGGACTGCTCTGCTGAAATTGAAGAAAACAATACTCTCTCTTGTGTTTATACAATAATCAATGCTTCTCGCTGCTGCTTCCTCTGCCGGAACTCCTGGCCCATGTGTGTGTGTACGTGTGTGTGTTTTACAGTTTGGGCTGACCAGCTGTTGGATGCTCTTCTGTGCATATTAAATCTTTGGCTTTTTCTCCTGGCTGATCTTGGACCAGATGTAAAGTCCTCTGTGGCTCATCTGCGTTTTTAAAAGCCTCATCCAGAAGTTGTGGCTTCTGATAGTCATCTTTATTTTTAGAGCTCCAAACTGAGCTGAACGCAGGTGGGAGGGTTGCGTGTGTGTGTGTATATGTGTGTGTGTGCATTTGATTGCTGTATGCCTGCCTGTACATGCGGTCATATATGTGGTGGCCAGACAGCTGTGGGGAAAAAGGGCCATGGAGAAAGGACTTCTGATTTGACACGTAGGCAGCGGAAGGCTGGATAATTTGGGTTCAAAATGGATCAAGATCTTCCAAACACGCTCACGCATTACAATTTACGAGCAAGGAAAAACTTTGGTTAAAAAGTTTGATCTGTTTTGATTGATAGAATTAATGTAAACACTCCCTTTTTAATAAAAAAAAAACAACAAAAAGCAAAACATAAAGAAATGTTACCTTATACTTTATCCTGCTGTTTGTCAATTTACACATTCATGCCTCCGTGGCATGATGGAAGTCATGTGGATTGGACTTCTTGTGTCTCTGTACATGTTTCTGGAAGGACGGAAAGGCACGCTGTAATTAGAGAGAGCTTCAGATGAAATGTTTGCTTGTTAAAACAAGAAAAGTTGAAGTTAAAGAGCTGCAGGGATTTTTCCACTTTCCACTAAACAGAAGTGTTTGTTTGGTTGTACACACATTTTATGACCTCAGCTCAGCCAAGGTCCAGTAAGTGTGTGTTGAGGTTAGTTTTTTTAGCCTTGAGTTCGGCGTGTGATATTTAACTCATCTTTGTGTCTCTCTGCAGAAAAATCGACAAAAGGGAAATTCTCCAAACTTGAAGAAATTCGCTCCGGCCCCACCAGACCCCCCCCCTCCTCCACCCTCATTTGTACTTTTTCTCTGGACATGTGCTTGACTCGTGACAGTATGAAGCAGCCACATAGCTTTCACTGAAACTCGGTGTGAAGATGTGACAGTCCAGTGAACTGCTGAACATTCTGAATGACGGAAAGAAAAAAAACAAACAAAAACAGCTGGCCTGCGGTGACAATGAAACAAAATGGCTGCTGGTTCGAGTGCCTTTCTGTAACATCGTGAAAACCATCATCCACCCAACTCTTCTGGTTGGGTGACTCACTGCCTGACAGACATTAAGATGACTAATGATAATGGCACAGTGATGGTTAGGAGGCGGTCACAGCCAATGAATGTTTACAGCTAAAATGCTAATAAGCTAATCGCTCTGGCTCTCAAGGCGGGAGGACGAGTTCCAGGAATCTGACGCAGATTTTCTACTTGTTGTGCTGCAGTAACTGGATAGCTTTCTGAGTTTTTTTTTTTTAATACATCTGTTTGTGAATTTTGTATATGCACACTGTCTTAAACCCTGTTTTTTGCTTTATTCTGCTTTAATGACAAACCACTGATCCCAGTTCAGCCACTTGTTTATTTCAATGTCAGCTTGGCTGATATGAGTGGGAGCTACAGAGAGCTGTACTCTGAATGGCGGCTTTAAAACGTCTCCTCAAACTGATTTTTACTGAATCAATGAAAAATAATGCAGCGGAAAGTCTCTTAGAAAATGTGCCAAAGTGTTGATGAAGTAATTACACACGCACGCACACACACATGCATACAATAATGCAGATTCATTTGAAAGTGTGTAATTGCTCTTTGATCATGCTTCTTTTATACTGTTTTGCTTTTAATCATGTGTCCTGTTTCATCTCCTGTGGACAATAAAATTTTCCTAAATGCTGTATATAAGTGCAGTATTTTTATAATCAAAGGGGTCATGCATTACTTTATTTTTGCACCAAGAATTCAAGGGTTGGAGGAAATTGTGAAGGTATGAGAGACGAAAAAGATATAAAAACCAGAAATAAACACATGAAGTCATTCAAATCGACATAATTTATCTTTATTAAAGATTTTTTGAAACAAGTTAGAAAAATCAAAAGACAGACAAGAGACAGGAGAGAGGTTATTATCTACACTGTACAGAAACAAACAGTCAGTTATAATGAAAATGGACTTGGCCTGCACTTTTTAATTAAGTTCCACTTTGTTAGGGCGACTTTCAAACAGGTTGGTCATAACAATTCAGATGATAATTTGGTCTCTTGATGCACACAGGTTTAATTTTTTGGTGGATCAAATACAAAAATAGATCATTTGTGTTTATTAAGACAGAAAGATAAGACATAAGGCTTGTCAGGCTACTGTCATGTAAAACCATTTAAAGCTACAGCCCACTGTCAGACCTGCAGAAAGCTGCTGTCACCGTCATGTGTTTTCACATTTTTCATTCCATTAACACATTTTGAGCTGCACATGAAATGCAACGCGAATAAGAACTTAACAGAAAAAAAACGACATACTGTATTAGCACCGATATAACTGCGTTAGACACGCAAAAACCACTTCAAAGACAGAATCTCAAAGTATAAATACACCTCATGTCAAATGAATTTGTTTATATATCTGTGCTTTTGGTGCTTTTTGACTGTTTGGAAAGAGAAAAGAAACATTCACAAACTCTTCAAAGTCTTTGAAGTTCTTAAGGCCATGCCAGTCCAAGGACAGCACGTTGTTCTCATAAACTTTGGTTGCGCTTAACCTGTGTCCACTTTCATTGTGTGCATATCATTGCCTGTATATCTAACTACATCAGTATCGTTGCTCCATCTGCTAAAATGCCATTGTTTGGTCCAGGGAGCGAAACGCCCCTGACAATAAACAGACCAGCACTTTGTAAATGAATAAGAAAAGACAGATCAAACTGTCCTCCTCGAGATAAAAACACTTAAAAAAAAAAGATGAAGAAATACAGCAGGAATGCTTATCCACAGGAAGAAACACTGGTCCACTTATCAAAAATATCAAAGCTCAGATTTTGACCCTCATCTCTGGGGCCAATCTAAGTGCACTTTATGTGTGTGAAACATGGTCATAAATGCTTTGGATGTCTTATCCAAAATGTCAAAATGTGATCTGGACTATCACATATACAATCATTACTGAGTGGTTATGCTGCACCGAGGCATCATGGGTGATTTCCCAGTGATTAGAGGTATTAGCTCTTCATTGTAACTAATGCCATCAATGCAAACTACAGTATGTCTTTATCGCTAAGATGCACTTTTTCAAAGGCTTGTATGTCTTCTTTTATTTGTCAGGGAGCAATAACAATAACTGCAGCTATCTCTTGCTGCATGTGCTCGCCTGACAGGCCAAGAAAGAAAAAAAAGAAGAGAGGTTTAAGAAAGTATGTGGACATAGAACAATATGAAACATATGTATCCTCGACTTCACTGTAGCTTCACTCTGGATTACTGGAATCCTCAAAAAAAATCTCAAACTGATGGTGGGAGAAATGTGTGCTATGTGTCAGACGATTGAATATTCAAATGAAGTTAAACTACAAGAAAACTCTACGTCTGATTGTCAACGTGCTTTTCTTTTTCGTCCAGTTGCATAAGGATACAGTGCAAGATGATCAAGAAGACTGATCTTTTTCCTTCATTGGATGCTTAATGATATGATCTGACTTATTTTTAAGTGAAGAGAGCATGCCTGACTCCGCTTCACCTTCAAAACAGCAAGAGTCTGAGTGGTGCCGCGTCGGTTTCGCCGGAGCCGCGAACAAAGTCAATGTTTAAAGTCATAAGGCTGTGATTTCTCGTGTTCATGCTACGTTATGTTGTGCTGGGTGCTACAACAGAATACAGATTCTTCATTAAGTGAGAGGTGCCTGATCAGGGAAAATCCTGCAGAGACCTCGAGAGAGCAAGAAAGCGACCAAGATGAGCGCTGCTCTTCAGTGTGTGTTTGAATCAGAGGGGTCACACCGCAGCCAGTAGTCGCGCAGGAGTTTTTTGGGCTGTGACATCTGCTTCCAGTGATGATCCAAATGCATAGCTTTGTATGTGCACGTGTATGTATGTGTGTGTGCTTCCACTGAGACTAGTTTGAAGGTAACAGTCAGGAGATTTCACTCAGAGAGAACCACTTTTCTCCGTAATTTTTTCAGGCTGTTTCCTTGAAGAGAAAGAAAAAAGCGTTGTTTACTAAAATGGAATATTGTTGTGAAGAGTACGCGGTCAACACCAATGCCGACGCTGTTCTTACCTTTCGGATGTGAGGGATCCCATGGATAGCGACGCGATGGCGCTGACTGCCTCGCTGTCTGAGTCCCGTCTGGGTCTCGGTCTCTGTGCCTGCAGGTAGGATAGATCCACTGTGGTGGCCAAATCCCTCACACTCTGCCAGTACTCACCTGCAGGAAGCAGAGGGATGGAAAAGGAGGGAGAGGAGGAAGGAAACAGGAGAGAAAAGATTAATGGCTTCAGTCGCAGGAATTTCACTGCTTTTTTCATCCTGAATTGTTCCTTGAGGGAACGAGGCTGCATTATCAAGAAAAAAAAAAAAAGTACTACTTGGTGTTTGATCCGCTAGTTGTAGCCGTTTGATCTGAATATAAGCAATGAGTGGAATAAACAGCCTTTCGGTCTAAATATCCGTGTTGATCATTTCAGAATGTAAACTCTGATTCAGTCTGTTCTCTCAGGGGCCTTCAGTCCTGTGTCACACACTGGGAAAAAAAAGTCAAATAAAATAATCAGTGATTGCAAATGTATTCCTCTATAAGAGTGTATTCTGCTGTGCATGCATCTTACATACACTTCACCCCGGGCCTGAATTATGGGCTTAACATTCCTGTGGCTATTCAAATATTTTTAATTAATCTAATTTGGTTGGGATAACATTTGTGTGCAATCAGGAGGGGATGTTGCGAAGGTCGTGTGCCAGAAAAGTGTTTGAAGATAATTGGAGCCAGGGCAGCTGTGAGTATGTGTGTGTGTGTGTCGGTCTGTGTGTGAGACGGCTGGAGGGAAGGATGGGAGACAGGGATGTAAAGGAGGAGAGGTGGTCAGAGAGCAGGAGCAATGACGGAGGACTGCTAAGAGGAGTTAGGACAGAAATACAGAGATGGCATTCTGTCCGTCTTCAAAGAGTTGGACAGGAAAAGGTTCGGTACCATCAGTACCATTACATTTCTTATATTACAATCCAGTCTTACCCACAGCTTTACGACAGGTTGATACAGATGAAAAACAAAGGTCTCTGTCATTTGAACTAACATTAGTACAGCAGGATGATTGGAAATGGTTTACCCTTCCAAAAAACACCTGTTGACAACACCTGGGACACCTCACTATTAATCTCTGTGAGCTTTAATCTCCCAACCATGATCTATATATACTGCCTGAAACTAATGAACAAATAATATCTTATAACCTTATGATTATAGGCCAAGAAAGTAAATCTCCCAAAATATGTTCAGTGCTTTTGGTGCAGAAACAGACCAGATTTGAGTCAGTTAGAGAAGAAGTTGCTATGGCTGTAATTTTTCCTGATAATGACATGAAAATTAAACTAAGCGTAAACTCTTTGAAATATTCTAAAAGATGAAGATGTGCGTTTCAACCAACACCGTGGAGCACCATTGACCCAATACAGATAATGTCCTGCAACATACTGGCATGTTTACTCCCTTCAAACCAGCTGAGAGGAATTTATTTCCAGCTCGTTTCTATTGTGACAGTTGCTCTGCTAGTTATTTGCGAGACTTTAAGTTTCTTTGATGATGCACCAAAGAATCATTGCAGACAACAGAAATAATTCCAGCAGAGTTGCAAAACCTGCCGCGGCACATAAGCACGCTCACTGCAGCACAGTACATATGAACTCATATGAGGTACGGTCTTTTTTTGTCTTCATGTCGATGCCAGTTTCACATCAAAGAGTGAATATTGAGCTTAGCTTTTTGCTTTATTCCCTTCATCCAGCAGGTTTGCCTTCTGATTACTTTACAAACTGGGATCTTTGTACTCAAATCAAGTTTAAAATGTAATTTTTTTTTAAATAATCAAATTGTCATAGTTAGCACAACTAAAGCCATTATTCATTAAGTCAGATTATAAAAAACTGGAAACTATTTCAACGTCTAAATGATCAAACTGTTGAGATGAT
>JBBDHI010000003.1:26105714-26125817 GCA_037177115.1 Craterocephalus stercusmuscarum
TATCTATCTATCTATCTATCTATCTATCTATCTATCTATCTATCTATCTATCTATCTATCTATCTATCTATCTATAGTAAATGTAGATATAAAAAACTTGGAAAACCTGGGACTGCCTCCATGAGTGGTCACACGACTGGATCATGGAGGTGGAAATAAGATGATATAGGGCTGAATGACATCAGCACATGCTGCAGATGACATTTTATCCAGCACAGTCAATAAAATGTCTCCTGATGATAAAAACCCATATTTTATCAGGTTTTTTCTATATACATTGCTTCAACATTGGTGCCCAACATGTCGAGGTGAGATGAGTCTGCCATCAAAGCCACATGAAGTTTATTTTTTTGGGGGGATGACTCTCTTTCAAGGGCCCCTATGTTGTTTTACATGTTAAAATTCAAATGTTTCTACCCCGTACATGCTCCAGCAGTGCTGTGATGTGTAGGATGACCCCTGACCTCCTAATTAACCTGCACAGTTCGGGTACGAACGAATGTGCATCCCCGTGCTTCAAGTAGCTTTCTGTTTCTATTGAACATTTGAGGATGAAATCTGCCGAGACCAAGAAGAGACTAACATTGAGCACAGCCCAAACTCCATCACAGACCCCAAACAAACCGAGGAAAAGAGGAGTTTTATTGAGCACGACAAAGAGATCTAAAGTCTGACGATGCTTAGAGCTGCTCTAGATATGAGAAAAGCCCCACTGTTGGCTTCCTTTTAAGTTGAAAGGTTAATAAATGAGAAATATAATATGCGTCATGGAGGTTGTCCCAGCAGATCGTTGCTACACGTTCCTTCAGCCAACGATGGAGTGCATTGTGTTGCTACTTTTAGGGAATTTATGAGAAATAATGTTTGGTGTTGCATATTAGCTGTTGTTGTAGTGCATGTCGGCTCTCCGTGTATTAGCAGGAGTTCTGTCAGTGCAAGTACTGTAAAAGAGAAAACTAGCAGTACGAAAGAGGGAAACACTGCAAAGGTTTGCGTTTATTGACCGCAGAATAATATGCTGGAGATGATGATGGAGTGTGATGACTACATCATGTATAAGCTGTGAAAGTGTTGCCAACAAAAAGTAAATACTCAGTTTTGCGGTTCTCCAGTGATAACCCAACAGGGCCTCGTTAATGGAAGATTGTGGCTTTCCTGGTAATTCATTCATTTTCTGTACCACTTAATCCAATTGGGTCGCAGGTGGGCTGGAGTCTATTCCAGCTATTTGCAGGTGAGAGGCGGGTTACACCCTGTACAGGTTACCAGTCTGTCTCAGGGCCACATACACACAATCACTCCTAGGGAGAATTTAGACTGTCCAATTAACCTACATGCATGTCTTTGGACAGTGGGAGGAAGCCGGGAAGGAAGAGGAAGAAAAGGAAGCCTGGTGAGAACTCATGCAAACTCCACACAGAAGGGCCACTGTTTCAAACCCCTCCCCAGCCCAAGCCAGCAGCCCCCTCTGACTCCAGCCCAGCCCAGCAGTGCTAGTCACCACACCACCATGCAGCCCACTTTCCTGGTAATATTCTTCTAATTTATTTATTACTACAGTCAGGCCTTCATTTGTAGGACATTATTGACTTCTTATTCTCTCAAACATGCTCTCGGCTAACGTTTTTCTCGGTTCATGCACATGCTTACCTGGGAGGCTGCAGTTCCGCTAAGACCTATAGGTGGCAGACGCTAGTCCAGAAACTGAGTGATTGCATGGAGTCCCTTTTAAAGAAAGTTGTGCTAACCTCATACTGTTTGATCCAGGGGACCTCAGAGAGATGCCATCCACATATAAAACTATATATAATTATTATAAATGGTTAAACCTATTGAATAAGAGCATTCATTGATCAAACAAATACTGAATTTCAGAACAAACTGCATCATGGTGTCTTATGTTCTCGTACTATTAAACTGCTATCTGTGTTCTGTGTGCACCAGTTACATGTTAGAGTAGTGTTAGGCTTACCAGTCAGTGGACTGGACCGCAGAGTGTTAGTTCAGAGTTAGTTCTCTGGGACACCCTTCCCTTCGTGAGGCATCTTGTCTCTGGAGGATAACTTGTTGCATGTTTACAGTCTGGCTGTTTTTACCGCGTGAAAGGTTGCAAGTTGTATTAAACATGTGTAATTAAATTAGAAAGTAATGTCTAGATATCTAAAAAATAGAGGCCCTGCTGCTACCAACTAAGAATCCAGTATGCCCATAAATAAAACAGATTCTGTTTGTGGGGGCTGCAGACTGGTGTGACAAACAGCATTAAAAGGTGAATCGAGACATGGATGCAGCCTTTTTCTAAGTGTTTTTTGAAGTTACCAACACGTACAGCAACAAGGCGCCTATTAAAAGTTTTTGTCTTGCTCAGTAGAAGTGTGGCACTGGGAGCTGGAGAATGATTGTGAAATATTCATGAAAGTGCAAAATACACAATGGAAAGTGCATTTGATACTGCTAAATCCCCCATTTGAAGTTTCACCTTTTTAAAAGTAAAATATATTGAACAGATATTGAGTTTCAGCTTGTTTGCTGTGCTTCATTTGCAAGTAAAAAGGAAAACAGCTCTTAAGAATCATATCAGGAAAGTTCTCTAGTATTGATAACCAATCAGTCTGTGTGTGCATCTTAAATAGAGTAAAGCTAAACTCTGCTTTTAAGATTTCATAAGAGTAGACATGTAGCAGAGCAATAACAGAGGGATGACATAAGAGAGTGAATGTGCTCAGTCCTGTTGCGTGTTACATGAACTCTTGATACAACAACCATAACCATGTACACACATGTGACCCTATTTGCACACAAAACCCCCTCATCAACACATGTACACTCACACGTGTGGCTTTCACACACTAGTGGAAGAATTTTTTGTGAAATTCTCGTGGATCCACAAACCCACTCATCTGCGGCTGAACCTACAGCAGTTTTCTGTGTGCTTTGTGAGAGTGTGTGTATGTGTGATTTCAGCCAAGCTTGAGATGTTCAGGAAACCACAGAGACATTCAGCTGGAGCGCCGCACAGTGACATTTAAGATTCTCTTCATGTACGCACCCACGCGACGAACAGTAGTCAGGTGGCTACCTCTCCTTGTGTGTAGAACTTAAGCTTTTACTTCTGTTATATATCTGGGAAGGTTCATTGCCGTTACCGTCCACCCAATTTTATATGTGCGCATTTTCGGAGTTGCTTGTTTAAAACAGACCATTTTCTACTTTCACATCTTTTTGGGATTTCCCCACTAATGACAAACAACCAAAAAAACCCAAAACATTTAAATGACGTACAAGTTTGTCACGATCCAAAACAAAAACATTTTTATCCATTAATGATCTGGGACCAGAGTAAAATGAGTGATCAAATATTACCAGCTCTGAAAAATGAAATGATTTTGGTAAGATGCTACTGTTATGTTCACGTGCTAACATGCTGCAGTGTGGCTATCTTTATGTTTTCCAGATCTAAATGTGACATTCACCCATCTTTGTTTAGCATGTTAGCGCTTTCTAATCATCTGAAACTGTAGGTGGAAAGTCAGGAGTTCAAGGGAAACAGTCAGACAAGTTCAGTCTGAGTGAAAGCTTAAAGGTTAAAGAGATTAGCCTTAAATTATATGTTTTATATCAATCCAATATCATTTTACCCTAACACCCCGGAAAGTTATTTATGATATTTATATAGTCCTGGAGCTGCCGTTGCACTGCAGTGTCCTGTGAAAAATTGTGGGAATCTGCCAAACGTTTAGTTTAAGTTGTGCTGCAGTTTAGTTTCACCACTTCTCCAGTAGCTGAAACTGAATTTGTGTAAACAGTTATCAAGTAAAATGTGTCTGAAATGAGTCTTCATGCTGCATATATGCTACCGTATAACTGCATAGTAAACATATTTATTGACAGAGCAACTGATGTGATTACTCATTGTTTGGTTTATTTGTGCACTTATACAGTTGCAGGCATTTACAGTAAACAAAAAGTACTGTACAAGACTCTTACTGTAAGATGAGACCTAATAGTGACAGATATGTGGTGAGAACTGTGCATGACGTTAAATTCCTCTCAAATCCCTTTGACTTGAGCGAGAAACTTATTCTCAGTTTCAGAACTCCACAGTGAAAGTTTTCACCCTTTTTCAAATGATCAGATAGGTGCTAGACTTTATCTGCTTTTCAAGTCATCTTGTCACTAAAGGGACTATTTTCAACTTTCAGAAGTTTGCATGAAGCAACAGCAAACAGCCAAAAGTCATGCCGAGAAAAAAACAACAACCAGGTAAATTGTGATCATCTGTTTCTCTGCTTGTTCGCAATCATGAGAGATTTTAGCTGAAACCACAGTGTCACAAGTTGAGTGGGTTTGTTTTTCACTCCTGTACTGTAGTTTGCGTACATGGTAATCAGGCCACTGTGTTTTCTCTGATTATGTAAATCCTTTCTTAGTTTCAAAAATCTTTTTTTTTATTCTCCCAATAATAATTAAAGTCTAACCAGCCTAACTCTGTTACTTAAAAGATGTAAATGCTGCTTCCTTCACTCAAAACATAAAGAAAAACTTTATTAAAAAGTCTGACTAAAGAATTAGCAACGTGCCTCTCAGCTTCACATGTGTATCATGCCGGGATCTCAGAGTCTGGGTAGCATCACTCAAACAGAAAATAAGTAAATGATTAGAAGAGGGCTGAGATTCACCCCATGGCCTCAGTCTGTTCTGGTTGCTGCTCATTACCATTTTTCACCTCGTAAAGCAGAAATAACTCAATCACAGTTTAAGTTAAATCTCTGTTTACTGACAATACCTGAGAAATAAATCAGTGCTTCTTCCAACTTTCCCCCCAAAACTCCACCTATAATAAAAATCAGGCCCATTATAGAAACCACATGAATGAAGTCACTAAAAAGTGAATAAACACTGCGGTATGCGTGTGTGTGTGTGTGTGTGTGTGTGTGTGTGTGTGTGTGTGTGTGTGTGTGTGTGTGTGTGTCTGCTGAGTGGTGAGTATAAATATAGGGAATGGGAAAAGCTGGAGGAAATGTTTGGCCATTAACGTGACTTTGCAAGCATTATTTTTCAAGGAAAACACTTCCTCTTACACACTCAGACAGAGTTCCTTTGCCTTGAAAGCAATGAGGGCACAAGAAAAAAAAGGCAAGGGCAAATCAGAAAAAAGAAAAAAAAAAGGTTAGATTTTTTTCTTTCCTCTTTGGAACAATGTCCAGCTGAGTGGAGGAAGAGGATTGAAAAAATAGCAATGTGTTGACAAAAAGAAAATAGACCCTGTTCCATTGTTTTCGTCCCTACATTATACCAACATTTTTCTTTACAAAAACATCCCGCTACCATGA
Source organism: Craterocephalus stercusmuscarum (assembly GCA_037177115.1). Lineage (NCBI taxonomy): Eukaryota > Metazoa > Chordata > Actinopteri > Atheriniformes > Atherinidae > Craterocephalus > Craterocephalus stercusmuscarum. The sequence continues at coordinate 26,111,048 of JBBDHI010000003.1, forward strand.
TGAAGCACTTTCTTAGACTCTCATGAAATGCAAGTTTATTGGTGTGCTGTTGGTACGTATTTCCCCTGCATCTGCGGCTCTGCTACAGCAGACAAGTTATTTTACCCCACGGAGGGCCTGAGAAAATGGAGGAGCATTCATGGGCCGTGCATGCGTTCCTCACATTCTGAACCAAAACCACATGCTGGGTTTAGCCCTAATGATATTTGGATGACTTGCATAAAGGGCATCCGACATCCAGTCTTGATAAGTGGGCACAAAATCTGTAGGAAAGAGTGGGAAGAAATGGCCTTTTCTGTTTGGCTTCATAGACGGAGGGTCGATGCGTAGCATGAGCTCCGCATTACTCATCTGACTGCAGCGTTTGCTTTTGCTTTATCCTCTCATTGTGACTGCCTGTTTAGTTTGAAATAAAACTCTCTGTGTCTGTCTCACACACACACACAAGATATGCACACAGAAAACAACACGCCCTTGTTATTACTGGAAAGTCACAACTGACATCCCCCTACAGGCGGCTATGTGGCAACTGAACACTCGTACCCCAAGCCGGACCACAATAACACAACTCTCGCACTAACGGTGTGCACATTTGCTGCTCCGCTATCAGTCGCTACTGAGGGCACCACCCGTCTGTATTAATACCCCCCTCAGACAGAAATAAATCCCCTTTGAGCCTTTGAGGACCGCCTCATCGTGCTTTCACACTAAAACTGCTCTGGAGTGTGTGTGCATGTGTGCATCCTTATCTGTTAGCCATGACCAGTGTCTGCCTCACCCAGAGACCTAACGAAGTCAAGACTTACTATTCCAAGAAACTGTCCTGATGCAACCTCGGTCACCAGCTACCAAGTTGCCGTAACTGAAATGTTTGAAATGACCCTTACTTATTATCTCATTGTGTTTAATGTGATTAAATCGTACTACCCTTTACATTCTTATAAGTGAATCATTCAGTCATTTAAAAAATATATTAGTTTTTCTTTTTTTGTCCACTGAGAATAAAAAAAAAACAACGGTAAGCACAACAATCCTATATGATCACCTCATAAAGACATTCACATTGCACACCGGGAATTCCACTGAGGTACCGATCACTGAGAACAGATTAAAGGCCCATACGCTGTGGCTCCATTTTAATTCAGTTAATTATCACAATCGTCTGCCTTTATGCCTTCTCTGAATGAGGCAAAAGAAAACCCAGTCTAATTGAGTTAAAATGAAATGTATAGGAATGTTTCTGTAGCTACTAAGTACCGTAAGGAGCTACTGAAGCTGTGCTGAGCAGAGCAGTGGGACCGGACACGAACAGTCAACTAGTAAAGATCAGAAGACGTGCTGAACAGTCACTGTTTGTCCTCTGTCATTATTTTGTGCTTTTGGTTGTTTTCCTACTAAAACATCAACAAACTTCGACTTAAACCTAGCTTTATGATGGCGGGTAATACATTTTGCTCCTGAAATCTTCTGATTGAATTGTTTGGTGCCTTGGTAGCTTTAACAGCAAAAGTGGCTTCAGAGCATGGTGGTGGTGTTTGCCTCCCAAAGGGCGTCATGCTGCCTCTTATTAACAGACCGATGGACTGCATTCCCAGACATCCTGGATAATTCATGGAAGCTATTACAAACATTCATCCTCCTTGTCATTGCTTTTCAATAGTAATGTGCTCCTCAGCCTTCATCTGCAGGGCCCTACTGGGTTCATTGTGCAGTATAGCACATTTTTTTGCCATCAAGCGGCGTTCTCCGCTGTCTTCTTGAATCTAAATAAGGAAAAAAAATAAAAAGAGTTATCGGATCGGAAATTTTGGATAATATGACTTTATTATTGTGTATCTGACAATCACTTTACACACGTATATCCTGAATATGTCAGCAGAGCCTCCTACCAGCGTAGGATGCATTAAATGGTTGATTGTCACTCATGAGATAAAGGACTGGATCTACGTTTTGCTGCTGCACTGCTGTACAGTACAGCCACAGAGCCCTCACCTAATGGATGTAGCTGCAACCAGAGCCCCTCTTTCCTTCATCTAACCTCGTGCACAGACGCAACGGTTTAGCAGACCGCATGAGCGCAACCTTATCAGCAGGCAAAAGAAGTGCCTCTGCTTCGTACCAGAGCTGACAATTAACTGTCGCGCAATGACTGGATCTCTCTGATAACCTTTTATTTGTTCCTCCTGCACATCCCCACTTTTGCAATCTCTCTCCATACATGTCCAGCCAGGGAGATATGAGCCGAGGTGAGCTCAAATCTCTTCAGACATATTGTGTGTGTGTCAAAAAGGCATCTTGATATTTGCCCGTCGTGGGCGTTAATCTGCACTGGTTTTACTCAGTGCACATGCCACAGTTTTCGTTGAAAGGTTGTCCAGTAAGAAATAAGAGATCTTTACAGTGTTTGGCTAACCTCAGAGTTAAATCAGAAAGGTCATTAGGCCAATGAGAGCTCGGAGGTGTATGAGATGAGGGGACAGTGCCCTCTATTGGCTGATGTAGAGCATGGTAACCCCGATCTGCAACTTCTTAATTAGGTAAAACTGATTTGTCAGAATCTACATCGGTCTTTGTGGTGAAGCCATCCGGTTAGCATTGTTGGCACATGTGGGGAATTTTCTGGTTAAACGGAATCATTTTAAGTGGTCTCTCATGGTAGCATGAATTAGTTTGTAGCATGAATTAGTTTGTTGCATTTTACCCAAGCAGGAAAAGGAGTATTTGATCTGCTGGAAACAAACATGGATAATCCCGATAGACAGATTATGTCTGTCCACCAATACAGCTCCGTTCAGCGATGAGTGTTCAGATAGATAGTTAAAGGTTGAGAAGGTGTGAGATGAAACCATTGCAAAGTACTTCTTCTTCACTTTCAAAACTTCCTTTCTTAGTCCAGAGAAAAGCACAGTCGAGACAACTTTTCTGATTTGCACCCATTAAACAGATGTGTACTTCATATTATAACAAACTTCATAAATTTTTCCTTCTTGTTCCTGCACTGATTGATCTGAACCATGCTTAATAACAGACTAATGAAAGGTTCTGATCATCAGTGATTTTATCTTCTAAAATGTAAGAAACTGTTCACATTGTTAATGTCCATGTAAACCTTTTGATGAAACTGCATGCTCCAGACAAAAATTGCAACTTTGGAATCAACTTCTGGCCTTTTTCCACGTAACTGATGAAGGCGGGAAGAGTCCACACCTGTTCATCAACCAGCATCCGAGTCCGTTTTTCATTTGAGGCTTGAAAACGAGGAGCTGAATTTCCAAAACCCATCATCCAAGTTTGATGTAAATCTCCCTAAATGAAAGCCTATAGTCTGCAATTTATATCCATATTTATATTATTTGCATTTAGGCAAACAGCCGTGTGTCAGTGAGCAAATATTTCAGGATCGAGACAAAAACGCAGAAGCCTGCTGCTATGTACAACAGTTTATTTTTGATTTGCAAAACATTCAACAAAAATATTACATTAAATGTCAATTATAATAGAAAAAAGAAGAAAAAATATGAGACAAAATAAAAAATTGCAATTACATTAGATTTTAGGTGACTTTTACATGTCTTGATAAATGGAGCCATATCATGCTGACCTACAGAGGCAGTTTATGGCTAGTAGCTTGATCAGTATACATGTGTTACTAACATTATATTAAGCCTTTTATTTGTTCAGGCATTTAAATTCATTGTGGTATAATTTAGCTTCAAAATGCAAGGTAAGAATTCATTGCCAAATTTTAATTTACTTCTTAAAAATAACAAAAAAAATAAGAGACATACACGTGGCTGATAGAATACTAAGTACAAAGCCAATCTCACACAACCTTGCCATTCATATTTGTCTGAGGAACACCTGAAGCCAGTATTGTTGACACCCTCCCCTGCATTAAAAGGGTCATGTTATGGCACAGGCTCAGGGTCGGTGTGACCGTGGCAACACTGCTCCTCAATATTAACTTATCGATCGCTCCAATTTCGTTCAGTGTTTACCTGAAGCAGTTTGACATGAAGACAGAAAACTTGATTGGGAGTTCACCAAACTGTTAATATGATACGAGGATCTGAATGGAATATTTTATTTCCCCAATAAGCATCGTTAAGTTGCATGATCTTCCAATGAGGCCTGTCGCTCCCCTGGGGACCGACGCTTTGGACGATGCCCATGTAATATAGTGTCACTTACACACACCTTAATGGCGCTTGAGATAAAAGCAGCATTGCATGGATACTGAGGATTTCACGCCTTTTAATTCCCCTTTGCTTGACCAAAGATTGGCAGGGAATGATGAAGGTGTGGGAAGAGACTTTGCAACAGAAGGAGAGCGAAATACAAAAAGAGGGCATGGAGAAAATTTTTGGGAAAGAAATCAGGACAAAGAGCACAGGCCAAGATAACAGCTATCAAGAGGAGCAAAAAGACTCATCTCACTTCTCCTTCTGCTGCAAAGTCTCCCAGGTCGTTGCTTGTTTAAAGCTGCATTTGCTCTGAAAAGTTCTCCTCTTTAGTTTGCCCTTAAAAAAAAAAAAAAAAAAAAAAAAGACTATGAAGACGCTGCAGAAATCAGCAACAAGGCAGCAAGATGGGCTGCATCCGCTTCTAAGAAACTACTTGATTCTAAGAACAGAGTGAAAAACAAAGATGCAGACGATGCTGCTGCTTCTGGAGGCGAGAGTCCAGATGATCAGATGCAGGCACTATATCAAAAACACTCCTGTTATTTTGTGCGTTAAAAAAAGGGGAAAAAAAGGAAAAGGCATCGCTAAGTCTGAGGAAAAAGAAAGTATAAAAAAAACAACCCCCAAAAAAAATAAAATAAAACTATGAATGACTTCATTAGCTGGACTCTCCCAAACCTGTGAGATATCTGAGGTAATCATTGAAGTATGACTCATTAGACAGCAATAAATACCAACATGAATACAAATATAAAAGTAAAAACAGAGGCAAATGCTTCATGCTAAAGCAAAATCTGAGCCAAAAGAGGTAGGTATTTTAGGTAGATTATGGTGTACATCCATTGTGGACGTTTCTTTTTGTAAGAACTACATTAAGTTGATTCCATTACAATGCCTGTCCAGAGAGGAAGAGCAAAAGAAGAAAAGACTTGAAAACCTTTGCATGGAAGTTGGCAGAGTTTTGTTTGAAACAACATGTGACATGTTTGTTTGTTTTTTTTCAGACAGGATTTGTAATGGCAACAGTTATACAAAAAACTTCAAAAATGTCTTAAGAACATGAGAAACTGTAAAGCTTGCTGGTGATAAAGAGTACCGTGAGTTGTATATTGCATGTGTTGTTACTGTGTTGTATTGGTATTCTTAGGGGAATCCGGACAGATTCTGAGCAGCCTACCATGATAAAAACCAAACAGGAAACTCTGATGATGCACCATACTCACATTTACTGGATTTGCATGTTGTGAACATGATTTTGTGATGGGAAACTGTAGGGGAAAGGGGTTTAAATTAAACATTAAAATCATATCTAATCAGATATTTAGTGTCAACGGGTGCCTCTCTTAATTCTCATAAGCAACGTGGTGCTGACCACACTCTACATGTTCAATTAGTGGCTATAATACATCCTTGAGAGCTTTTCTGTTCGGTTATAAAATCCCCAACTCCTCATCTTTACCCTGTTCTTGTGTTGAGAGAACTCTCCCTGTGGCACTTACATATTCACCAATCCTCCCACTATATCAAACATACACAAATTAACACTGCACCTCAAAGAGAAAAAAAACTAGATCAAACCTAAACCTACATACAAAAAGTATGTATTCGGCATAAGGGGGGTGGGGGGTAGATCAACATGGAGACTTAAAAAATAATAATCAGTGTTCAGTAACCAAGCACATCATATTCCATCAAACTGTCATTCTATACATACGAGTGGTACTGCCTAAAGACACACAAGCTTCGACTCCTTAAAGCTTGATCACAGCAGGGTCATTCGTGGGACGCGTCAAATTTAATGTATTATCCCAAATATTTTCAGAGAAAAATTCAGAGAAAATTTTTTCTAAAAAAAAAAAAAAAAAGGGGGGGAACATTTAAAAATAAAAAAACAGTTACGTATTTGTGCTAAGTAGATTATCTGAGCATCACGCTCCCACTGCCATGATGTGAAGAATCACAGTGACTGAAGAGTTAGAATAAAGCCACAGAGACGTAGAGCTGCTCTCTGTTATGGCAGGTCGTTTTCTTATAAAATAAACAAAAAGGAAAAATCCATGTGGGCTGAATTAATCAAAGCAAAATCCGAAAATGTCTCGCGCGAAGAAGTTGTGTGCAGACATCTCAACAACAGACGTGCTCTTTTCTCTCACCGCCTATATAAAGGCTACACCTGACATGGAAGGACCGCGTGGAACCGTTAGAACCAGTGTCCTCCGTCAGAAAGCTAGTCGAAGACAAAAGAAAACCCTCATATGATTTCCTCTAAGTTGGCTCCAGTGAAACTGTCTGCAGTTGGCAGGACTTAACATTTCTTTGGGTAATTGCCCCACATAGAGGACATGTCGCCTTGTATAATTTTACACAAATCCCACATGCAGCAAGCCAAGGAACACTAGTCTGCACGCCTAAGCGATATAAGTGTCTCTGCGGTTTGGATTACATGCCATTAGATGCTGTCTGATGAAGCATAAGCCAAAGATGACTGACAGCAGAGAAGAGGCGAGTTTACATCATGTACAAACTCCTATTCCTAAAGCCACAGATGAAAACCATTTGCGTTTAGTAGATTAGAAAATGAAAATTCCCAAGGCTCTGAAGTCATCATTTTGACGTACTGTAATGTAGCAGGTGTACAACTCACTTGGTGATCTATATGGCTTATATTTGAGAACACCTTGGAAATTAACATCGGCTCCCTACTAAACTAATGATAATCCGGCTGTCAAACACACGAGCAACCCCTATTTAAGCCATTTCTAAATCTTTCCTACTAAAAAACATGACTGAAATAAAAACAGATTGTGTCAGAACATATTGATAATATCTTAGAAACAAATAATGGTCAACTATATTTGCATATATTTGTCCTGGGGGAGAGGGGGAAAAAAGTTGAGGATCTATATAGCCCTATGTACAGCGGCAGACATATTATATTTATATATATATATTTATGTGTATGTTATTTATATACCTGGTATTTACACGATGCAGCCACTAGAGGGCTGCGCAGCATACATCATCAAACAGGAGGGCCAGGGTGTGGAAGTGCTCACCACCACAACAACCAGGCCCTCTGACATTCTAGAAAATCCACTTCCCTGTCAGAAACGAAAGGGGTGTGATATCTGTGTAGGTCTGCAGCAGCTTCCAAAGCTCTCCGCCCACTGAGCTCACTGTACTAAAAGAGGAACAATTCATGGAATTGTTTTTAAAAGTGAAATGACACATTAAAAAAAAAAACCCAAAACAACAACAACAAAAAACTATTGCAATTATATCCATGTCTATGCCAAGTCTGAGTATGGTATGCAGCTATATGTTCACAGGCCCCTTGCTTTGGCCTCCATTAACTACTCCAGTTAGATTTGGCATTTTAGCCCTTTAAAATCGGTGACAAGATAGATATTGTAAAGGCTTGACTAATGGGTGGTTTAACAGTGCTTAGGATACATATGATAGCAATTAATTTTTAACATGAAAATAAACAATTAAATCAAAGTAAAGAATGAGGAAGAACAATTTCAATAGAGAGTAACAAGCCATAATGCTGACTTGGTTTGATTGATAATTAGCAGTGTAAAAGTAGCGAACACATTTAGTGGCTAATTCTCACCTCAAAACCAGGCACCCTACGATACTATCAAAACCTCCCTAAATTACAGACTATACTCTGTATTCTGAATATTGTGCAGTATAAATCAATATAATATTCTCCTTCATACGCTGTGAGGCTAGTCAGACAACTCCAGCGGGCCATGGAGCAGCAAGGTTATTTTTAGGTGCTGAAAGCTTTTTCCAAAAAGAAGTTGACTTTACCTTTGGTGAAAGGTGAAAGGCTTATGTCTGAATTGTACACAGTCATATAAATATGCTGCCTTGGAGAGAAGCAGATAAAAAAAAACATAATAAAATAAAAGTACATGATTTCTGAATGATCAAAATAATGTGCAGGCACTGCTTTTGCACTGGTAAACTGAAAATAAGCTGTGCTGTTTCTACACTGTTCCGTTTCACGTAAGTGATGTAAATATAAAAAACAACCCCACTAAAAACCAAGAGGTAGCTCAACTGAATGGCTAAATGAAGAACTGAGGATGCTTGTTGGGTAGGTGTGTGCGCGTGGCACGTGCACACACAAAATGTCCAGGCATTTAAAGCAGCTGTTTGTTGAGTTAAATACGTACAAAAACACTGTATACATAGGCAGATGTTCAATGGATAGCTTAATTTGTACATGACATTCCCTTGTTTACTGTGTTTTAACATCTGCTTACTCTCCACATAACCTTGGCCTTTACACCAAGACACTTCTTCAGACCCCCCACCCCCCAATCTCACTCACACGCCCTCACACACACACACACACACCTAAACATGCACACCCCACTTCCCCCTCCCGCTTGCTCCATACTCCACACCTGCTTTTAGTCCATCCAGCACATTCTCAGCTCCTTCCCTCCCCTCCATTTTTACCCCATTGGGGTCTCGTCTCCACGTTCCAACGCTCCACAACTGAGCTTCAGGAGGGGGCTTCTAGGAGACCTCACTGCCGAACACTTCCAACACCAGCGGGGTGAGCTGCATGCTGTGCTCTGGCTGGAAGGACAGCAGGCGGTACTGTTTGGAGTGCTCCTCGTTGAGGCTGCGCAGGTCGGCCAGCTTCTGGATCATCTTGGCATACCGCAGTCGCCCCCCTGGGTGGTGGAGCTGGATGTAGGCCTGCAGGGTCTCAGACAGCCGGTCTTGGAGGGCTTCGATGCGAGTGTGATCCTGCACACCTGGGCGGTCTGCAGCAGAAACAAAGAGGGGCTCAAGATAATCGAAGCAACAGAAACAAACCAAACTATTATAATTATCACAAGAATATTCAGAAAACATCTCTATAGCTTCTTGATCAGGTGACTTGCTAATTTTAGATCAGGGAGAGCACACATGCAATATTAATGTGGTCCCACATTCGCAATAAGTGATGCAAACATGTCTTTAGTTACACATGCAGGCTTGCTTGCATAACTATGCATACATAATCTATATACTGCATCCTCTGCAAATGGATACCGTACACACCAATGTGCTCACACAAAGGTTCAGGAAGGATGCAGACTCTTCCTGCACTGCATGTCACACAGACAAGATCAGGAAAAAGGAGATTCGAATATTCATCAAAATGCTGCACTCAGTTTTTTGCCACTAAAAATGACCATTTTTTAAAATGTTCTCTTCAAAAAAAGGAAAAGGAGGAAAATTAGCCAAGTCATCAACAATTCATGATGAACAGCAACCGATCCCCTCCTCCACGCAGATACAGTACCTGGAGAGAGCAAGCAGATGGCCATCAGCAGTACATGTTCCTCCTCATGCAGGTTGAGCTTCTTCAGGCCCACCTGGAACTTCACCAGAGGCTCCAACAGCTCCAGAGTGTGGCCCGCTGTTCGAGATGAACACATGAGTACAGTCTGTGCAGCTTCACATCCCATCACAGCAGAAAAGCCCTTAAGGGGCTGCTACTGTTGCTCTCACTCATTAATTCACTGGACTGTCTGTAATTAGTATTCCTTCTTTTGTATCAGTGTTGTCAAAGTTAATGTTAAGTGATAACACCAGAACTCTTTGGAGTGAATGTATAATCAGATTCCTGAGTGAGACTCTGTTTCAGCTGATGGTGGCTGTGTACTGCAGTGTTTGTCACACAAATCAGTAAAAAGAAATCACTCGACTCGGATTAAATCCAGTCCACAATATCACTCGTAAAGCAAGTAAAAAACTAACACCAACAGTCTTAACTTTTATTATATACAGTCTAATTAGTTTTGTACATATAAATGGATTTATATATGGTTGCCTCACTGTTTTTTACGATTAAAACATTGTGTATGGTATATATACGGAAACTACGTACAGAATAAAATACACTTTACATTATACTGAATGATATGTAAGGAATAATTGCTTATATATTCAGAAATACATACAAAACAGAGTTCTAGTTATCTGTACTCTAAACTTGTTCCTAACCAAGTTGGACCTGCAGCAGTATGCATCTTTACACGACACAGGATAGTCGGACTAAAACTGTATGAAAACGTAGCTCTTAAATATCCGAGTAACTCACACGCTCAATGCAGCTGAGGGTCAAAGAGACCGTCTGCATCTATACACTCACCTAAACTGAGACGGGCCTATGTGCTCTGCACATGCCACACAGTTCCATCTTTTTATAAACAGTAAAATCTAGTAGCATATTAATACAGAAGAACTCTCAATAAAGCTGCACCCATTCATGTTTTATTTTTATTAAATTACATGCTTAACTGGGTAAGAAGTTTGAATAGCAGCCCAAAGGACGACGGGTCAAAAAGCCTTCCAAGGCTTTCACTTTGCTCAAATACAACCTTGATTTTATAGCCGCAGCACCCACTGACAAGAACTAAAGCAGATGATGAACGTTTTAAGCAGAGAGCTGCCTTTAATACAGGCTTGGTGCCGTAATCTGTTACAGTAAATAAAAGCCTCTGCCTCTATCTCAGGTTGTAATGGTAAGAAGAGTGGCTTAATTAAATGAGCAGGCTGATCTCACGTAACTCGACTGTGTGTGTAAACATTTCGATTTACAGAGGCAGACAAGATAGGGACTTTATATCAACCTGGCTTTTATTTCCACTGAACGCCTCATTATATGGAGCATGTTTGCTTTCAAGAAAATCTCACGTTTAGGTTCAGTTAAAAGAGCTCAAACGTGTTATGTGGTAAACACCAGTTTTTGGGAAGGGCTCATCTTTACATACATACGTCAGGGAATTTTTGCAGTAGCCCTGTAAAGATGAAAAAGCATTTTCTACTTTTTTCCTATGATTAATTACATTGAGACTTTTTTTAAAAAAGCTTTCATGATAACATGTTTCAGGAAAGACTTGTAGAAGAGAGTTAGAAATGTATGCACTATTGATTACTGCTTGAGAAGACTAATCTATTCCAGTCATGTTTATGCCACACACTCGGTGATATTTTAAGAGGAGCACAACGGAGCTTCTTCTCCTCACTCAGACAGTTGTTGTTTTGTGGCGAGCAGGTCAAGAATGACATTCTTTGCTTGATCCCAGAAAGAGGGGATCCTTTTTGAAAGGCAAACGAAAGCCATGCCCACAGGGAATTCTTCAAATATGTAAGACCTGTTTTGCAGAATTACTTGGATTAGCATCTTTGGCTGGAAGGAGTGTATACGGGCCACTTCCACTAACCTTATCTCTTTTTTTTAATCTCATTTTACAGTAATGATATGGGCTTCTTTTAGTGCCATTGCTTCCTTTAAACGCTTCGTAAAACTGTTAATCTGTAACGCATACATCTCGGATTAAACTCTGATCTGGAAAAAATAAATTGGCATCCAGTATGGATATATGATCCAGTACACAGCAGTCAAACTGTAAACACAGCAGACTTCACACTGACCTTTGGTGACGTCACTGATCTGGTATTTAAAGTCAGGCCCACCGCAGCTCCAGGACATGTCTTCCAGGTTGAAGCTCTGATTTGAGCGCAGCATGATCACCTCGATGGCGCTGGACTTGAGCAAAGCAATCTGGTCCTCTGCTGTCAGCTCCCTGCAGAGGGAAAAACAAATTCTTTGTGTTAATATTTCACAAATAAAGTTGAACATAGATTATGTGACACCAGGTAATGACTTATTCAGTGTTGTGCAATTTATTTATGACTTTATATTCAAGGCCATTCAGAGTCTTAAAAGTTAATTTTATAGAAAAGGAAGCAAAACATCCTAATCTTAGTTCTGTTGCAATCAGAAGCATGGATGGTTCGTATGTGTGACATGCATCAAAGTTAAGCCGTTTGACCTGTCACCTCTGTCCCGGTTAAAATTCTTTTGAAATACTGTGAGATGAAACTAATGAACTGACGGTAGTCACGAGCTGAAGGTTTGTGGCGTTTTCAGCGATTACAATGCAGATCGAAAGCGGCAAAACATTCCAAAGGTAATCTGTCATGTCCATCAACCCTTTTCAGCAGTTATGACAGCTTTCAGGAAAATACAGGCTCCAAACTCGTTTCAGCCTTGACTTTGCAATGACCCTGTGACACACAACATTTGTTCCCGTCAGCGGCACACTGTGAAACAAACACTGTGTTCCACGTGTGAAAGGTGTGACAGAAACAACAGCATCTCTGTCAGACATCGCAGTTTTTCCTTTAGTGACAAGATCAAACGAACAAAAGATATTAATTAAAAAAATCTTTTTTTTTTATTCCAGTTCCATTTACTCTTCCCCATTTTCAGGGATGAACATTTTATTCTTATGTCTTACAATAATCTATTGTGTTTTATGAAGAGTTTTGATATCCCCGTATCAAGTCAATGCTCTAAATCAAATCACAACAATCAGGATCAGCCAAGTTATAAACCAGTCGCAGACTAATATAGTGCTACAGGTAAACTTAACAGTAACAAAATGACAACGCTAAATAAACAACTTCAGCTTAGGAACAATGCAATATTTTAAACTGTCTAAAGGTGGTCTGCCATTGTTGCATATGCAAAGCCTATCAGTGAGCTATGGTCTTTGGACCACTGCCATCATCATGGCACAGCACCAGCTCATCAGACAAAAAAACAACAAGTCTGTGTGCAAAGTCTTCAACAGGTATTTAGGTCAAAAGTCACTCTGAGACAAGCAAATAAATTTAAATTACGAGCAGTCTAAAAGTTCACTGAAGCAATGATTAGATGTTGCCCGTTTACTCTGATGGTGGGAATCAAACAACAGTAAGAAGATAAATAGATAAAATACATAAATATCAAGAAAATGTTCATTTAAATGAATAAATACAATTAAAATGATAAAAATCTGAATTCCTCTACATTGATCTCTTCTCGTAGAGCCATAATACTTTACCAAATGAAAAGGCTAAGTCAAAGTGCACTGAAAACAGACAAACAAAATGATTTAACACATCAATATGCTGCTAGTTATGAGCACTAAATTAATTCAAGTTTTTTCCACTTTCCCATCAGTCAGAAAATGTGACCTAAGAGTTTTTTTGTAGCGCTCTCTCTTTTGTCCAACATCACTTATTAACAACTAATGCAAAGACAACCGACTCAGAGAGAAAGACGTTCCCAACAAAAGACGCATACATACCTGAACCCAGGGATCATCTTAGCAAACCCAATGACCTTCTGAATACTATAGGACACCAGGTCAGCCAGGTGGGGCAGCATTGAGAAGCTGGAGCCTTCTTCCTCGCTGGAGTCGGGGCTGCTGCCTTGTTCCTGGTACATCATCAGCAGGTTGTTGAAGTTCATTTTGGTGTCAATCGACTCTGCAAGAAGCGAGAGAAACAGAGCAGAGTGACATAAGAGAAGGGAAAAGGATCTGTTCATGTAGTGGAAATGAAAGTTTCCTGAAATTTCTTGACATACAGACATGTTGACAGAGAGGATTATCTTAAAAACAGGTCAGTAGAAGAGATGAATCGAATATGACAACATGAACAGCTAACATGGCTTGTTTTGCTGGGTTTTAGTGCTGGGCCACATGACCATGTCCCTCACTGTGTTCACTTCATTACTGATGGACACAATAATGAACTGCTGTTTACTGGTGAGAGCCGGGTGTCTCCGGGGCACAAGTTATTCACAGGACTCCTACTGGATTCTTGGTATAGCAGCCTAGCAGTTGCTGACAACAAGATTATAAAACACTGCAGGTTAAAACTGATTTTTGTGTTTTTCTGTTCTCATGCCTGCTTTAACTGGCATTTAACTCCTTAATAAAAAGCGAGCAGGAAACATTTTAGCATTCTTTCTTTATTTGCTTCAACAAAAGAGGAGAGCTGCTGGGAAAATTGGTCTGAATGAGTTTTATAGTGAAATGGATTCCACTTGATGTTCTCCATCTGTGAGTTGTACCTGGAGAGTGACTGAAGGAGTCAGAGGAGGCATCGGAGAGGGAGTGGAGGGACGCCGCTCTGCTAGCACTTCTCGTCACTGGGCCCTCACGCACTGGAGGCTACACAACAGAAAACGGCCAATTGTAACAAACCCAGGGAGTAAAAAAAAGACAAAAAACAAATATTCATATCTTGTTATTCACAAATAAGAAAAAATCTGAATGAATTTTTGGGTGATATGTTGAACAGTAGAAACAAATAAACACTTTTGTCATTCTGTGTCGTTATTTTATTGATTTTTGATGATGAGAACATGAAGTGATTCTACAAACCCTGAAACGACAGAAGTCAGAGTAGGAATCGTCGTAGGTTTTGTGGTGCGCCTCCACCAGCGTGGAGATGACCTGACTCTGCTCGTCGGTGAGTCTGGGCCGCCGCGCTTCCCTCTCCGCTTCACGCTGCGCCTCCTCGTCCTTCCTCCGCTGAATCAGGTCCTTCTTTCTCTGCACTTCCTCGTCTGTCAGAATGACTGGAAGGTCCACAGAGAAGGGGGGGGGGGTGTTACATACAATCACAGTGTATACGCACACAGGGAACCTAACATAAATAAAGCAGGCTAGAAAACAAGTGGAGTGGAGTCAGGTAGACCATAGGATGCATCGACAGCATCAGAACTCTTC
>JBBDHI010000003.1:26157223-26168156 GCA_037177115.1 Craterocephalus stercusmuscarum
ACTCTCGGAAAACAACGTATACTCTAGCTTTAACAACACCGATAATAAACACTGATCAGTCAAAACATCACCTGACTAACATGTTGCTGATAATTTGTGTGTCACTAAAAGAGGACAAACCTGCCAATTGGCTTGGACTCTTTAAGCTCTTCCACACGGAGACGGTGCTTTATCCGGAACCTATCCCACAGATCCAGCGCAAATTTAGATAGCAACTGTATGAATATTTTGGGATGCATTCATTCGATAATATTTGTAAGAAAATTATAATAAAAGCAAACCGAAATGTTTGCCTTTTTATATGTACATTTTTACAAATGGAATTATATATGCAATAACAGGCCAATGAAAAGTACTGAACAAAAACAAATGGTGCCCTATTGATTCATGCTGTGACATGAAATGATTCACAGCATCACACAAACATGTTATAAAGACATTTAGAAACTTTTAGGAGTGAATTTGCTAACATATCAGCCACACATAAAAACCAGTATAAGCACAAAGTGCTGGAGACAAATTTGGAACCACCGACCTCAGGAGCTCTGTGTCCCAACCATGAGACCCCATATGTTCCATGTTAATGGTTTATTATGTCCTGCACATTAGTCATGTGCTCATGGTAAGGTATGCTGTGCTTGTCATATGTACATAAAAGATGTGAGAACTCAATACATAAACATACAACATACAACAAAACAAAAACACATTTTTTTTGTTCATAGCTGATAATTCCTCTTAGTTTATGATGTAAGGATGTATGTGTTTATTCAAAACCAGACCAAATGTATTAAGCACTCAAGTGTGCATACAATAAGGTGACAACATCAACAACAACAGAAAAAAGATTAGAAAAACTCACAGGAAAAATAAAAAACAGAAACAGGCACCGGATACAAGGAGTAATGGGTAAAATGGCAATGATACTAATGGTAGTGAGTTAAGAGGAAAATATGCTGTCCAGAAACTCCAGAAATGCTAATGTGTTTATTATCTTGCAGTTCTTGCACAGTTTTGTTGTTTAGTTTAGATTTCCCTTTTTCTGCAGCATATTTTGACTTATTTTTTATACAGTGTCCTCAGTACTGAAAGCCAGATCACACTCATGTTATAAAACCTACAGTAGGAAATGAAGGAACACAGAGATTCAGCCATAGGGGAGAACTTAACAGGTTTAATAATGGTGGTTAACTGGATAAAGTGGTCAGGTCCAGGAAGGAACAGTAGGAGACAGACACAATACACACATACCCATCTAAAACACAAACATACACACAAACATGCAGACAAAAGGAGATCCTAGAGGCAGAAACCATAGAAATGCAAAATTAAGGCAGAAGAGAAAGACACCAAAGTCAACAGGAAGCAATTTGCAACAGGATGTCAGTTTTGGTCGGCAGAGGTTCGCACATACAAGCACACGTAAACACACAGAGTATACATGTGTGCTTGGTAGGTCTGCCAGCCTCAGGGTCTACATTAATGCATGCTGGAGTGACTGGTGGGAGTGGGGCCATCTGGTTCAGTTTGTCTTCTTCATCAGTTAGCATTTACTAAGGTGCCAGTGACAGCACTCAATCCCAGCCTCAGGGACGCACCGACTGATGACTGATCTCTTCCATCATTCAGTTTTTCTTGTTCATCAGATAAAAGTTGTCAAATCAAATCAAACTTTATTTGTATAGTACTTTTCAAGCACAGCAGCTGCAGACCAAAGTGCTTTACATAATAAAAACAACTTCGTGTGGATCTAGAAAACACAAGGAATCACAAAACCAATCAAAGCACACTCTCACACACCCCATCATATTCTCTCTCTCAGCCCCCCCCTCCAGTAGTTTCAGAGGCTGACAGGCTTATCATATAAACCACAAATCAGAAATATTCACTCTGGCTATGTCTGGAGGTTAAAAACAAAGACCTGGATCACTTTCAGAGAAGCTTGCAACCCTACTTTGTCTCTTTCAGATGAATCTCGTGCAGTTTTCAGATTTTAGCCATAATCTGCCAGCGCCAGAACTGGTGGTTTCTTCTTTCAGCCTCTTACATAACATGTTGAACTAGTCCTTTAAGACATCACCGCACAATCATGGGAAAAAGTCAAGGACATTTTTCAATATTTTCTTATATTTGAAGCCTGATCCGATCAACTTTGTGCAGATCACACTCAAACATTAAACCTTTTAGAGTATCCTGACCACTAATACCCTCCAGATCAGAGTATTACTGCCACGCCTCGGATAATCTTTCCAGGGAGAGGGAATCCAACACATGGACCTTCCAGGGCAATGGAAGCAGGCCGTGGATAAACATTCATGTTTGAGACAGAGGCATGGGTTTCCCAAAGGAGTGAGTTTCACTCTGCCAGTCAGCTCTGAGCTGACATCACAGTCTGGACAGGGAGAAGTGACTAAGCCTTCCTGTCCAAAAGCAGAAAGAGCTCAATGAACACAAGTCATTCTGAGTTCTATAGCATCAGAAAGCAGAAAATGATCCATTTCTTTCAACTGCA
The DNA here is from genome assembly GCA_037177115.1 of Craterocephalus stercusmuscarum. Taxonomy (NCBI): domain Eukaryota; kingdom Metazoa; phylum Chordata; class Actinopteri; order Atheriniformes; family Atherinidae; genus Craterocephalus; species Craterocephalus stercusmuscarum. The sequence goes on from JBBDHI010000003.1 coordinate 26,159,736, forward strand.
TATTGTTGATGTTTCCCTCAGGGTGCAAAAGGACAATATAGGAGTGGCTGGAGTCATTTCTGCTCCCTGTCTCATTATCTCTGCATTTCATCCTTTTTCTCCTCATCTTCCATTTCCCATTTCTCTGTTTCCTCCTCGTTGTAGCCAATCAGCCCTTTAATTCCCCCTCTTTCCAGTGTCTTACAATCTGCTGTGCTGCTTACAGAGCTTCAGGCAAAGCAACGACAAGCATCCTTACCATGAGATATAAGCATGCACTCCCCCTTAACGAACAACATTAGATAACAGAAAGCAGCTCGATAAGCATCAGCACACATTGCTGGGGCATGTCACTACCAAAGTGACCCTGAGGAGGTGGGAACAAGAGCTCAAAGCAAAAGCAAAGCGTCCAGGGAGTAGAAACATAGGCAGAGCATAGGGGGGGGGGGGAGACAGGAAGAGGAAAAGGGGGAGGCAAATAGAGACAGAAAACGAGAGCTGAAAGGAGAGAGATGTCAACAGCTGAACATGCCTCCTGACTACTCTCACAGAGCAGAGAGATTTCACAGAGCTATTTTAATAGAGCTCTTTATTTTAGACTATACAGTGTGTCCCTCAGAGCACTTACAGGCTCATTTTGTCTGTTTGGATGTCAGTCATCTAACAAATCCACTCGCCATCCCTGCTGCAGTCGTACTAGGCTGTGTGTCATGTGACAGGCTACAGTAAACTCACATGAATCTTTGGCTGGAGTTATCCTCTGTGTCATGCAATAATTATCACCCAATGATGAATAAATATACCACCCATCTATCAAAGCATAGTCTGTCACTCCAGCATTAAAGTAAATGCTTTGCAAATTCTGTTCTTTAAGCTCAGAGTGTTTTTAAAGGCGCTGCTACGACCCTGCCAGAAATAGGGACAGTATAATTCCAGGAATATTAAACAAAGCTTGCTGTGCACCTATCTCAGGAAATTAAAAGCAGAGGGTCAACAAAAACAGAGCGCGCATCTGCGCGTGTGTCCTGTAACACTTGAATGTTACTAAGACAAGGAAAGCAGTAAAATTAAATTAACCGCAATAATTATGTGTCTACAGCACATCACGCCAGTGAAGGATATAAATAGCAACGACGAAGTTACAGTGATAAGACACAACTGTAATCAGTTTCCAAAGATATTCATCTGACAGGATATTTTACTCTGCAGCATCCACTTCACTCCACTTGGGTGTTTTTCTACCTTCCTACTGATGTGCAGTGACACTTTCTGCTACTACATGCCAGCATGTTCACCAAGTCCCCTGTGGTGGCACATGAAAGGCTGCAAAGGTTGGAAAATACGACTCAAGACACCGGAAAGGAGGGAGAGAAAAAAACAGACAGCATCTGGACCTAAGCTGGACTGATAATTGGCATCTGTCTCAAAAACTGAACTAAATAAGTGCAAAACACCTTTTCTTTCCCCACTGAAAGCAAATGAAGGCCACTATCCTGCACCACCATCGTGTTTTACGGAAGCACATAGATCACAATTGCTATATGAATTCATAAATCAAGGTGAAACATTAGGAGAGCAGCTGGCGTGTATGAAAGGACACTGCAACCATCTGTATTTCACTATGCAGCATTAGGATCTATCAGCTGATGTTAGGACAGTTGACGGGGTCTGGGTCACAGTGACGGGTCTGTCATGCATTCTTTGGTGACAAATGTTTGCTCATTCATATACACAGCAAATAATGCAATAATATACACAGTGTTGACCTGGTCAGATACAGCTAACAGGGAAAATACAGTGTAACGGCAGGAAGTTACATATTAGAGAGTTAGTGAGGGACACATGCCCGTAAACACAATCACATGCATGCTTTTATAGTAGCATATAAAATAGGGTTGAGACCCAATTCACTTCATAACAACTATCTCATTAAATAGTAAATCTAAGGAGTCAACTCCAGGGTATAAATCATTTAGATCTATGTATTTTTATAGGTCAAAGCTGGAGGTTCTGCTCCAATTCTGCATGTGTGGTAATTACATGAACGAAATCAACTTTCTGAGAAAAGCGAGCTACAGTTTAATGCAATAATTTGCACAATCTCACGCTGCATTAGCAGTGCAAACACTGCAGAAAGGCTTTAAAGAGGCTACTTAGAAGAGGGTAGAAAAAACAAACTTCAGACTGATGTGGTCAGTAAGGCTAACTAAAAGCAAAGATGCACTCAGAAAATGGTAGCACAGTGTGTTTTTACCTCTCAATAAGCAGCTTCAGTCTTTCCCTCTGCCTCTGAGCAATCCTGTGTGTGGAGTGTGACACACTACCTCCTCCTCTCCTCTCTCACACAAACTCTCTGCTCACTCTCTCTCACTACAACTCCCTCCCTCTCTCACAATAACACACACTCACTAGTGTGCCAGCAGCATGCACCAAAGCATTACCCCTCTCACTCTGTCTGTGTCATACGCGCGGTAAAGCGCATCAACCCTGCAAGCTCTTTCCCCTTGCACGTGCACTCACGCATATGTCAATACGCCACATGTAGACAGCGAGCAGCGCTGCACGGGGTGATGATGTCTGCTGACCTCTCCAGCAGCCGGAGGCTGAGGCAGAGAGATAACAGGAGGCTGAGTAGAAGTGGCAGGAGGGCAAGTATTAGTAGATAGTTGATGCTAATGAGACAGAAACAAGATGATGCATCAGGGAGTGGCATATCACGCTGATGAAAGCGTTGAGCTTTTTAAATGGGGAAAAAAGTCACAGAACAGTCATTATTGCAGTCAAAACCCAAAAAAAGGTAAAAAAAAATACAATGAGGGGTAAATGATAAAAGAAAGCAATGAGTTCTGAGGAAGACGGACTGAAGACACATAAATCAGAGAGTTAGCGTGACATGAGGCAGACACAAATCTGCAGCCTTGACCTAATGTTCCCTTTTATTTATGAATACCCCCAAACGGGACTGATTACACACACACACAGTCTGTCTCCCCAGCTGCTTACTTATTTGCGTACCCCCGCCATCACTCACTGCCAGGCATCTACGGCACTCTGGTTATTTTCTAAATTTACCCGCTCAGACTTTTCCTATCCAGACTGATCATCGCATTGCGTGATGATGTCTTCTCTCATCCGCGGCACCAGCTCTGCTGCACACTCAGAGAAATGTTTTTGGCTATTGCTGGGGTGACCAGGGGGATGGGATGACAAAAATAATAATCCTTTTTTATATGCTGCTAAGGCACAACAGCTGGTGGTGCCCAGTATTACACTATCATAGTGTGCATGTGCTTTTGGGGTGCAGTTATTACTACTACTGTCACATTTTGTGAACGTGGTGTCGTTATGGAGACAGGAATAAAATTATAATTATAATTAGAGTTATGATTGTAGTTCTTATGCTAAATATGAATATGGGCAAGCTTATGTTTGTGTGTGTCAAGAAAGATGGGACAAGAAAGAAAGCTGCAGCACAATTTAAGGACTGAGAGGGATTTGGCATGAAAGTATTAAAGTCTGTGTGTGTGTGTGTGTGTGTGTGTGGTTTGTGCAGCTGAACACTGAAGAACAACGGCCCAGTTACAGTGCGGTCATGAACTCAGTGGTGTGTGATTCTGAGATGCTGTCACATGAGGGTAGAAATGACTTTTTTACATAAACTGTGGACGGAGAGACTTGCTTGTCTCATAGGTGGAAGCATGTCATCTTTAAATGAAAAAGCCCAATCCTGGTGGAAAACCCAAGGATGCTATATTCATTCTGGTATATCTGCACAACTAGCTACATGTCGGCTATATAAATCAATGGCCTTAATTCCAAATGCTAACATCTCAAACTGCCATTAAAGGTGCAGCGTGTAACAAAAACAAAGGTAAAAATATGACTCAAAATTTCTACATATTATTTAAAACTGTTTCTATTGGTATCTTATTACATTTTATGTTTTTGTCTCTTAATATGAGCCATTTCTGTCTACTTTTTATGGGTTCACATACACGATGGCACCATTTTTAATATGGTGTCTCTGAATGGACAAACTGTGTGATAAGAAAAAATCTTCTGAAATTTCCTTACTGGGTTTGTTCTATAGTTGCCAGAGCAACATCTTGTAAGGACCATAGAAGTAGACACTACACATGTACATTACACAACCTTGAAGTAGTTAGTCTTCACTGCACCTGAAATAATTTTGGCCAGTGATGGCCACCATCCATACACAACAGTACTTCATATTTGTAGTCATTTCTATGCCCATCTTTACCACTAGATGTCAGTCATTCTTACACACTGTACCTTTAAGTTGCCACATTATTACCAGACATTTGGACCTTTTACTGTAGTACTGTAGCTTTGACAAATCAACAAACACAAGCCCAAAACTAAGCTATATGTCACTATTTACATTGTTACGATTCTTAAACTCATATTTGAACTGTGGTCATTTCGGATTGCATTTCATTTAGATTTTACTTCAATGGGGCTGTCCTGTTGATCGAATTCTTAATTTCCCTGAAGGAACTTGCCCAAAGGGATCAATGAAGTTGTATCTAATCTCTCTAATGTCTATCTAACTAAACTTGTCTGATGTATATCATATAACAAAACAATTAGCAGATAATTCAGTCATATTCAATTCAATTTGGTTTAAAATGCCAAGATTGTCTGCCCAACTCCTTTCTACTTTAATATTATCCTCATCTTTTCTGCTCACGCCTCAGGTGAAAGGACAAAGGCACAAGGGATAAGAGTCCTCCACATGCAGCTAATAGCATTTCTTAAACTTGTCAAGTATGTAAAAGGACAGCAAATTCAGGGAAATTTGATAAAATAGCTCGAACAAAAACAAAATGACTCAAACTGTTTACTTGGTTTTCAACTCTCATCTTCTGCGTCTGCTGCCTCTTGTATTCCCCTGAACATGCAGACCACTACCAGCCGTTCTATAAGCCTCTCACAATACAGAAGATATATTCTGCTATAAACTTTTGCCTCAGAGTCCTACTTCCTCATAAAACAGATTTTTTGTTTTTCAGGTGACTGGGATGCCCCCACCTTTAACCAACATAACTGCGAGCCTAAAGCCTTAGGCAGAGGAGCACTCTTTGCTCTGGGCAGGAGGAAGGAAAAATGCGTACTCTGGGGGTATATTGAAGCAGGTCATATCAAACTTACCTTGTCTTCACATGTCCTGTGAACTGCAACTTTGCACTCTGTAAACAAGAGGGAAAGGGACATGTTTCACTCGGGAAATTAGCTTTGAGGCAAAGAAGATTGTCAGGGCGAACTTGTCTCTGTGTTTCCACACTAGTCAGGTGTGATTCTGGATCTGCTACCTGACCTGACTGAGATGTGGACTCACCCTTGCAGAAAGCCCCAGGGTTGTCGATGTTCTGCTGGCACACATCACACACACGTCTCTTCTTGAAGCTCTTGACTGTGAAAGTGTGGCTCCCTGACTTGGTGAGCTGCAAGCAAACACATGATCTCACCACCGAATATAGGAGTGACAGAAACAAAAGCCTTTTCAGAAGGGAAATAATCAATTTAACCTTAAAAAACTTAGCACAAAAACTGTGGTTTAACAGATTTCTCAGCATTTCCTCTGGTATTTTAGTGTAGCGTTGTTCCCCTGTGTTGCCACTGTCAGTATGGATGTGAGCCGTTTCAGTGACATACCAGCATGAGTATTCTTCCCCTACCTGCTGCATATTCAGCTTTTCCTCTAAAAATGCCTGTCATATCACATAGTCTTCTAAACTGTCCTTATTCTGTCTCAGTCTGCGGGGCAGTGAGGTTTTATGTGCTGTTGCTTCTAATGTCACGGTTTCGTAGGGGCACAGGGAAGCTGAACGTGGCTGTCCAGACTGGGTATCACAGTTCATTGTTGTATGGATTCTGTGTCTTTCTGATGCTGTTGGCTTTCGTCATGTTTTTCTTTAAGTGTTGCTGGCGTTGCTGCCAGGGTTTCTCCTCCTTTTAACATTGCTAAGTGGTAACACTGGGCAGTAATGGCAGCTGGGTCAACATGAGCTTGTGTGAGCAAAGTGAAAGGTAAATCTGACATTTAGAGTATCACTGACTTTTCAGGCTTGGAACAATGATTGAATAAATAAATACATAAATAAATAAAGATAACAATAATAATCATTATTATTATGACAGTCTGGGTGGAATGCAGGGATGGTTAATAGTCCAGCTGTGGTTGACTGCTAGGTGCAGGAGAGGGTGTCTTCTTGGAGGAGGTAAGTGGGGGCTTGATGGTGGAGGGCTTTGTAGGTGAGGAGGACGTTTTTGTAATCTTTGTGGTATTGGACCGGTAGCCCATGTAGTTGGATGAAAAGTGGTGCGGGTGATGATCCGTGTGGCTGAGTTATGAATAATTTGTAATCTGCTGATGAGTTCGGTGGGGAGTCTGGTACGAAGGGTGTTACAGTTATCAACATGGGAAGTTACAAATGAGTGAACAGAGGTTTCAGTACTGGATTAGGACAGTGCTGGACAGAGTTCAATGATTCAGTTTTACTGGCTGAAAGGTTTAAAGATAATTAAAATGAACTAAATAGGCTGGATTTTGTCAAAAAAAGACTGAAACACCAAAATGACTCAAGGATAATAAACACAAAGTCATGATGATTATGATGATTATATGTGCTCTAACGGCAAATAAAAGTAACTCCCTGAATCATAACTTTTCTTTTAATACACCAAATACTCAACAATCCCAGAGTGAAGAAGCGGGGTAGTGTTTATATAAAGTTCTGCTAACGCCCTCCCAGAAAGCATGTGAAGCCCATTAAACCATTAAGTTTTTCCTAAGGAGAGAAGAGGGAGGGGCTCGGAAACATGAAGTGGGAGATGACGTTGGTGCTATAAGAGTGTGTGGAGTGTATGACGCAACAGGAGAGGTGGAGGGAAGGAAAGTGTACAGTACCTGCACAAAAAACAGTCTCTTTTCCTCCATGCATGCTTTCGGTCTTGTAAAAACATTTCTGAGGTGTAGGTTTTTTTCCTGAGGTAAAGTCTCAGTGATGCCGGATATCTGGGTTTTCTGACAAGAGGAGCTTTCACTTTAACTAGAAGGTGACAGAGCACACTAAACTCTTACTAATGTATATTTTTTGATTTCTCCCTCAAGCTAAGAGAAGAAGGAGGGTCAGTCACGTGAATACAAAGCATTATAAAACAGCTCGTCTCTCTCATGGGTTGAGTACAGGATCTTAATCCTTTATGAGTTGTGTATCACTAATGTTTTATTCAGAGGAACACAATGTGAATATAACTCTGATACTCAGAACAAACTTCTCAACCCTCAAAAGACACAAACAGAATCTGTGACTTGCTTCAAGAAAACTATTTCAGAAAGAGGACATAAATGAAAAAAAAACCCTCTTGGATTAAAAGTATTTATTTGGGTGCAGAAGTCACTGGCAAACACAAACACACAGAAGAAAACAAGCCTGGCTCTGTGTTCGGGCTTGAAATATTTAAGTGAGGGCTCTTCCATGTCTCACTCCGAGCTTAATCCACTCTCTTCATTTCAATCTCCACCCACCTCCAGGTTCATATCACGCCGCATCCGACGTCCCTCTGAGGTGAGAAAGTGAAACTCTTGCTCTTATTTTTTGCTACTGACAACAAATCCTCTTCATCAGTTTGATAGTTTGCATAACTGAAGAAATAAATGGAATAAAATGCCCAACCTACTTTTCAATAAGATTTTAATTCCAAAACGAAAGTCTGAATTTAAATTTTCACCCTCCCCCCTTATTTGGATGTTTGCGATTCATACTTCCCTTTTGTTATTGGCTGAACTTGTCTAAAATAAAGTTAAAAACTTTGGTAAAAATGAATCCATGTAAGCAACAGTTTTTAACATTCATTAATTTTCCACTTAGTTCAGTTCAGGGTCATGTGGAAACTGGAGCAGCATAAACAGAGGAATGGACTAAAGAAGTATGTGGTTTATGAAAATATGTCTATCAATATCTTGCAAGAGATGGTAATCAAGAACAAAGGGATTAAGACGTGAGTTTTGATAGAAGTATGATACTTCTGGCCTTTAGCAGCCAGAATCAGTGTACGGCATGTCTCATGACAATATTGTGCCTAAGAGAGAAATCCAAACCAAATGGGCATTATTCAGCTTCATTCAAGGTAAAAATCCATCCATCCACCGTCCGTCTGTCCATCCATCCATATTCCAATTCAGGGTAACAGTGCGGCTGCAGCCTATCCCAGACGAGACCCTGGACCGGTTGCTGGTCCATCACAGGGCTAACACAGAGAGACACACAACCACTCGTGTTCTCACATTCCGAGGTAGAAATTAAACACACTTATAAATAGAGATGGGTACCGAAACCCAGTATCAAAACAGCCCCGGGGCGGAGTCTGACGGTCTACCCGGACCGATAAGCTTTTGCCTTAACGGTGCTCTTAACG
>JBBDHI010000003.1:26168256-26180196 GCA_037177115.1 Craterocephalus stercusmuscarum
TTGAATTACTTGGATTTTTTTTTTTTACCCACTGCTTTTTCACTACGTTTACACATTCAAAACTACTTTATGTTTGAGGTTCCAGTAGGGTTATATAACTTTTTTAATCTGTCAACAGCTAGGAGTCAGACTGGTCAGCTGAACTTCCTTCACAAATATCAACATGTAGATTCAGGATGTCTGTAAGTTCATGACCAGTTCTGTTGTCATTTGCAGCATCTGTGCCCTAAATACATCAGTTACAGCCAGTTTAGGTATTTATAAGGTCATATAGGAAGAGAAATGAGACATGCTGAATATGATAGAAATACAATTTCAATCAGTGTTGCATAAGTGTATGAAGTACTATATGTTTTGCACCACAGAGCAGACCTAGTTCCCTGCTTGCAGAGGCAGATGGAGCATACCACCATGATGCTCTATGCATTGATCTCATAAGTGAGACTATTGACATGTTTTCTCTGTTATGATGAATGGCTATTGCTCTAACTTGTGACATGCTGAATAGGATGAATCTGTACAGGCATGTGTGTGAGTGTACTGGAGGATTTAGCAAGAGAAACTACAAATGTGATTTCTCCTGACCGGAGGTCTTACTGTACATTTTGAAAGGCCAACTGAGTTCATGTACTCGCAGGCTGAAACAAAAATGCACTGAAATTACCTGCAGGAGGAGAAGTTAGCTAAAGGAGTTAGCTTGTCCACTTGCTAGCAGAGAGCTATAACTTCTACCATTTGTTCCGATTAAATCATTTTGGTTCAGATTAAAGTCATGGTAATAATAATAAATAAATATCTGTTTATTTCCATGAAACACTTTAAAGGAATAGAATGAGAGACATGCTGGCACCACAAGGGTTATAAATACTAGGTTGCCATCAGGAGGCATGAGGTCAAAGTGTAATGGTGTGTGACTAATCAACATGTATTGATTTTTGACTCTTCGCTATGAGTCAACAGAACAACAAATGTTTTTATATGGATTTTGTAATTGCACGTCTCTGCCAAGGTGCACAGTTCATTAAGAAAACAACACAAGCATGGTGTTTACAAAACCATGAAAGCTAGCCGCTCAGCTAGGAGGTAACACTGTACTGTGTGTGTTTGACTTTAGGAAATAAGCATTTAATCAGTGTCATGCTGACACCTTGTTGTTATCTCATGTTTTGATGGCAGTGAACCGGTTGGATTTGGAATTCAGGATAGGACAAGGGCGCCACCCAGTGGACAAATTGTTGTTGTGCAGTTCAAACAAAGGCAAGACCTATAAATCCTTCACCTTGATATCCTTTACAGGATCTACTTTTAAAATGAGAATATCCTAAAAAAACTGCATGCATTTTAGTCATTTAACTTCAAAGATGAAATGTACATATATAGACAAGTAGTAGTATATTTCAGCTTTTATTTGTTTAGATTTTGCTGATTAGGATTTGTAGCTTCAGATAATCTCAAATTGAAAAACTAAGAAAATTTTTAATATTGTTTGAATTCAATAAAAAATGGATATTACATACAAAAATGTAAAGCTTATGAAAATAAAATCTTGCATCTGTAGCTACTTATTACATAAAATGTATTGGTTTTCCCCTTTTGTGTTGAATAAAACAACTATTCCGGCATATTCTAATTTTCCGATTAGCACCTGATTACAGGTGCCCAACTACCTTTAATTATCTGGTTAAAACCTCGGCCAATGAAACTAAAGTATTTTGGACTTTAGCTTTGAGTAAACCTGCAGTTTTAGTGTAACCAAAAATGGTGATTCGAGAGATTCAGAGAAGTCTGGTTCGAATATTAAATGTGATGAAAAGCTAGCGATGGACACTCTCGGCTTAAAAGGATACTTAGAAGTGGAAAGCCACATAAGCCTCTCCACATCACGAGATAGATGGGTGAGATTTCACTTCAGCTATTAAGCAGATTTGTTGGTTATCATCTGTCAACAAATGGGAGTCTGTTTTGGCCTAGTAAGCATTGTCCTCCTCATATCAGAGCATTTAGGTAGAAATTAGAAAGCACTAAGAACTGTTGAAATGCACTACAAGCAAATTAAACAGTTGGCATCACTGTGAAATGTCAACTCTGACGATGATATCATTTGTTCCATCATCTTAAATTCTGCTTTTTTTGGGGTGATATATCTGTACCATTAGATATATTTGTGTTACCTTCACTGTAGCAACCGTTGGATCTTGTTGAGAGGACAAGCAGTCTGTACAAGAATGAAGAGTTATTGCAGCGTTGCATTGCAGAATAATACAACCCCACCCTGCTTGTTTTCTGGCAGCCAGAGTCCTATGTCATCCCCCAAGCATCTCTGACCACTGATGAGACCCTGAAGCACTTCCCCATCTAACATGTAGATGGGGGGAGGGGGCAGGGGGCTCCGGCAGCAGCAGAAAGGATTTCTTCTATGACTCCATGAACTTTTTATTAGCTGTGAGGGCAGCAGCAGGAAAGTGATCGAAAGTCACATTAAAATGGCAACGATCCTGCAACCGTATTCTCATTTACAGCAGAGAGTCACTGAACTAAAACACACACACTGTAAATTAATACATGTACAGTAACACACACACCCCTTGGCACAGAATGCCTCATTGCCTTTCTCAGTGGCACCTCACATGTGATGACATGCTGGAGACGGGGAGTCACAACCTCACACACACACTCACACACACACGCAATCCGCTCAGGAAGGGACGGGAGCAGGTGGTGAGCCAGGGGTCCGCTCCAGTTCTGGCTGGGTATTTATAACCTGCATAAGTCGGGGCTGTCACCTCTAAACAGCCATGAAAATGCTGCAAATAGGTGCGTGAATGAGTGTGCCGCGCTGTGTGTGCGTGAGAAAGAGGGGCAATGAAACTACAACTACAAACAACATGAAGACCTCCTTGCACGTATGACACATTTCATTCCTCTGCTCTGCATCGGAGTCCACCCATTCAGCGGGGACCATGCTATCATAATTTGGCATGGTCAGACACACACAAACACGCACACACACACGATCAGGGACTAATGTTTTTATTCTAGTCTTATTAGCTGCACTATTATCTAAGTGTTGCTATGCGCAAACTAATCGCTCTGCATGAGACCAAACACAGCAGCAGGATACACCTGAGTCCAGTCCCTCTTTGTTCTGTCAGCCCGACCTGCTGCTTGCCACAGCGTGATTTACTCTGACATGTGAGAACACACACATACTGGTGTGTAGCCTTGGTGTTAAATCAACAGGCACCATTTATTTTGGATTCTATAAAAGTCTTCCAGACTTTTTTTCATGTACAGCAGAAGGGTGGCTCCTTGCACCTAAATGCTCCTAAATAAAACCAGCAGACAGGAAGGCGGTGGGTGGAAATCTGACAGTAACTTACACCACTTCCTCCTGATCCCTTACACCCGAGGGACATCATTAAAGGTTGATCAAGTGGTCAGTTGCTGCATGCGCCTTTTTTAACCCCCCCCCCCTCTTTATCGCCTATAACTCATTTGTATGGATCAGTAAAAACAGTGTCAGATCTAAAAGGAAGCTGCAGAACAAATTTAATAATTGTTTCCTCCGCACTTCAAAGTGCTTTGAAGTCCAGCCATCATCTAATTTGGAGACATAGTGGCAATTCTTCGGTTGTTCTTCATGACCTGTGTGTGATGAGTGCAATAAATGTTCAGCTGACTTCTGCTGAATCAAATGACTAACATGACATGATCACACCAAAGCAAGGACTCGGCCGTGAAGAGAAATCGGCCGATAGCAAACAGCTGATCTAAAACTGTCCAAAGTCATTATGGACTCAACTGATTATTTGCTGAAGGAGCAGCGCTTCTGTTGTGTCCCGGCGGCGTGCTTAAAAACTAACCTTGGCAAGCTGAAGGATTTCAGGATGCACTTCAGCGTCTGCCTGCATGGGGATTCCTCCTGTGTCTGTACCAGGTCCATGCCTCTTGATCCTGTGGGTGCTGTGGATGCACCCCATACTTCCAGCGCACACCTCTTTCCCCCCGTTTGCTCAGCCCGCTCCGTCCAGATCCGTGCTTCTCTCCAGGTGGTCCCTCTTCTCGTCCTCTCAGGGCTTCATGTTTTCTGCCTCGTTACGTCCCCCTCTGCTCCAACATCCCAGTTACTCCTCACACCTCTGCCCTGTGCTCTGACAGCTTGTGCTGCCTTGAAACCCACCCCGGATGACTTTCACACCCCCCCCCACTCCCCTCCTCTTACAACTACTCTTTCTGCCCTCCAAGACGCGTCACAAGGAGTTGACCCTTCACTCTACCTCCTCCTCTTACACTCTCCCCTGTCCCTCGCTCTCTGCCTAGCCTTACTCTGAAAGCAGGCACTCAGCACCTCTCACTTCCCTTCCCCCTTTTCAATTCCCAGTTCCTCCTTCTCCTCTTCCCAGCCTCTACAGACCCTCCAACGTTCTCCTGCTCCAACACTGACAGACCCTCCAGTCCTCCCCTCTCTATCTCGTTTCATCAGGCTCCTCTCTTCGTCTCTCCACGGGGGAGAGGGGGGCAGCTGTTTTAGCTCGTTGATGTCAGGCCCGTCCCCTTTCCTTTTGGCTTCACTTCAGACCCTCTCACACTCTTCTTCCTCATGGGGCAGTGATTAGATAGGACTCTTTTTCACCCCACCAGCCTCTGGAACTTTGCACAAGAGAACATGCATCAGACTTGATATCACTGATCCCACTTATTCCTCCTCTCAGACAAAGATACTTTCAACAGGATTCAACGCAAATTAACATTTTGATATCTTTGCATCTGCCTTGGTTGAAGAAAATCCACTATCCTGTTTGGTAGAGCACATGACCTCAGGATTAATACCCTTTACTCCCGCTCTGCTCTCTCCCCACTGACATGAAAACAATGATGGGCTCTGTACTTAAATCTGAGATCCCTGCTTCCCTGCTCCATGAATTCCTTCAGACTGTAGGGCTCCTTTTCTGCAGCTCATACATGACTGTATTTCCTCAAAACGGGTTCCCTAGACAAAATGCTGCTGTAAGCTGGAGGTTTTAGGGTTGCAGGGGAAAATCTCCAACAATAAGCTCTTTCTACAAGCATGTTTTTAGCCCCTAGTCAGACTATACAAAGCAGTCTTTGGTTGAAAGCTGAGACAAATCCATGACTGAGAGCTATATTAAGCCACGAACCATCAACATGTGTTTGTGAAGATCTCCACCAATGAGATGCTTTTATCTTTCAGTTCTAATGTACGTCAGCCCAAACGTGCCAGATGTATGTTCTTTGTATCAGAATACTTAATTGAACATCATTAGGTTTAAAGTGGTGAAAATGCAGATACCGGTGAGAGGATCAGCTGCTGCAACACATCACAGCAGGGCTGGGGGCTGGTGAGGGGTTGTTTGAGTGCAGAATCTGACGTGCAACAATGGAAGTCACTGTTTTAAAGTATTCAGCATAAACAAAGCCCTGCATCTCATGGCAGGATGATACGGTAGTGGACTATCAAAATCAGACGCTGGCTGACGAGAACGCTACAAATGAGTTATAACACACACCTGATTTAGGGATTAAGAAAACTTAATTCCTCAAATCATCCCTAATTTATGCATTAGTGTAATAAAATGATTGCTTTTGATATACATTTCTGTTAATAAACCAGATTAAGCCCATCCATGGATCTTTTTCATGCCACCATACCAGCCAGCCAGGACAAAGACCACCCGACGATGCTCCAGGACATCAGAAATCCTTCAAACTTAAAGGTGTTGGTAAGTCTTTACAGACTGGATTTGCTTTCTAGAGATGCCACCAGATTAGCATCAGAGGAGGTAAGTACCTTCAACTCTTAATTGTGTTTCTTTTTTGTAGAATCCCTTGCTGACCTGCTGGGAGACGCAGCTATTGTAGACCTGCTGTTGATATTTGGGGTGCCCAGCTGTTCTAAGAAAATATTTAGGTAGCTGGGTGTCAAACTATCCTCCATGTGAATGCCAGGATGTCCATTTTCCCAGCAGAGGGCTGCATTGTAAGATAACCACGGCTACACCTTCAACCCTTCATTGGTTTCAATGTTTAGGATGCTCGGTGTTAAATAGCAGCAAATAGTCTAAATAGTTTTTATTTTTTATTATAGCAATTAACTTCAGATTTTTTCTCTGCTGTATGAGCAACATGAATCTCGCACATCTAGGCTTATTGGGTTGATTTTCTAGAGCAAACATCCACTACACATGCAAACAAAGCAGTCAAGCAGACCGACCAGAACTCAGGTTTTTTATTAAAATCACTTTGTTTGGTGCATTTTATGTTCGCCAGTTAATTGTCTTTTATCTTTCGTTCATTTGTTTTCAACTTGGACACTTATTGCTCCCAGTGTTACTGGAACAAATATATTTTTCTGAAACCTTTAATAGCTCTGATTCCCAGCTTTTACCCATTTTTAAACAAGGCAAGTTTGTTACATGATGGATTAAAGGTTCCCAAATCCATATCACCACTGCTGAATGGCTTGCTTTCAAACAGCGTAGAAATGCCATTTCACAGTGAATGCATGTGTGTGTGTGTGTGTGTGTGTGCATGCACGCTTTGGGGATGTAAATCTCAGCAGGATCACCAGCTGCCCACCAGGAGTCTGGTCCTCAGCAGGGGGCTGAGACTGGAGAAACACGGAGGATCCTGCATGTCTCTCGGACCACACCGGGAGACCAGCTGGCAGAATAAGATACCGTGTGTGTTCAAATGAAAATCCGATGATGCAGCTCACCGTGCTCCAAACAGCAGCTTCCAGAGTGATGAGCTCAGCCAACTCCGGCTCATTCAGGCATCAAGGAGCCGCTCTGTCTGTCTGGATAGCTGTGAAATCTTGAGAATCCCACCATTGTCACCTACATAAACAATGACCACATACTATTTGAATGTACATAATCACCCCAATTTATTGCAAACTGGAAGACAAGTTCATGTCATTTCATGGAAATCTTCAAGCTATTACAGGAAAGCCTAGACTTTCCCAATACGAGTGTGGCGGTATGCAAGAATGAGTGATTCAGACATTACTATCATGGGCCTTTGATTCGTGTGATCGTTTCTTCAGGAAGCGCAGGAATGGAGGGACATCTGTACGATGAGGAGAACAGTAATGGCACTTGATGGGTTGTCGGTGAGAATCGTGTGGCGGCTGCTTCTCTGTCTCAACAGTCTACGTATCAGTCCTTGCTTTTAATACTGAGTCAGCCCAATTCAGAGCAAATTCACATCATGAATATGCTAATTGGTGAAAAGGTGATTGGTAAAGGTTTTTCAATTAGTAGCCGAGTCTCAAAATTTATGAGTTAGTACTGGAAGACTACAAATTTGACCGAGATGGATTCCTATAATACCAAATTATTTAGAGGATACAAAGGGCTTGTAAGAAACTTGTGCATTTTGTTTTTTTTTTTTTATGAATAATGCAAGTCAAATAGAGATAATCACAAAAGGCTCCACTTAGTAAACTACATCTTCTGTCATTAGATCCCACCTCACCACACCTGTAATCCACAAATATACAAATTCATGTTCCCCACTTTTTCCGTTTATTTATTACAATTAATTCAATGCTATCCATATCTTTTCCAAGTCAGCTTTTCCTCTTTTTTTCATTTAAAACAAGTCCAGTATGAGACTATTCTTTAGAACCTGAAAAGTCCTGAATGTGGAGGAGAGGAGGAGATATGGATGGGTGTTTTGAGAGTAAAGGACATTAAAGGTTTGCAGGAGGAAAAGGAGGGAAGGGAGTGGCGTCTCCCCTGGAGCCACTTCCCTGTGAGGAGATTTTTTTTTTAATAAGCTATGTGAAATTACTTTTTTTTTTCCTTTTTTATTTTTTGGAGCTCTCTCAGGCTTCATTTGATCATTTCTCTATTCAACATCCTCTGCAGTGTCTCCTTGGTCTCCATCCATTAGCAGTGCCGCGTACTTGCTGGCTGAGCTGAAGTTCTGAGGATAGCAGAAACAAAATGACAAAGTAATCAATAAAGCATCAATAAAGTTGTCAAGGATAATGAAATAACTTCAGGAAAGTTAGCTGATGGGCTAATCCATCATAAAACAGCGTTTTTTCTTTATTGTACAGTGTAAATGAAACTTTAACTAAAAGCTTTATGAAAACAGTTTGGCCTAAATCCCAATCTGTACAGGTAAAATAGACATTTTCTTTTGGGAGGGGTCAAGAAGTTGCCAGTATCTCGCCTTCCAAACGGCCCAAAGTAAATTTTAGGGCTGGATGACAACTACAGCTGGAGCACTAAAAAAAAACACAAAAAGAGGGCATCCTCCTTCTCCCTAAGTGAGAGGTAAGGCCAAGGGGAAGAACTGGGAGTGGAAAACTTACAGGGGTGGGGGTTTCTTCATATTTCTTTGGCTCTGGAGGTGGTCTGGAGTCTCGGTCTCTTTTGCTGTCCTTTCTACAACCAGAATTAACAAAGAGGTTACAAAATGCGCAGTGGTAGAAAGTAAAGCGTTGCTCTGAATCCTCTAATGGACAGATTAAAAAAAAACTGCTAACACCGTGCTCAGCCCTTCCTACGAAAACTTCAACCAGCTTAAAACCTCAACCTTACACTTATCTTCAGGCTTTAGCTAGAATTTTAGGTGAAATCGGGGGGGCTGTCATGATTTTGCACATACAAAGGGTTGCGCATTAACAAGCACACCAGTTGAATCTGCTCCTGGTGTCCACACCAGTAAAACAGATCCGTCATCAGTTGTGTAGCTGAGAGCGGAGCCACCCAGAAAACACCCCCGCCTCCCTTCAACTCTGGAGTGGCTAGCTTTGGATGGCTGACCTGTCTGCCTCCTTTTTTCGGTCTTTGTTGGGCACCTCTCCTCGGCCCCGCCCAGCTCCAGGGCCTGCAGGCCCCCCTCGTGCTCGTGGGGGTCCCCGGTCCCGACGCACACCATCAGCCTTGTTCTCATCTTTAAGAAAAGCAAGACATTTGAGTAAAGGGAAGAACTTTTCACTGGAGACTACGCGACACACTGAAGCATCAAAATGTGACCATTTGATTCAAAGTGTGTTAATTACTGAAGCTAAAACGACCAGCTGAGCGCAGACAGCCAAACAACCAGCTTACATATTCATTTGGAATTTATTGGAAAAAAGGGTCCGAGTTACATCTTGGCAAATTGCTCAACCTGAGAATTCTTCAGGACAGACAAAAACATACATTTTGAGATAAAAGATAGTCAGAAATGTTTGCCCGGTAGTTACTTTAATCATACAGCTGGACTTTAACTCATCATGGAGAAGGGCAAGCTGTGATGGAAACAAATTCAATCCAACAATCCAACCTCTAAATGCAGCACAGGCCAATTTACAGAGAATAATCCAGGCTCCAATAGTCATCACATTTCCATTCATATTACAATACAATGCTTTAGTCATTTTAGTGTTAGGAAAAAGACACTTAGAGGAGATGGGGATCAAACCAGTGGAAGTTTAATGCAGAACAAATGAGCAGGTACAACTCAGACATATGAAGAACAGCACAATTATGAAATCTTGAGCAGTTCAAATCTTGATAAAGCAAAGCATGATAAGAACAGTTTGCACTAAAACAGCCACTGTATTGATGAGGGCGACAACATAAATCTAAGGATAGATTATGTTTCACAACATTGTGTTTCCCATCAGTCCACCATTTTGTGTGTATGGTTATGAATGTTTAGCTTCCGACTTTGACTCCTTGTTATCAATCCAGCTAGTTGTAGACGGATGTTCTGCTTGCAGTCTACAGTAGGGTTTGTGTTCAGCACTAGCAGGACTTACCCTTTCCAGATCCTCTTTCATCTGCAGAACTTGAGGAACTAAAGAGAAAGGGGAGCAGGCAGATAAGAGGACATTAGAACATGTCCTAAAAGCCAGTTTGGCTTAATCTGAGTGCTTATGAGCCTCACAGCTGATTTCCCAGATGTGTTCCCACCTGAATTTGGGAGGAGTTGAACCGCTTGGGGAAACTGGAGAGACTGGAGGGCGACCTTCGCCATCACTAGAGCCTGCATTCACTGCACTTCTTTTGGCCCATGCGTTCTCCTTCGGAGGAGGAGCCGGCATCACTTTCAGCGGCTCTTTGGAGGAGCCGGTGGAGGGAGGCCGTGGCGTGGGCCCAGGGGAGACGTTTCCTTCTCTCCCAGAGAAGACCTCATTCTCCCCAGAGCGCTCACTTTCTCGACACTTTGACCCTGGTGAGTGAGAACATTTATGAATAAAAACACTGAAAATACTACAGCTGCCAAAAAGTTGTATGTGAGAGAAAAAACGAAGAGCCACCACAGACTTGGAGAGAACAGGGTGTTCTTGAAAACTGAGCATAAATCAAAATGTACAAAGATAAAAATGTTGGAGCAGAAACACTTTGATTTTCAGGTTTTCAGCCTTGCTGTCGGAAAGAGCAGAAGGATCTCACCTTTTCCAGAGGTGCTTCCTGGCTGGGAAGACTCACTTCCTGTACGGGATCGCTCAGAATGACTTTCCTCATTGCGCCAGCTTGGATCCCTGAGAGCAAGACAATGTTTATTCACCAAAATATTACTGTGAAAACTTTGCACTACAAAAACACTTTTATGAACCGGTTTTAAAACAGAAAAAGCTAAACCTTCATCACACAGATTTTGGTTTAAAAAAAAGAATAAAGCATGTTGTTTCATTGCTTCTTGAACAAAAAAAGTGAAAGATGTGAAACCGTAGATCCAACAACTCTGTCAAATCCTGAGCGTCTTTAAAGGCCGTTTCTGGCTCATTAAAACTCAGAAATCTGCAAATTTTGGAAGCAGATATCCTGCAGTCTATCAGGATACTAAACTTAGAAACACAGTGGCACAAACAACAGACCCATGATCAGTCCAGCCTGGAACTGAGCGGGAAAATCTTAAATAAGCTCAAATCATCTCATAACTGCAAGTCATTGCCTAGGTGGAGTTCAGAAAGTTTTCTTTATCTACAACAAAGCTCTGAGCCGACGACAGTAAACTTCAGCAAACTGAAGTTAGTGGAAAAACCTTTAGGATGCCAAAGCGTTGCAGTTCATTCTTATCTTGATGTTAGGAGAAAATAAATGAGCAGCAGCGATGATCATTTTTCATCCTGTCTGCGTAACGTTGATACAAATGAAACGTCGCCTCACCTGTCTCTCATCTTTCTTTCAGGTCCTCGGCCTTTATCCTCCTCCAGCTGCCTCTGCAGTCTCTCTTCCTCCTTCTTCAGCCTCTCCTCTACTTCCCTCTCCTTGGCTGCAGTGTCAACTGGTTTAGCTCCACCGAAGATGGACGAGGCCCTGCTGGTGGAAGTGGGAGGAGCCGCTGGGGAAGTACCGCCACTGCCGCTGGTACCTTCCTCCTCCTTTGGTACGCTGCGGGGCTTCAGGTTTAACTTGGGTCGCTGCTGAGGAGCTGGAGGACGATATTAGAAAGTGGTCTGATGGTGAGCGTGATAATGAGATTAGTATGATTCTAGCTCTAAAAAGCTTCAAGATGAGCTCTCACCTCTCTCCTCGCGCCTCTCATCCCGTCTCTCATACCGGTCCTCCCGGTCGCCGTATCGATCGCGGTCACTGTAACGATCACTGCTACCACGACTATCGTCATAATCTCGCCGGAAGCCACTACCAAAGGCACGACGACCTCCTCCACCACCCCGGGAATCAAAACCTAAAAAGACAAAAAAACTGGAAATGTGAGTTTATGATCCTGGAAACGGGAGATGCACGCTACCGCATCCACAATCACATTTAATCAAAAGGAGTTTAGTCAGGATGGAAACATGGGATATCATGGATCATTGATTTATTTGCTACGATTATTGTGAGAAAAATCTTAACAATTTTATAATTATCACAATTATTATGTGTTAATTGTAGGGATGCTCCGATCATACTTTTTGCCACCGATACCGATACCGATCACCCTTGAGTGCCGATCACTACCGATCAC
>JBBDHI010000003.1:26313716-26324497 GCA_037177115.1 Craterocephalus stercusmuscarum
ATGCATTACTTACACAGAGTTGCTGTCATTGTTTTCTGGTGGAGTGAGTGATGTCTCAGGAGTGCTTAAGTATTTAGGACTCTGGGTGGAGATTGTACATTCTTTACCGTCTTCTTCATTATTGTCCTTTTTAGACTCACAGCTCCGGTTCCCTGGATATATACTCTTGTTACAGGAAATAGGCAGGTTTTGGATGGGCTGGTCCAGGGACTGCGTCCTGCTGTGACAGTGTTTGTGACTTATACTCAACGGTGAAAAGCCGGAGATGCTTGTTGCATATGAACCCTCGCTTAGCGATCGACCTAAAGGTTGGTGCAATGGAAGATTCTCCCCATCTTTTGTCGTGCTTGTGCTCCTCAGATCTGCTTCACTGTGGTGTTCTCTTGCCTTCCATTTGCCCTCTGGATGAAGGTGACTGGTTTGTAGGAAAAAGGGAGTCCTTGTTGTGGCATTTTTAACTGTTTCTTCTTTTTTGCTCCCTTTTATATCAGTTCCCAAATTGTGCTCCAGCCAGGCAGCAGTGCTATTTTCTCCTGTGCTTTCTGCAAGATTGTCTTCCTCTGTATGAGAGACTGGCTGCGGGGTCAGAGAGTTGTCAGACCCCCCCACCTCCCTCCCTTTTCCCTTCTTTTCCACTTGTCTCTGTTCCCCTGGAGGGTTTGCAGCAGTGGTCTGCTGGATCTGGTTCTTATCTTCGCCTTTTTTTGTCTTCTGCATCTTCTCAAGCTGCTGCCTGACTTCTTGGCTCAGGACCCAGGCTGCATTCCATGCTCTCATCATCCCAGAGGCCCCTGATCCCACGCCGCCGGCTTTAGCTCGCAGAGCCTGGAAGTGTGAGGTGGAGAATTCACCACTTAATCTCTCCTCATACATTTGAAGTGTGCTTAGGGTCTGAGCTGGCGAACAGCCTTTCTGTACTTCCTCCAAAACCTGACTACATTCCTTGGCCATGGCTGACACCTGGACAGAGTAAATTTAAGACACAACTTAAAGGTCCGCCCAAATTGATAACATTTATATCTGTTCATTGTGGAAAGAAAGAGACTGAAAGATGAAATGGATCCATGTTGAAATACAAACCTGTTCACAGAAGCTGTACACATGCACCTGTGTGTCCAGTTCCTTCCGCCTCTGTTCTGCCCGCAACATGAAGTCTTCTACATTGGATTTAAAAGTGCTGACAAGAGTACGAAAAATATCCGTTGCAGGACTAGAGTCACTGGTGCCAATAATCTCCTCTGCCTCCTTTACCAGTGTCAAAGCATGTTGCTGTTTCTCCTGTGACAAATGATAAGATGTGAAGAGAAGCAAATTTTCTTCTCCATTCTGTCTAAAACCTATTAGAAGTGCAGACAAACCAACATGGGAATGTTTGGTTCAATTTTAATTTGTATATTATTTATTATTTTATACTTTTATGCATACCTTAGACAGAGGGAGAAACAGATTGAAGTCCTGCAAGGCCTTCTGAGAGCTGACAAATGCATCATCTGTTGTGCAAGAGTCCTTTACCCCCTGTTCACCCTCTGTGCTGAACCAAACACCAGCCTGCAACACATAATGTGGTAGTTATGCAATATATGGACAAAAGCTGTTCAACATTTATGTCCAAAAAATCACATCAGTGCATTTTTAGATCTGATTCTACAGAGCAGATTTTAAATGCCATCGTGGCTGAAAGAACTGGAGGTACCGTGATGATTTTGGCTTCCATCTCCCTGAGCCTGTGGAGGAATTCCAGCTGCTGCAGAGACTCATTTGATCTCATCACCAATGTATGCAGCTTCTCCTCCACTTGGTTGTACAGACTTGTAACTGAGTCCAAAGCATCTCTGCACAGAAAGGTGCAGCACAAAGAAACTCTGAGACCTCTGCCCCTCATATGGAACTAATGCATTTGTAATATATGTCAACATAGTGCCTTTTAATTAGAATATTTTTTGGAAAATTAGAACCATCTTACATTTTCATCATTTTCGTTTCTGCTGCTACAGAGTGGCATTCTAATTATCCTTTATTAACTTGTCGTCGTAAATTTGAGTTCATGCATTGTATGAAACTTGTATAATATAGTTGTGATGGCAAAACTAACTTTCCCACACAACCATATGGTTGGAATAATCAGCCAGCTGCATTCTCTTATGAAAATGTTGAGTTATGTGAGAGCACAGAAGTAGTCTGAGTGCAAGGAGAAGAGCTTAAACTTAAGCTCAGTACAAATGCATGGCAACTAAATTTAGGACAAGAGAGCAAATGGTAAATGTAGCATTTCTGATTGAAACAACCTATTTGCATACAAGAAGTGATCTGGCGGTGGCTCAGGTGGTAGGGCGGTAATAATCTGTAAGTTAGCGGTTCGATTCCCACCCCAGTCAACTGTTGTTGTGTCCATGGGCAAAACACTTAACCCCCCTTGGTACCAGTGTTGGCACCACTAGTAAAAACTCAGTTGTAAGTTGCTTTAAATAAAAGCATCTGTTAAATGGCGGTACATCGTTGATTTTTTCCCATTAAGTCCAATGGGAAAGTGTGTCAAAACTTTTGACCTCAGGTGATCAATGTTTTGAGGAAGGGCAGTTTGTCTGCTCTCAGCTATAAAAACTATGGCCTTCATTGAAGAGTACTGTTTTTCAGAGCCTTTTATTTTCTAATTTTGAGAATCACCATGTAGTAATTACACAATTCAGATCTTCATTAAAGGGTCGTTGATGCTTGTAAGTTGTGATCTGAGTAATTATGCTGTCATTTATCATTTTCCTTTAACAGTGTACTGATCCAGATTGCTGATCCAGAAGCTGTGTCTGATACCTGTAGTCTTCAGACTGTGGAAATCTGAACTCCTCTCTCTTCATCCTGGCCAGTAAAGCTCCTCCTTCCCTCTGCAGAGTTACCAGTCTAACATCTTCCAGCACCTCCTTCATTGAAACCTTCTGTTCCTGAATACTTTGCTTCACCTCCTGCAGGAACCACAAAGCAAGCAGTGTGCAAAGAAGATCTGTGCCATCAACATTATATCGCGAACTCATCTTACCTCCACAGTGTCCAATTGGTTTTTGCTATCCACTTTCTTGATGGCCTTTTGTAGCAAACTGTCAGCTCCCTGCAGGTCAGCCATGAAAGATACTAATCTCTGAAATGCATTGGATAGCAGACAGAAAGATGATGCATCATGATGGACACATACAGACTTTTTAAAGCAGAGGGCACCATAATTGCAGTCATGGTCGATAGCAGACATGCTGTTGGTTAGCAAAAAGCTACAAACACAGATTTAGATCAGTGTATAGCAGTGAATGATGTCAGAGATGCTCTACACTGACATCTATACTCCAGCTAAGGCACCCCTAGCACTGTCACTGTAAGCTGCATCTCTTAGAAAAAGCACAGGTTGTATTATTCCCATCAATGTCTGTTAATAGAAAAAAGAAAACATTTCAAGCTTATTTCCTGCACTTTAATTCCATTATGTGTCAGATATGTAAATTTATCTCAGACTCTTTGGTGCCTAAAATCCCCTCAACCCAAAGAAAGACATGTATGTTTATGTGTGCATGACTAATCCTCACCAATTGAACAACCTTATTTTTATGACCAGCGTCTCCGTGTATTACCTGATGGAACTGCAACCAGTCTGTATGACTGTAAGTGAATGTCCCTCCCAGGTCAGACGTCAACTGAGAGGTTTCTACTGTCTTGTTCAGGGCTTTCGTAGAAGTCACCATGTCCATCTGAGTTAGTGAAGAAGAAAGTAGAATTCATGTTGTTGGAATCAGTAATCATTAAAAAGATGAATATCAGAGTTGTGATTCTGACCTGCAGACCAGGCTGTTTTTCAGGTCGTGGATAAGTGTCCTTATCCATCAGAAGGATGATACAGTGAACTGCATGGAGAGCTTGCTCCTGTGTCAGGAAAACAAAAAGTCAAACCAGTTTTTTTTATTGTTACATAAATATGTGAATATCTATGTAAGATTAATCCTTACTTTCTATCTTTCTTTTCCTTCTAAATTCACAACACAAATTAAGAAACAACAACTTGCACCCTCAGACCCCCAACAGGCAGAACACAATATCAGTGAATCATTGAGCTCTTTGGACGTGTGCATGCAGGTCTGTTGTTTTAACCTGTGCCATCAGCAGTGCTTTGTAGAGGTGAAGTGGAGGAGGCTTCTTCCTGGAATTGATGACCAAAGTCATTCCAAGCTCCTGAACGTCTTTCCTAGGAAAACATTGCACCATTTTAAGGCAACTTAGAACTTGTTCACTTCATCATACTGTAGCACTCTTTCTTTCCCAAATACAAGAATGAATGGCTTAAAGGATGTTGCTGCTTAACTTCTCAACTTTTTTTTAAGCTCAATTTGATATCCACCCACACATTCCACTTCACAGATACAGTATAACTGATGCCTTCACACATCCCTCCTAATGCTTTCTTCTTGAGTAGCCTAACTGTTGTGTGAGCCTACATAGAACATGGCTGCTAATTCTGGCAGGGTGCTGCATACCGGACACTTGGCAGCCAGTCTGGCTGCAGCAGACGGTTGTGGAATGCCTCTTTTCAGGGGACATCAGGGGGTCAGATTTGGCGGTAGAATTGCTTTATAAATGAAAAACCCATGATAAAACTAGAGTAAACAAATAACACCATCACAGTGTTTATTTGTAGACCTCTGAAGGTAATTACTAACAATTCCCTGGCAGAGGTTCAGATATATTAGTTTCACTGCTTGTTGATCTTAAGGAGGGAAAATAATTGTTAAGCATAAAATGTAGAACATGGCGACTAGAAGAAGGCATAAGACTGCAGAGGCCATTGGAAAGATTGAAACTGAATTATTTGAATAAGTGATATTCTGCTGCCCTCTTGTGGCTATACATCTTATTGCATGCTGATGCACATGAAAACCAGCTACAGACCTCCTCAGCTGGACAACTGAGGTCATCAACATCCTTTATTCGATAAGTTCCCCTTTCGATATATTCAAATCTAAATGACCTCAGTCAACTATTGTTTGCTGTACCTTGGTATGGAGTGTAAGTAAAGCAGCAGTTCACAAACACTCTGTGCTGAGACCAGAGGGGATGACCACTCCTTCCTGTCACCATGAACCTCCACCACTGCCCTGCCATTCTTGTCCCTGCTGCCTGTTTTTTATGCAGAAAAGGTAAAAAACTCAACATTAGTTGTTTAGGATATACAGAAACATGGACAGTTTTGGTAAATGTTTAAAGATATCTTTGCTTTAAGATGCAGAGGGCCATCATCCAGGAATTAAAAGTGATTTTTTTCCATAATAATGAAGCCACTTTTTCCTCTTATTGGTGTGTGACTTTATGATAAAATACTTACATAGCAATGAGAAAATGCTACAAGAATGTGAGTGGGTGAATGTGGCTGGTTGTGTAATGTGGTTTTAGTCTAAATGACTAAGTGACTACATGAGGGGTTTAGCAGCCATCTGAGACAACAAAATGAACATTCATGATCTTAGCATTCTTACGATACTCACTCCTGTTGATGAGAATCTCTCTGTGGCTCCATGATTTTCTGAATTACCTGGTAAACAAAGGATGCCCAGTTGAAGCAGCCCGCTGACCCTCCTGAAGCCAGATTCTTCAGTTTGCTGAAGGTCAGTATTTAGTGCAGGAAGCTGAGCGTGTGAAGAGGACGGCTTCTCTGACTTTGAGCTGAGTTTAGAGTTCAATCCATTTGTAGGAAACGGAGCGTCACCTCTGCTTGGATGTAAATCTTAATCAAAAGTTGAGAAAAAGATTGTTTATCATAAGCAACAGCATCTTAAAAGATGTCTGATAAATTTGGGCTTGGTCTGCTAAATAACCTTTGTACTTTTACACCAACAGTATAACTGCTTTTAACTAACTCAATCTTGCAACGGCTGCGAAACTTTTTACAGACAGCCTCTAAACATTTGGCATAATCTCAGTAACAAAACATAGCAGCGGCCAGGCTACAAAGCAAGGCTTTGATTTTAGACATCCTAATTAGCCGCTCCCTCAGAGCCAACAAGGCCTTGTCTGTATTCTCTCTCTTTGCCACTTTAATAGTCCGTGACAAGCATGTCTCCACTCAAGATCTCAACTTGCCCTTGTGAGGGCGTGCATGTGCATGCAGGCGGGTGAAGAGGACAGAGAAACCTCCTCCCTGCATGTCATCCTGTCTCTCTACATTAGAGGAATGCTCTGCTTTTTCTTTTTCACCCAGTGGGTTCAGACCCTCTTTCACTGGGGTGCGGGATGCTATTTCCGTTCACTCCCTTGATAAGAGGAATGATGTGAATGTGTCCGCACTGCCGGAGAACTCAGAAATCAGTGGGAGAATCCCCGGAGGAAGATCAGGCTCAAGTCTGATCTTTGACTTTTGAACCCTCTTTCTGAAGAGCCTCTATGTGGCGCGACCCTCAGTGAAGCAAACACGCAAGGTCACGGTTGAGTTTTATGTCTGTTTGGCTTTAAAGTTGACACTCTTGAGGCATTGAGCAACAGTTCATTATAAATTATGTAGATGAGTGTCAGCTGGGGTTAGAAGGATATCTGATGACAAATAACTGAATAAGAAACTCAAATGTTTAAATTGAACTCATTAGGTTTGCTTACCTTTTTTAGAGCACTTCAGTCTTTCCAGCTTCACAGTCTCTTGATCTACTCGCGTGCCCTTTTTGCTTTGGATTATGCTAGTGATTGTTTCAGGACAAATATCACTGTGGCTGCGATTGTTGAGTTTATAGAGAGCAGGACTTCCTATAGGAGTCTCTGACACCGTAGACAGAGATCTCTCTTTAACTTTGTGCTTGCCAGACGGTTTTACAAACTCTCCCTTCTGGTGTGGTTTCAAGTCACCAACAGAAGGTGCCGGAGACACATCTGATACTGGCTGCACACCAGCAGTGTGTCCAAACTGCTGGGAAATAAGTTTAGCCTGAAATCTCTGACTATGGTTCAAACCAGGAGCTGATTTCAAAATCGCTGGTGATTCCTTCATAAGGTTTTGTGAAGCAGAACTCGAGGGAAGGTGACAGAAAAAGTTCTCAGGCGTCATCTCGCTGCATTGCTTGTGCTGGCAAATGTCATTTGTCATCGCTGGGTTTCTGCAGTGATTATAGGAGTTTCCTAAGTGGGCTTTTTGAGCCTCAGATGTTCCTCTGGGTCTTACGTCTCCATCATCACACAGACCCTCCTCTTCAAGGTTGGCCAGGAGGTCTACACTCCCCCTCTCGAAGGGTACTGGGTTTTTCAGTGCGGCGAGGTAAGAATCTCTGTATCTACACTTCAAGTCTTGTTCTGTGAGCTCCTGCCCCAGCTCACATGGCTCCTCTGCATACTGCTGAGTTCGTCCATAAGGAGCAACATTCCCATGTGGTACAGGTGGAGCTGGCCTGACAGGTTTCAGCAAAACCGGATTAGGTGGATTTTTATGGCCGCCCTCATGTTTATCCACAAACTCCTTCCCTTTAGCAATATCCACCAGATCGACATAATCCCCTTCTATCTCCTGGTAGGTATGACTGTCCCAGGTGTTAGGAGAAACCCAACCTACTGGTTTGATTAACGGTTTAGAGGCTGATTTAGTGGCTCGCCTATTGTGCTCCATTTTGATGAGTTTGGAAGAAGGATGTGCAAGTCTCAGGGACGCTGACATCCTGTCGTCTCTCGGCTGAATCACAGCTTCCACAGGGAGGGTGGAGGAGTTAAAATGGAAGGGAACTGACGTCTGTTTTGGCTCCGGAGGTGCCCCCTCACAGGTGGGCATTATCTTAGGTTTGTCAATAAACTCTGGGATGGCGATTTTATCCCAAGGCAACTTGATTACTCCTTGGTCTGTGCAAAGCAAACAACGTGACAGAGGAGTTCCGTGGCGTCCGTCATTTATGTCCATCAGCCAGTACTCAGTGAAGATGCATGGGTAAGAAGTCTCAGGTATGGGGGTCTCCTCGACTTCTCGACAACCCTCCTCTAAAAGACTTTTGAGGACAATCCGTGCCGCTTGGTCACCGAAGGGCTCCACCTGGAGGTAGAAGTCTCCGGGGCGCAACAGCAAAGGGTTCACAGGCGCTAGCTGGATGACGGTTTTGTCGTGGAGACATAGAGGCCAGCCCTCACAGCGGAAAACCACATCAGAGTATCCAGCCTAGGACAGATTACAAGGAACAATCACACATATGGTGCAATGATTTATTCTCAAGTGAGTCAGTTTCAATTTGTAAATTTAAGAGCTGTGTTTTTCCATTTCCATCTATATATTTCTGCCTTTCCCGCTTTATTAATTTGAACCAACAGCGATACAACTTCTCCTGGCAAATTTTAAATTTCTGGTAACATTTCTTACACAATTTAAAAGATGATGTCCAGTCTAAGAGAAAAGAGAAACCAGACACTGCTTGAAATTTCATGAAATTGTACTCACACATGCAGCCTGTTGGACGCTCTCCAGCAGGTGTTTGGTGGGAATAAGGAAGTCCAGCAGGCACTGCAGAGCATCGCCGCTGTAACGTTCATCAATGGTGCGAAACAGCTGGCTGAGGACGATGGGTGCCGTGGCCTCAAAAGGTGGAAAGAGGGCCGACAGGGCACTCTGGATAGACAGATCCAGAGATTCGGGATTCTGGAGAAAAAGGGGAGAAAAAGGTGATTGGGTTTTATCTTTTATTGATTCTTTTTCCAAAATATCAAACCCAAGGTTTGAGGACTTCAAGAACAGACGTGACAAATTATTTTCAGAACTCCAAGTAATCTCAACAATTGTTCACAGTCAGCAGGAAGAAGGAGTTTGAGGGGGAGGGGGAGTGGGGGTTGAGCATAGAGACAGCTGTTCCTGCCTCCGACTTCCGTTCCTTTATTTGTTTAGTGCTATTTGTTTAGCAAATGGTATTTAGGCTGTAGACTACTAGCTCAAGTTTCATGGGGTCCAACGTGTAAAAACGACTACATGTAATAAGGGAAGCTGTCAATAACAAAAATAATGTCTATTTAGATGTAGCTCTGCTGGACCCTTGACTTTCTAGGAATTAAATAAAGGAATCTTCCCTGTTTAACAACAGATGCTCGCGCCAGCTTTAGACTTTTTAGAATTTTCCTGAATACCCTTTTTCATTTTAAGTGAGAAGTGTTTTTATTTTGTTGTTTTTGTTTTGTTTTTGTTTTTATTTTATTTTTTTGTTGTTGTTAACTGTTATACATTTATCTTCTCTCAAAAGCACAATGTTAAACGCTACTTTATCATCAAAGATAATGTCAGCGAAGACAGAAAAGGTTAAGCAAGCTTACTGTAAACCTTTATGAGATGGAGAAGATTAGGTTTGTCCTGCATGAATATGCATAGCTCCTTTCATGTCTGGCCAGGACACACTATTGCATTTAAAGCTGAGCAGGGTCAGCATCAGATCTAATTCAAAGGGACAACAAAGCATCTTTTTTCATAATAAATTCCCATAAAGAGACATCTGTGTATGACACCACTTTGTGTCAAGTGGTACACATGGTGCTAGTTTTTACTGTGTACACGGGCCTGCTTTGAGTTGTTCCCGTCTTCTGAATGCCCCCATAGACAAAGTACCAGCACCAGCTGTGCTATTAGTGAAGACCAACGAAACACACGGAAACAATTCAGATGAAAGGAGAGCATCTTTAAGGCATTTTCGGTGAACCAGCTCCACCGTAAGCTTGGTTTTAGGTTGGTGTGTTTTGATATCTGAGATTATGGTGGATTAGGAAAAAAGACAGCATTTAAGCGTAATTAAGAACACTGCATGCACCGCGCTTTTGATCGGACAGCTTGATGTGACAGCTGAAGTTATCTGGGACTTAGAGGTCAGCTATATGTAAAATGTATTTTGAAACAAATATTTGGTAAACATAATTGCTATTTATTTTAAACAAAAAAAAATGTTTGATTTTTATATCCACTCTTACACTGGGAATATACCGGGACAATTTTACTGATTTGCTCTCAAAGACTAAAAATTCCCCTCACACAGCCCAGTTTAATAAGCTTTCATCCATAAAAGCGAGAGAAATCTCAACCAAATGGGTGTCAAAGCCAAACCAGGAGACATATTCCTCTTCTTCTCATGTTGTTTCATAGCTGTTCTAATACAAACTGTGGTGCATAACTCCATCTACTGGAGCAGAAGAACTATAAACACAGGACAAATCAGCACACAGTTTCACATCAACACGGCAAACACAGTTTCTTAATCAGTTCACTAGAATTCACCTTCATCTTCTTTGATAAGGTCACTGCATAGAAATACAAAAATTGCATGTGTCTGTGGCAACAATCCCAGAGCACCAGTTACAAAGAAGAAGCTAAATAAAACTGATCTCATATCACTGTTTTGGGAACTTCAACATTAACGGCATGATACTGTAACATCACTGAAGTCATTATTAGCAGGAATAGTGCGATGTATATTTACCAACTTAGTATGCAATTATTAGGGGTGTGAATCTTGCAGCAACTCACGATTCAATTTGATTCCGATTCTTGGGGTAACGATTCGATTCTGAATCGATTCTCGATTCAAACCGATCTTAATTCGCATTCAATCCTATTTGAGTAACAAAACGTGCTGATTAACTCCATTCCCCCATAAGCCAGAATGAGCTCTGAGGAATTGTTACATTAGATAGAAGAAAATTGATCATTTTCATCAGAAAAAGGTTTAAACTTAGCCAACCTAGCAAAGTTTAACTTGTCTTTGTCATTTAGCAGCAGCTATGAAAGTAGTCAAGCTAATGATTTTTAGCCTTTTAAAAATTGA
>JBBDHI010000003.1:26679980-26690463 GCA_037177115.1 Craterocephalus stercusmuscarum
ACCGAGGCAAAACGAAAACCTCCCCATATCTCCGGCTACATGATGAATATCAAGAAAGGGTTCCAAAGTGTCAATCAACACGAGGGTGAGTAAACAAATGAAGGGACATCATTCTGAGGGCGGAGTATTCCTTTAATCGTGATTTAAATTTTAATCAAAATAATTGTTATTATTATTTTTTCCATAATAGTCCAACCTTACCATCATCCCTTTGGTTTTCTTCATATTGCAGATGTGGAGGCTTGCACTTGTATTTTCTGGAGTTTTTCACAAAAGTGCTAAGTCTCGAATGTGTTCAAAGCACCTGAGAAATCAGTAGTGGAACAAAGCAGCTCAAAAACTTTTCAACTGACTCAGACTAATGTTGAAGTGTTCCTGCAGAATCCAACATGATTGTCTTCTACAAGGTTTTCAAAACCTAGGGGCTGACACCACCCGGACCTGCAGCCTTGTTCCGGTTTAATCTCTCCAGCTGCTTTTTCACCTGACTGTTGTCAACCTTCCCACGAAAGAATCCAAACGGCAACTAAGACGCTCAGAATTCCTGTCAATTCACAAATGCAGAAAAAAGCAGCATTTTCAGCGGGTTTGGTGGGATGTTCGTCTAATACATAGCCATATTTGTTCCCAGTTGGCATAAAACGGTACTTGATGTTCAAAACTGGCCTACACTTAAATGCAAAGTACTGTTATTTTAGGCTTATTCATTCTGAGGGCTGTGAATGAGACTCAAAGAAACAAAAGCAAGGATTTCACCATTTGGGCTCCAGAGACAACAACAATAGGATTAACTGGCACGCTAAATAACTCAGGCCTGGGCCAAGCCTCTTATACTGCCACAAGGTCCTTTTCATTCATGCTAATACAGTCACCTGTTATTCAGAGCTAATAAACTCTTTTTTTACAAATGTGCGTCGCCCTATTTGTTAGAACATAGAAATTCCATGAATTATTTAAATAAAATATTAATATAGAATTATTCAGATGTTTCTATTTATTAACCCAAATTTTTGAAGGGCTGTGGGGATAGTGGCATCGAGAATATCTCAGAATGAGATGAGTGACGCTTCAGCTGTTTTGTTTACATCACATCATGAACTCTGTTTGGCGGAGTTTAATTCCCAAAGTTGCTCAACAAGTGTGATTCACTGCAGCTGGGAAACAAGAAAATCTTGTTTCCTCAAACATGAACAAGAGTGGAAAAAGACAGGAAATTATTTCTCTGTCTAGGAAGTCGCTCACTTCAAAATAAATATGTTTCCTGTTTTGCTCCCAACTGTAATACCGGCCTCTGCAAACCCTTTTACTGCCAATAAAGTTTATTGAATCATATTGACTGTACACGGAAAAGGGGGAAGCAAAATGATCGAGAGGCTGGTAATTGAAGCAAGGGAGGGAAAAGTGAAAGTAAAACTGTTAGATACGCACAGACGGGGGAAGAGCAAATCACTCTTCCATCCCTTCCAGCTACGCCAGTAGGACTGCAGCCAGACAGGCAGTGCTGAATCTGAGTCAGCAAGAGTTAAACTGGGTCCCTACCCTACAGCCTGGGGGCCACAAGTCTCACACACACACACACACACACACAGTCTCACACAGGCGCAGTGTCAGACCTGTCGCCCTCCAGCTCCAGCCCTAACCATGGCTGTTCAGCCAACCAGTCTTAATTAGTAGCTCCCGCTGCCGCCTGCTCTGCCCCGGCGCCACTGCGGTGAAGCCCCAGCCCCACGTCTGTGTGTGGTGGGTTTTTCTGTTCGTGTTTACTCTCTCTGGCAGCTGCTCTGTTGCCTCTGGTCGCTCTTTGCAGAGTGCATGTGCACGGCTCCTCTGATATTACAGGTGGAGCAGGTAAAGCGGGGCAAAGACAGTGGGTGCTTGTTTGCTCAGCAGACTCTGTGGTTATGCGAATCGTACTGTATACTTGCACCACATCCCATGCTCATGAATCTCTTCTATAACTTCCTGTTTATCTTATATCGACGCAGCATCGCAGCCATCGCACTGCTGAGTAAGTGCAGGAGATGTGTTTTGTGTTTTGGGTCTGAAGAGACCCCAGAACTGCCAAAGAAATCTCCATTGGCCTTGTTTCCGATGTTCTTGGAGCCAGCTCTGAGTAAGTCTAGCCTGACCAGTGTCAGAGAAGGATTCAGAATCTCACTGTTGTTGCTTTTGAGGTTTTTGCTTGCAAAAAGAGCAAAGTGTGTATAGTTGTGTGTATTTGTGACTTGGCTGTAGTCAAAGTGACAACAGGAGAGTGATACAGTGCTGTGCTCTTTTAGAACTCCAAGTCCTCGCCCTCCCTAATTTTCATCACATCAAATCGTGTTCATGTGGGGAAGTGGCAGTGAAGGTCCTGTCCATGCTGAGGATCAGGCTGACACATGTCTCCCTGAGGACCCACCCCAGTACAAACACATAACTGGGATGCCTTTGCTTACCAGACACCGCAGCCACTGGGCTGCTAATCAAGACCATGTTGCAGAGAGAGAGAGAGAGAGGGAGAGAGAAGAGCAGCTTAGCTCAGCACAGGAAACACACACAGCTGGAAAACAGACAGTGGATAAAGTTTAACTATCCCCACATGTATGCTTTCCATGCATGCCCTTCATACACGCACCTCAGCCCAGCAACACAGTGACCCAAATTTCAGTCTTTCTCTCAGGCTGGAAACGGGCCGCTCGGAGTTGCAACGCCTCTCGCACCGTCCGCCATCGCCATCCACTCATAGGCAACGGCAATGCTCCATACACTGATGGATGACTTACAAATCCGCTGTGAAGTAAGAGATTTGGTTGTGTGCTCAGCTGGGAGCTTGTAAACTAAATGGTTACAGCATGACGCCGCAGTTGAGGCTTTCCAGGAATTCTCTTATTTGACATGACAACAGCTTTAAGAGGGTTATGGCAGCAACCAAAGCAGTCATCGGCTCTCTCCATAATCTGTCCATCCTTTTTACCTCAAGTCTCCGGTTTTTCTTTATTCCTCCTGCTTCCTCAGCTTAAACAGAAGCATCATGTCGTAGTTTGGGATCTAAGCTCCATATGTAGCAGCACAATAGTAACAGGCTCATGCCTGTAAATACCTAAAAATGAGACAAAAATCAAGACTGATGGACGGAGTCTTAAACAGACTTTACAGACCCAACAATTTTCCTCGCCAGCCCTCAGCGGACTTTTTGTGTCCCTCTCTTCCTCCAGCATGAAAACGGTTCGGTCTGGCTTGTGTCCTGGTCGGTCGTGCTGTAAGAG
Source organism: Craterocephalus stercusmuscarum (assembly GCA_037177115.1). Taxonomy (NCBI): domain Eukaryota; kingdom Metazoa; phylum Chordata; class Actinopteri; order Atheriniformes; family Atherinidae; genus Craterocephalus; species Craterocephalus stercusmuscarum. The sequence continues at coordinate 26,683,229 of JBBDHI010000003.1, forward strand.
AATAGAGTTAGTTTGTTTTCTTTCCCCAGAGAGCCGGTTTTCCTGCATTGCAAGTAACATTTGTTTGCATTTCAGATGCTAATATCGCCTTTTGGGTGAGCAGAATTGGCTCGAGCGTAACAGCGCTCTGTTTTGTCACAATTATTCACTAAGCTTTAGTAATTGCTGCCTTTGCTTCACATAAACACAGTCGGGAAAAATGGGTTCACTTTGTGTTTTCCTTGGAAAGGTCAAAGCGTAAAGCAAGATACCGCTTCAAGAAATTCAGTTTATTTGTCACTTCCTAGAGAATCTTCTTTCCCTCTGATTGAACTGTAAACCCGCAGTTGGAGCGCCGGAGTGAGTTTCAGGCAATTTCTGAAATTCAAATGAAGCTTGTAGGCTGAGACTTGAAGCATTTCTCTCTCGAGGGAGAAACGAGGTCCTTCTGAGGATGTCTCGCTCTGCTCGGGCACGGCAGGTACAGGTCACCACTCTGGTGGCAAGTTCTTTTCATTGAGTGAGTGTTAACCTTTTCTCCCTCTGAAATCACACGAGTTTTAACAAGCTAGAACAGATCATACAAGCCATCCGTCAGCACATCAAGGGAAGGGTCAGTCTACCTGCAGAGGAAAGTGGATTGCGGTGAATTGCTGCGACAGAGGTGGCTTAGTGCAGAATCCCATTATCAAATGGCATTTGTCAAATAATAGGTCAAGGCCCACTTGTACCATTAAGTTGTGGTGCAATTCCAGAGCTCTTTGGAAATCATTTTGCATGGCGCAAAGTGATTTGATAAAGAAAAAAACATTTTTTGGTGCTCAAACATTGATCTGTAGGAAAATCTTTGCTAAATTGCCTGCCGATTTACTAAAAACCTGTAAAAACATAGCTTAATATTGTCTCTGGAGTTAATCTTATTTCGCCTCATTAAAATGCTGAATTAGTTTCCCACTATGGCATGCACTGAAATTCTGCCATCATGTCATCCTTAAAAATTGCAGAAAACGCTGGAATCCCACATGTCTGAGCTCCATCCTGGCCTTCATACCAGCATTTCTTGCATCATTACCAATGTTTTCCACCTCACTTTGAAGCAGAGTGGTCTAGCTTGCATAAACATCCAAACAACGTATGATAATGGCGCTCAAATAACGCCTCTGACATATTTTCAATCCACTGTGAAAGTGCTGGTGAGTAGCTGAAATGAGCAAGGGATTTGGGAGTTATGAGTGGCAGTCGGTCTCTGGGGGACCATAGAACATGGCAGGTCATTTACGTGGCGAGTACTAGTGTGATATATTTATATGCAACTGTGAGGTGCCTGGCGGAGAATGCAGAGGATGGGGTGGAGGGGGCGAGGCGCTAATTCAACCGCCGGGTCTGGGGTATAAACAGAGGTGGGAGCTAATCAGGCTGCAGCAAGCAACATGTTTTTAGCCACAGGTAGTACAATATTTGTTACCTTGTCTTTTCTTTGTAGGGTATGTTGTGCTTTCAGGGTTTTTTCCATGAGAAGTTTGTCTAATAAGGAGGAATGCATCAAACAAAGTAGACAATGTAAAATGTAAAAGTACTTTTGATCAGCTAGAGGCTGGTAACATTTAGTCTTCCTTGTAGTCCCAGTTTCACCAGACTGCTCCTATCTGGCTCAGCACAGTGTTGAGCAAGGTGCTAATATATTTAGTTGTCTCCTGTCTTCGTCCCTCTCTTTGCCTCTTTGTCTCTGGCATTCCTCTCACTCATCACTCTTCCTCTCATCTTCCCCCGCTCGCACCGTTATCTCTGTGCTCACATTTCTCTTTTCCAACACATCTCCCACTGTGTTTTTCTTTCCCTCCATGTCTGTTCTTATCCTCCTCCACGCTCTCCTCCTCCCCAGAGCTCTACCTCATCATGGGCACTGTTTGCGCTACAACACTGACAAGTAGGGCTGGACGATTATGGAAAAAAAAATAATCACAATTATCTTGATTCATATTGAAATCATGATAATTCTACATTATTATTCATTGATTTTTGATAAAGTCTTTATTGAACCACCAAAACTCAACCTTAAATATAACTTTTTTAAAAGACAACTGGAAATAAATTAGAAACAAGTAAAACAGTTAAATAATAATTTATTTAAATAATAATAGCAATAAAAAAACATTAATACATAATCTATATGCATTCCTGTTACATACATGCAACATTAATAATTTTTCTTCGATTACAATGTTTTTATGATTGTGAGAAGGCAATATTGTAATCACGATTAAAATGTGATTATTTGTCCAGCCCTACTGACAAGCTCTTCTGACACAGTTCTGGCTGTGTCTCCCGTCCACCTTCCTGTCACATGTTCACTACAATAACTAACATAAACCTAAAACAGACACAAAGACTGTTGGACACCTATAAAATACAGGTTTGCACTCAGCTTTAGTGATTATTCTGCCGCGTTTAACGGTTCCCGAAATTTGACCTAATGAACGTGTGCACTAAGTTGCTGTGTTTAGCTGAACCGCCCTGCTCCCTCCCCTCGTCTGCCCCATGACTGACTCACAATAGCTGATGTTACTTGTCCGTCTGGACTGACCAGTCGGCCCGGCCCTTCCTTTTGGGACGACTCCAAGAACAGCGAGGCGTCTCACATACTGTTCTGATCACGTTGGAAGGCAGATCGGATTCTACTTGGACTGTAATACTGAAAGTCTTAGCCTTGAGCTCATGCAGATCCTTCTTAAGCTAAGAGTATTTCTTCTTTCATCAGATCTGATGATGATCACTGTTGGACCAAACTGGAAAGAAAAAAGACGATGAGATTAACTTCTTCACCATATCTGTCTGGTTTACCTTAATTTAGTTAAAAGATCCATTTAAGGCAGGCACATGTTTCTGTGCCAGTCAGTGGGCAGCAGCTGGTAAAATCCTGTTTGTTGCTGTTTATAGCAAAAAGTACTGAAAATGCCTAAGAATGTGGGATCCTTGTGAAAATTGCAGTTTATTTGGGGGTGCTTTGAGTTGCAGTGTTGTGTGATATGTGACAGCTACTCGGTTGCCCACCAGCTGGGTTAAAATATATATTTTAGCCAAACATGCATAGACATAGCTCTCCTCATATCTCCCTCCTTTCCTTTTGTTGCCCATCAGTAAAGGTACTGCTTCCTTCATTCCTCCATTTATTCCTTTGTTTCTCCACTGCACCTTCTCCCTCCCCACTTACGTCTCCCCATTTTTAGCTCCTCTCCACCAGTTTCCTCTTAAAATATTTAAATTTTCAGAAATATAAATCTTTTCTGCTGTCTTTCAGATTTTTTTCACTTCTTTAGAGGTTTTTACAGTAAAAGTGTTCTTGTTGAGCAGATAAAGAGCAGAGAATGTGAAAGTGTAAAAGTGCTGTTCCTGTACATGTCTTAGTATTAGTCACGTTCACCCACATATAACAGACACTTTCGTCTCTGTCTCCGTTTCTGTTGCTGCTAGTGGATTGAAGCAATGATGCGTGCAATGCTGTGTGTGTTTGTGTGTGTGTGTGTGTGTGCTGACAATCGGGGACAAGACAGGAAATCACCAGAGCTCACAAGCCCCTATTCAAACACGTTCTGTCTGCTGGCTGGAGTAAAACGGGGCTCCTGAGCTAAAAATGGTGAGGATAGATGGGCTCCCTTTGTTCCAGCTCCCCATCGGCGCGACGGGACATAATTGGCGGTGGCCTCATATGACTCAAATGTAACTGTGCCAAACAAAATGAATGGTCCTGTCCCACAGAGTTCCTGGACATGATGCCGTCATTGTTTAGTGTTCATGCTGTTGTGGATTTTCCTGTGTCGCAGTGACTTTGGGCCCATGTGTTTCTAGCTGATCCAAATCTTTTGGTTCTTGTGTAAAAGTTTAGGCTCATGTTGTGTATCATATTATAAATGTATCGCACACTATCGCTTAATCCAATGAAGCTTGTTTCCCCCCATAATGTTTAATAAACAATCTCCCACACATAAGGAGTGACCTGCTTGTTTACGTTAAATAGGGATCATATTTAGGCAGCCACCATGTTCTGAAAGGGATCATCACTCTGTTTTCCTGTTTAAGAACTGAATCCTCGTCCCCCCAAGCTGGGGCATCTGCATTTACCCAGCTGTCTTGTGACCCATTGGGCGGCATAAATTAGCTAAACACCATGTGACACAAGCCACACGCCTGCTTTAAAGCATTTAGAGCAGGGACAAAGCCATGCAGTCATAACCAATGATATGGTTAGGGCTACTTCTCAGCAGCATATATCCGGAAACAATATGGCCTAATGGACAGAGATGGATAAGGATGCTGTATGGGTCCGTTTTGAAACGGGCCAGCCCCCCCGTTTGTGTGTGTTTGCAGCGTGCACATGAACAATTTTACTTTTTTGTTATTAAAACAAAGCAGGGCATCTATTTGATGCACTAAATGATGCAATAACTCAGAGTTAGAAGCAGATGGTCAGTGTGTCCGTCTGTTTCAGGAAGAATATTAACTGCAGATCATATTGAATGTGATGGAGCAGCAGAAAAATTCAGCACAGACGAGATGTGAGACAAATTCATTCGTGAATGTTTGTTTGGTCTCTGTGTTCAGGTTATATCACAGTTTTATTGTTATGTAATGTCAGATGGAAGGATAGAAATAACGCATAAAAATAATCTTTTGTTATATTGAGTTGCTCAAGACATTCAGAACACAGCGTGATCTATACAACAGAATCTTGATCATATTCAGAATTTATGAAATCTGTACAGTAAATGTAAGTTTGCAGCCAGTCAGCTGTTTGAAATATGTTGCCATTAGCTGCTCCCCTGTGTTTGTATGTGGTGAGTTATTTGTCCAGCCCTCGGTGCTGGCAGTACACTAACAAGCTTGAAACGATAGGATACCTTATGATATTATATCATGGTGAATTCTGATATCTTTCTCCCCTTTCACCCCATACCACCATGACTAGCACCGCCCTCACGTCATTAAGGAGAAGATTTAGAATGATATGGATGTTTTTACGACATTTCACACTGGCAAGTTTTTGGGAAGCAGCACCCTGAGTGTCAGGGGTCAGTCAAGCTCATAAATGAAAGGTGCAAGTCAGAGGAAGTTGGAGGGAGTTGTAGTTGAGGACCACAGTGTTTGGTAATAAGCTGTTTCAGGCTGAGCCGGCTGCATTCCATTACTGTGAGCTCAGAGAGAGAATATAAGCAGCGCTACAGAGCAACGCACAGCCTTTGTTTTTTTACAGAAAGAGCTGTGAACACAGTTTGTCTTTGTGGAAACAGCACAGTTTACATTCTGCCTCTCGTAAGCAGACACAGCAAAGCTCTGTGTCATTTCATATTCATCCGTTCTAAACTAAATTCATCATAGTTTAGTCCCAGTGCAGCCAGTCCACTGACTGGGTGTTTTCTCCACTGCGGTTTCATTACATCGACACCTGTAGAACCAGCTCGGACAGCGAAACCACAACTGTCTCACTGCAAAAAGAAAATTAGCAGTAAGAGCTTTGTGCTGTTTTTAATTAGGTGACCACAGTCCTGCATCTGAAAGGGTTTTTTTCTGGAAACTTTCCCCGAGGCCTGATGTTGCTGCTATTCTGGTTTGGATTTTCTAAAAAAAATCAAGAGTTCCAGATATCGCTGTCTGCAGTCACTTAATGTCTTCAACAATTGCCGATTTCTGACAACACTGTGCAGATTTCCATTAAGAAAAGGCTGCTCCATGAGAGTGGAGCAAATGGTTTGTAACGTTTTGTAATGGTTGAGTAAAACCTGGTTGCAGTCGTTTTGGATTCAGCATGCAAGTCTTATTCAAGTTACACTATTTTGTATTCATCAGTTCTAATAAAACGGAAATGAAACCTGAATGTGCTAAAAGGTGTAAACAAAAATCCAGCCCAGCTCTAACCATAGAGCCTGAAACATGACAATAAGACTGTTTATCTCTTTAGAGAAGATGCGTTCAGGTTAAGCCAACATACTGCTGCTGCATGTCATCACCTCCTCTGATCATCCATCTTCACCATTGTTTGCTTAAAGCCATGTCAAACACAAAGAGCATTAGTTTAATGCTGCAGACAGGAGTAAAAGGCTCAGTGTGGTCTTGCTTTAGTGAGCTGGTGGTGAATTTCTCATCTGTTACCGCACTGTTGGACGTTTTATGATTCTTAGCAGGGAGACTTTGGCCTTGACCTACATATTGCCTACCTCTCCTACCTAAGCATGTACACACGGATACACGGAGACTCTGGATTTGTCATGAAAAGAAAGACCCATCCGCACAACCCAGTCAAGAGATTAAGAGTAAACCACTAATCTGACAGTGCCTGCATCACGGTGCTTGTGTCTGTGTGCTCCTTTTTGAAATGTGGGTTGGTTTTAGCCCATTCCCAGTTCGCCAATGTTTCATTCCTGTCTGAGCAGCTGGAACGAAGGCCTTTTGTTTTGTGAGGTATTTCACCCCAGAGACAAGAAACAGGGAGGAGCAAATGCATTTCTGTGCTCATGCTTTAAATTTAGTGCGCTGGAATTTGTATTTTAGTTGTGTTTTCTGTTTATTGCAACAGACGACGGCAGACGAGACGCACAAAGACGAGAGCTTTTCAGCAAAGAGCTTTTCAGGAGAAAAAGGAGAGCGGTGGATTGTATGGGGATTATTGGGGTAGATATAAAGAAGGAGACAAATACAGTCTGTCTGCTCTTCATGCGTTATTTTAATGACAAGGGCTGCATGCCTGGGAGACAGCCCGGGGTGCTCGACTCTCTGTTCAGCAGCCAAGTCAGACACAATGTTCATAAAGCATGCAGAGCACTGAGATGGTGGCGTTGTGTATCCGGCTAACGGCTCAGAGAAGGGTCAAAGGCCTGTTTGACTTTTTTCTGCTGTTTTTTTGTTGTTGATACAGTGATAAGCAAGGTCACAATAGCTGTCTCGCAGATAACCTTTCACTCACAAAATATGCATGCTGTGTACTTATTTGATGAGGTGTTGAATTCCTCATGAACCTTTGTTCATTCAGCATTCCTGATGAGAGAAGAGTTGGTGTCAAAGGTCAGAATTGGAGCGCTTGTGCTAGTGTTGGCATGATTTTTGTTGTATATCCTTAAGAATACGCCTGTTAACCAGATGAGATTAAAGTTAAAGGGAACATATCATGGAAAATCCACTTTTTTAAGCCCTTAAAGGAACTATACCTGATATTATTTTAATCTTTCTAAGAAAAATGGTTTTCTACGTGGTATAGTATGTGGTAA
>JBBDHI010000003.1:26760772-26773375 GCA_037177115.1 Craterocephalus stercusmuscarum
ATCTCCTTTCATCATTCCCGATGTAGTGCACTATATAGTGCACTATATCTTATACACGATGTAGGGGATAGGGAGTGGGCGAATGAGTGGACGATTTCGAACACAGCACTAGAGTACTGGTTACAGGAAGCTAATGCCCTGTTGTGTTATTACTGGTGATGGTGTTGACTATACAAGGTTATATTTTAATATGATGGTTATATTAGGTCTTAGCAAATCATCTTATGTTTGCCCTTTCTCATGACTTTTTTTTTCTCACTCTCATGCGTTTCCTACCTTGCTGTTGTTCTCACTTTCTTCTCTTGCTGCCCACCCCCAGATGTTCTCGGAAGGACCGCTGTGAACGAGCAGGAGAGCCTCAGAGGTTTGCATCCGACCAGAAACAGTGTGTGGAGCTGACTGTTCAGCCAAGAAATATCTCCGTCACCATGTCTGAAGTTCAGGTTTGTATTCTCTAGTTCCTAATCCTTGTTCCTTTAAACTATAAAGAAAATCCACTCGAGCAGTTTGGAAGAAATTTAAACAGACTGAAGCAACTTTTTGTTGGACATAATAATTGCAGTATGTTAATGGACAAGTGTTTGCTCACAGATGTGGGAAGGAGCAGCTGTTGACTGAAGCAACAACCACAAGATTGTTGGATGGTCAATCCCACATTAGCAACACTTTCTCCCAGTTTTTTGTTAGCAAGTTAGAAGATCGATATTGTTCTTGTATGCTTTTTGTTTAATATAATGCTTTAGACAAGTTAACTTGGCTTTGCAGAGACTGGAAATGAGGTAAAACCGATATGAGCCAGTAATGAGATCTGCTTATTGAAGGTCACCATTTAATTTATTAAAACTGATGTTTGCAGAAAGGCTAAATAAGTTAAATATCCTATTATTTTTAGACATGGTCCCATTTCTACACCACCAGCTATGATATCATGAAGTTGCTGGTTGGGATTGAGAAATAGTCTGGCACATAATCAGCCATTAAAACATGAGTTGCTGTTTGTAGGCCAAACATATGATGTATTAATTAGTGGGCTTTAGAGGTGGTAGTAGGAGGATTTAGGTACTTAGTTATTGGAGAGATACAGGGTGGCATTTTCCAAAATGTCAAACTGTATGCTGGTGAAGACTGGTTCCATAAAACAGGACAAGTCTCTGGTGATTCCAACAGTTTTTTTAACAGTGGAATAGAACCCTCTTATTTATCAGAATACTTTTTGTTTACCAGGTGTTTTCCATTTCCTTGATCCTATGTGCCAAAATGGGATGAAGACAGTTTCTGTGAAGTAAATGTGTTTTCAGTGTTTGAAACTGAGATAATAGAAAAGTGGTAAAAGATTGCAAATACACATCACAGAACCAGCAACAGTATCCAAGCAGTTTGATCTGGTGCACGTATTTTTCCTGTAGCATTCTTCCTCTTTAGTGCAGCGAAGTGATTAAATTTCATAAATATTCACCACATTTTCAAACATGATGCAGCTTTTTAGTGTCTTGCTGTAGATTTAATTAACTTTTCCCCGTCTACGTTAAATAAGCTGTAAATATGGCTGTTTGTATAAGAGCTCCCATTCTGTCAGACTCGTAGGTTTAACACACACACACATAAACCAGACACACTTGCACACACACAAGCACTTGATTTTTTCATTTTTTATATTTTTATTCATGTTTCTGTCACACATTCCCACATTCATGCATCCCGGCCCTTCTCTCCCAGCTCCCATTAACCCTCATGTCATATCTTATAACAATCCATGTACACCATGTCCTTCCATTGATCTTGCACTGATTGTCTCACTCCCTTTGTGTGTAGCTGGTGCTTCAGGCTCGTAATGTGCCCGATCTGTCAGCGGGGGTCAACTGCTCCTTTGAGGACTATGTGGAGACAGAGGGACGGATCCAGGGTGGACACATCTTCTGCCTGTCTCCTTCTGCCAGGGACATCGCCCCGATCACTAGGAACAAAGGTCAGGAAGGCAGAAGTATGATGAAGTCATGGTGAAGCGGGCGGGTGGGGTTGAGGGAGGGATTATGGTGACATAAAGAATGTGGAGATTCACTCATTTTTATGTTGTGTTCGGCCTCTTTGTATTCCTGACTCCGTTCTGTCTCCCTGTCCCCATTTGCCCCATCGCTGCCATTGTGTGCTGTATATAAATCACGAGTCTATGTGTCTCCTCCTTAGGGATTTTATCATACATTTCTGCTGGAGAAGTCAAGAGCTGCGTGTTCACACGGACAGAATTTTAATGCTACAGCTGATTTGTTTCGTGTGTCTATATTCAGAATTCCTTGTCACCACCAATAATGGCCGACCATTCCATCGCACAGGCCCACACAGCAGTCCAGATTTACAAGCTGAAAATAGAAGCGTTTTTGAATTCCCATTATCATGCATTATGCACCCTTGTCAGATTCGTTTTATTTGTTTTTGTCTGTCTAAATGACTGCTTGTGCTCTTAACTCCTTTTCAAAGCAGTAACTTCAATGCGGTTTACCGTCACATTTAAAAATATCCCCATTTTTATATATTTATTATTTCTTTCATAAAGATTACGCACCGGTTTCATGTCCAATTCTGTCACTCTGCAAAGAGAACGACCTGCATGGTATCCAGATTCAAAGCGCTGCAGATGTGTCAGATCCTCTCCTCCAAGTTTTCCTAAAGAGACAACTCAGAAATTGTTATGCCCCATTATGAGTTCTCATCAGCTCTGGCATACAAACACTGATTGGTGCTGCTATTTTTAATGCCACCCCACCGTGGGTGTGACATGAGCAATGTGTTGCTTAGTTACACTGTATCTCAGTGTGTGTGTGTGCGTGCGTATGTGTATAATCTGTTGAGGTTAGACAAAAGAAAAGTGTAAATTTTGACATTGTGTTAGTGCTATACCAGGATGAAGTCACTCTTATTAAATTCTTATTTCATAAAAATCTTATTTATTAACAGGTTAAGGGTGAAGGGATCAGTCTGACCTGCATGTGTTTATGTTGCTGCGTCTCATGCAGGTGACAAGCGTGTGGTGAAGCTCTACCTCAAGTCCAAGGAGACGGGCAAGAAGTTTGTGAGCGTAAACTTTGTCTTCTACAACTGCAGCGTCCACCAGTCGTAAGTTTGCATAATGAGATTTATATTTTATTTATATAAAAATAAATATATTGTATTTATATGTTTTTACTCAATGCTCATTTTCTTGTTTATTCTATTTTTTTTAAATCTTGTATTAGATTTTTTTTTCCTTTTGAGAGATGTCCTTTTTTGTCCAGTCTCCCTATGGGCTGTCTCATGTTGCTTTCCATAGGAGACACACACACTCTGGTGCACATATCTATCCCAGCCCTCCTGACCTCCATGGGAGGTTAATGTTTCAGTTGGAGTGAAATCAAATGTGCCTTACATGAGAAACGATTAGGTTATGAGGCGGTAATTCAGCTCACCTTTTTTTTTGTTTTGTTTTTTAAATCATAACCCACAACACACACACACACACACAGTTTTTGTAATGATTTATTCATTGGACGGTGGTCTGCTGTAATTCCTCCCAATCACAAGCTCTAACTTCAAGCATTAGTTTTTCTTGAAAAAGCAAATAGCTGCAGCTTGGATTTGCAGTCTTGTTCCAACAAAGACATCAGCGAGCGCCGCTACGCTTGGTGGATAAAACTTTGTGCCTTTTCCAGAGAGTTACTCTCCATGACAGTCCAGATACCCTGAGCTCTCTGTCCAATCATAACGGACACTTAATCCACCTTCTGCTGAAAATCTCTACCACCCACAGAGCCACACCCCGGGGTCAGTCGTACCACGTGCCCAATGCACCCTGCCAGGGTAAAAGAATCCTCTAACTCCTCGACCCCACCCCACACAACATCCTCCCTCCTGTCAATCCGTGGCTCATCCAGGGGAAGCTGGGGCGTCTGCTGGGGTATTAGCCTTGGGGCAGCAGATGGCTCGGAGGCCCCTGGGGTACCACAGGGCTCCATCCTGGCTTCCCTCTGGATGTTGGATGAGCCTCCTTCGAGGATTGTCCACAAACACACACGGACATACACACATGCATGCACAGCCACACCTTTCCCCACTGAGTCACTTATGGCTCATTGAAGCCTTGAATGTCTTGGACACCTAATCCGTTACTGCGACCTTTAACCCAGCCCCCACCCCCCCCATTTCCCTGCTCTTGTACACAAATCCCTTGCCATAATAAAGATGATTAGCTCAGCTGGTAAAGGGTGTGGTGGTTTACAATGTCAAATTGTGGTTAATTCATCTCCCACAATGACCTTTTAGATGTATGCTCTACCTCTCAAGGCTTTTTACCAGCTAGAGTACGTCTTGCCCGAGATGTAAACCGTGCAAGTACAAAAGCCTTCATGTTAAGATGGGAAATGCATAATTAAATATAAGTAAAATAAATTTGCTTAATGAGTGCAATAAGTCATGATGTCCCATCAAAAATGAAGAATGGGAAATGTACGGCAAGTGACACAGGCAGGAGAGTCGCCCATTTGAAAATATTACCCCAATGAATTCTGATTAAATCCACTCCCTGTGCTGATCTAATACATCCTCTGAGTGATGTAATGGACATGTTTAATGAAGTTACAGATGGGGCACGCTGCATCTTCTCCAGTGACTCTGATGGCGAGGAGAGATGCTGGGATAAGAACCCCATTTGGAGCTGGCACGTCGTCCTGCATCCATGCTGTTCCCCCCAGGCCTCGGTGTGCGGCGTCTGATGAGATCAGACCGGTAATGTTGTTGGCGTAATGGCTGCACAGTCGCATACAAGGCTCTGTTTCCAGAATGCTTGGTCATTCCTGACAGAGTTACTTTTTCCTCTAATGGGTTTAGACTCAAAATACTGCAAGCTGTTACACTGTGAGGAGGGAAGGTGTCCTGGGAAGACCCCGTTACACATTTTGTAACACAAACAGTTTTCATCAGCTGTCCCTAGATTCTTGTGTTTTATTCCTCCTATTAAATAAGATTAATTCTGAAATATTCTAGCGGTCATAGTTTCAATGTTACCTTTAAAAATGCAAAAACAGAGCTTGATTTGTTCCTGTAGTTTTCTTTAGAGCTTACACTCACACACTCAACCTCTGATCCCCCAAAACACATGCCCCTCCTGCTTATTTACTCAGCTGATTACGTCGTGGCCCTTGCCTTTAAAAAATGCCATAAATTTGCATAGTCGTATTAATCTAATTAGGATTCCCAATGATTCAGTTTAAGGGTTGCTGATATTGAAATAGAAATTCACCCACGGCCATGATTGCTCCTTAATTAAATATTTCCATACGCTTTTTCCCCATTTCACAACCCCGCATTTAATAAAGACGGATAGTCTGGAAATTATTTAACTGCGTGGATAAGGTCACACGAAGCACCTCTCCTTGCTACGGTCAATTTGGCTTGAATTGTGACACGGGTCATTTGATGTGTGATTTAGGGTGCACAATATATGTATTGAGTATCACAGAAAGAATGAGGAGCTTTTAGACAGAGGTATCTGCAACGAGTACAGTTAAACGTTTTGCTGCATGCATATTGACATATTTACCTCTGAACTCAAACATGCGTTAATAGAATAATGTGCATGAAGAATAGTCCCTAGGCTTTTTATTAACCCTCTCTCTAATTTGAAAAGGATCCTGTAATGATGTGTTGGACTATTCCAAAGCAAAACTAAATTATTCACCTCCTTTCCTTTGAAATGAATAGTCACCAATAAATAACTCATTTTGCCAAGTGCAGAAGTGTCAAATGCACCTCTCTTGGAAAGTCGATTGTATTTAGTTCTCTGAACTGACCGAACAAAGGAGGGATGGATCATGGTCTAGGGTGTTGGGCCTAGAAGCAACGCTGCTGTTCTAGAGGTAACGTATCCCCATTAGCATCTGAATATGAAGAGATTTAAATTTGCATTATAAGCGTGGCCATACAGGGAGCGTGTCTCCCGCTGCTCAAAGCCACTGAGAGTCTGCAGGCTCTGACGAAGGACAGGAAAGAGCAATAAACCACACTGGGGGGTCTGAAAAATAGACTGCCCTTGATCAAGAGAATTGAATGTGCTCAAATGGCCCTGGGTGGGCTTTTTTTTTTTTTTTAAAGTGTGTGCTCCCAGGCTATAATAAAGACTTTGAGATCCGCTGGCAGCTTGTGACAGGGGGCCTGGCTACTCCGAGGGCCGAGGAGTGAGCAGTAGGGGGTTGTTAGACAGGGCCTACCGTTGGCCTTTGGTGGCATACATAATGGCGCCTTCTTTTATTTCAAAGGCCATGGGCATAAAAGTGAAAGAAAGTAGGCAGCGGTTACCTGCTGATATTTTCCTCATTATTTCCATGTCACTGGTACACTAACAAGCTTGATTTGACATGAATAAAAGATGCAAGTCAGATAAAAATAGTTAATATCAGAGCTTGATGGCAGATGTGACAACTATTGTGGTTTGCTCACCATACATCGTGCTATTCGCTGTTTGGGTTGGGCAGCCTGCTTTGTTAAGTTGATGCCTCTGTGTATTTTGATGAAGTCCGGCCCACCGATGGTCCCTGAACAAAGAGCAAAACCCTTTCAAACTTAAAAAGTGATTGTAACTGTCCGGGTAAACCTAAACAAGCTGCACAGTAAGCCTGGCTAACTTAGCTAGTGCTCATTTGTTGTGCGTTAGTAATGCTGTTTTGCTCAGAATTGACAGTACTATTCGTGTTTCATGCCGCTCCTTTAATGATGAACATTGAACTAAAATCCCAGTTCAGCTTTTTAGCCTAAGCGCTATATGCTAACTTAGCGTAGCCTAATCGCTTTCCCTCCATTTGTTGGCAACATTGACAAATCTCTTCTTTGCTCTTGTGTGGTATTAAGGGGCCTGTTATTTCCTTAGCTGCATATCTTTCATTCTAAATGGACAGCTTCTGTCAGCACAATGCTAAATTGGTCAATTAAAGCGGCAGTGGGATTGAATTAAGCTTCAGCCTCTAATCTCACTCAAAAGGAGAGGTCTGGGCTGGAAATGATCGCTTAAAGTGTGCACCTAACAAACGAGCGGCCCTAATTGATCCAAATGAATCCACGTCAGGGTTTGATGGATTCATATGCAGGCTCCATCTCAGAGCTCAAGAGTTAAAGCCCTCGGTTTGTATGAAGGGAAGGGAAGCTGGCATTTAACACAGGGTTAAAACACACTTCAGAGCTTGTCAGCAGTGTGCTCCTTTCAGCTGTGACAGATGTGTGGAAATTTACACCTGGCAGATACGGCTGAATACAAATCACCCTGCTTTCTTACCTTGACTTTATTAAACCTCATATTTTATTGTACTTTCAATAAACCATATGCTCGTACAAAGCCCCAACAGCAAAACGAGCGACAGAGAGAAAATTCTGCAAGTGAACAATGTGAACTGTGATTTAGTAAGCTTCGTAATAAGATAAAGCTATTTTTTATTTATTTACATGTAATGATTATATTAGATAATGCTGCGGAATGGGAAACCATGGCTTAGCATCTCTCCATGACTTAAAGAACAGTAATAACCCAAAGTTTTGTTGATAAACGGCACACTTAACCTGTCTGGCTCTGCTCTGTTTTTTTTTTCATAAGTGCACAAATATCAGTTCCCAAACACCTCAACATCCAACCTGATGTTCCCTCCATCTCCCCTGAGACATGCACCACCGTCTGTCTGCCTCCAATATCTGGTGTCTGCACCTCTGTCAGGGAAATCCACCTGCTTTTGATGTCTCCCTCCCTCCTTGCCTCTCTTGGCGTTGTTCTCTTTCAGCCTGTCTGTCGGCACTTCGCCTCGGCTAAAGCAGGCGAATTTAAAATGGTGGAGCGCTCTCAGCCTCATGGATGAAAGAGAGCTTTAGACAAAGAACAGGTAGAAAGCAAATGAAAGGGATGGAAGGAGTGAGGAGCGGGGATGGAGAGATACAAAGAAAGGTCTACAATCCAGTGGATTGAGAGAACGAAACAACAGAGGTAAAGAAGAGGGGAAATGTTGCAGAGAGTAGGCCATTGCTTAGGGAGGTCATTGAACATACAGAGGCTGCAAGCAGAGAGGAGTTACAGGGAAGTTATGAAGGATGTGAGGTGGGGGGAGAGGTTAAGACTGTCTATAGGAGTGAAGATGGGGGATAAAGGTGAAAAGGATAGGAATAGGATAGTGGGAAATCTGCTTTTTTTCACTGTATTTTGATCTGTCACATTTTCCCACTGCTTTACTTTTTTACAGGGTGTTCAAACACGTAGCTTTGACAAAAAATAAAGCTGCAAATCCCGGTGACGACCGTGTGTCCAGGGTGACATGGCTGAGGGATGAGGTGTCAACAAGCAAATGGCTTTGCTAACTCCCCGAATGGTTTCCTCTCATCTCTGTCTGTTGCAGCTGCCTCTCCTGTGTGAATGGCTCCTTCCCATGCCACTGGTGCAAGTACCGCCACATGTGCACGCAGAATGCCAACGACTGCTCTTTCCAGGAGGGACGTGTGAACAACTCGGAGGTACGGTGAACTCTGAAGAGTGTCACATACGCTTCTGCTGTCTCCTTAGCAGCAGTCCTCTTTCTCTTTAGTATTTTCCTGCAAATGAATGTGGAATGACTAAAAAATGCACCTTGTTTTGCAGGGTGTAATATGTTATCAGTGAGGCATGATAAATCTAACATAGTAATAGAGTTGCTGTTTCTTCACATGCAAACTCACATTATACCAAAAAAACGGTGTCAGTGTTGTTCAGCCGCATGCGTACGGTACTTTTACCCCGACTCCCTCTGTGGCTGTTGCCTCTGGCTGTCCTCACATCCTCTTGCTGTGTGTCTGCTGTCTCTATGTGTAATATTGGTTTTTGGCTCGGCGACAACAGCTTGTGTACTGTGCAGCAATAATTCTGTCGTGGCCCATAAGGCCATAAATAGGCTGGGATGAATGAGTGTCTATGGAAATACTGCCTTGTTCTTACATAGCCAAATGCTGCATTAGCATAAAAGCTAATACTAATCGTGGCGAGTGGCAGCTACAACAGGTTTCATGCAAGGCATAACAAGTGTTTGTCAACTGCTGTAGTATACACAAAGCTGGGCACCAACATAGGTGATGTTTTCATTGTGTCTCTTTTCTTCCTTCATACACTCGCTGCACTCAAAAGATGCTCTGCACACCCAAGTGACAGGCAGCTATCTGACAAAACTCTCACACACAAATACACACATTCAAAAGTATAATTTAGCTGTATCGCTTCATGTTTGTGTCCTGACTCACCCTGCTATCTATATGTAGATTAACCCCCCCCCCCACACACTTGTTGACCAGCTGAATTACTGGCCTTTGTTAATTAGTCATCTTTGATCCAATTACTTTCCTCTTTTATCTCCTCTCTCAACCGGAGCTGTGCAGCATCTCAAATACGAGCTTGCAAAACTGCAGCCTTTGTGGCCGTCCAAAACAAAACGCAAGCCCTGCCTTCACGGCTCGGAGAGCTAAAGTTAGCGGATTAGCGCTCCCATCTGCAAGGCATGGGGAGAGCGCTGGCTAGCACAGTCTGAGCTGAGGGGGGCCAGAGGGGCCAGCGATGGATAAAGAGGAAGGGTCTTCAGGCATGAAAGGAATAGAACTAGTTGGAAGCAAAAATGTAAAACAAAGCTAAGAATGTTGATGCAAAACGTGTTTATGAGGCAAAATAGGATGAGTGAGAGCAAAGATGGCTGCTGTAAGGAAGGAGACAAATGGAGAAAGAGGTGGGGAGATTGAGGAATTGTTACGGCAGCAGGAAGGAAGCAGGGATAGACAGACCGGCTGACAGTAGCATGTGGACACAGAGACCTCTCCTGTCACCTCGTCTGTCCAAGAAACCACCGACCACATGCTCCAGTAGAGAATCCATCATCTCCATGTCATGCACACACATTCACACACCCCAGAAACACACAACTCCTACCCTTTGTGTCCTCCATGCACAAAAGTGTAAACATTCTACAGTGATGTGCACACAAACACACACACGCATGCGGCGACTCATTCATCATCCTTCTCTTAGCTGCCATATCCATTAGTTTCACTCTCAATGCCCCAACAAGGACTGCTTTTCCTGTAGGCTAGGCTTATCCTTTCTCCCTCCCTGGGCAGGGCCCATCTCTCTCCACCTCATCCCTCAACACTTTGATGCTCAGTCACCCCATCTTTTTCTCATTCTTCTTCTTCACCTTCCATGTTCTCTTGGAGAAATGTATATTGCTAAAGGAAGGACAAAGGAAACACCTCAGTTCCTTGGTATGTTGTAGTTTTTCCTCCGTAGCAGCTGGTAAAATGGGAGTTTGCTGTGTATTTGAGTTCATTATGTTCTAATCCCTGATTTAAACCTCAGTTTTTTCCTTCTTGTTCTATGCTCTAGTTTATTTTGAAGACAAATAGCAGTGTTTAACATCCAAGTGAAATCAGTCCTCCTGATGGTGACATTTCCCTCAGATCTTCAGCGCTCTCTCCTGCAGATGTAGATGGGGATGAATCAGACTCGTTCTCAGACAGTGTTCACACAGAGATGAGAGGGTTGTGTTTTTCCGGCCTGATTCCGGAGCCTGAGTTGTCTTCTACTGACCAAACTGTAGAGCTGAGAGGGAAGTTGGGACCAGTCGGTCAAAAGATCACAGCCAACAGATGAAATGTTTGCTGTGGAATGTTTCATACTGCCATGATTTTTTCCTCTGCTTCACTCTCATTCATTCATTCATTAGTATCATAGCTCATTCAGAAAACACATCTATCATTTTCTTCTCTAACTTTAGCTTGTCCTCTTTTTTTCCCCCTCATCCCTTCATCAGACAAATGCTGAATCATTTATCGGTCATCTCATCCAGAGTGATCTTTGGGCAAAAAACTGTGACGTAAAAGGAATGAAAACTCAGTGTAATGATTTTTTTTTTTAGAAAAGCCAAAAAGGTTTTTATATATTTATTTTTTCTGTGAGCAGACTTTGAAAAAAGAGAGGAAATACAGGCAAAGAAATGGATTGACAGAGTGAGCAGGAAGAAAATAAGTATAATGAGTGACATTTCCAAATCAAGTATGCATGAATCACTAATGTCTCCAATGGCACAGCAAACAAATTCTCAAATTAAGGAGCAACTGGGTGGAAAATTGCAGGTGATGAGTAGGAGTTACTTTATTATAAAGTGTAAACAAAACAAACCAGAAGGAAAAAAAGGTGGAGAGACAATAAAAAGAAATAACAGAGGGATTTTTCCTTCCTTCTTTATCTGTTTTCTCGTTCCTAAAGAGCTTCACCACCATCTCTTACTCCAGGTCTCCATATTCTTCCTCCTCTTCCTCCTCTCTCCCATACGTCCCCGGGGAGAAAATGTTTTCTCTGACTTGATTTCTGTGCCAAAGCCTTGATGAGCGGCAGGCGAGGTTCAGGGTGGCTGCGCTCAGCTATGTTAAGACATGCTTACGTGTTTGTTTCGCTGCAAAGCAAGGCTCAGTCTCACTCCAGCAATGAAGGCTCAGGCTGACTTGATTGAGATTTTTGTTGTGCCGCTGTTTTTTTCCCCCCCTTCCTGTCCCTATCTGTCTTTCTGTTTATCATTAGATGTTTTACTTTTCATACAACTGACAGTTTCGTTTTCATTTTTTAGGCCTTATTTTTGAACAGTGCTGGTATTGTTTATTCTGGGTTCACGGCCAGACTGTGGGAAAGTCTGATGGGTCTTTTACATTCCTCGACCTTTTCCAAATGCGGTAAAGCTCTACTCTCTGCCAGGTTGTTGCCAGGCTGAATGTTTTACCGTGTAGCAAGAATGATTTTAAACTTTATGTAAGTGGTCACTCCTCTTTGGCCCTTTGGGATTTTATTAACACAATTCACCATCAGTGTCCTCTTCTAGATTTAATTTCAACGAATCTTCCACATCAAAGTCACACTAGCTTTGCTCTGGTGCTGCAACGTGTGCAGAATATGATGATTTTCATTTCAACCTGCATGCACGCCAGCTCTGTGACACAAGCATAAACCTTTTAGTTTGAATGGGACGGTCCACATGCATCAACATTTCAGCTCAAAGGTTAAACGTGGCAAAGTACTTGGTAATATGAAAACAGCATCATAAGGCTCCAGCAGGTTCTGGGTCTTCTACTGGGCCTCCTCCCAGTTGGACGGGTCCGGAAACCCTCACCTGGGAGATACCCAGGAGGCATCTTAACCAGATGCCCGAGCTTCTCTCCCCTTCTCTGAGGGAGAGCCCGGCCCCCCGTTTCAGATGATTTTATTTGCTTTCTTGTGCCTTCGGTCACCACCCGAATGCAGAGTGTGTGCATCACTGCCAACGCTGCGCCGTTCCTCCTGTCGATATCACGCTCCATCCATGAGCAAAACCCCAAGGTAATTTAACTCCTCCACTTGGGGTAGAATCTTTTTCCCGACCCGGTGAGGACACTCGGCTTTGTCCAGTTGAGGATTTGGAGGTGCTGATTCTCATCCCAGCTACTTCACAATTTCAGTTCAGCTCAATTCAGCTTTATTTGTGTACAGGGCTTGACATTAACTTTTTTGCTCACCGGCCACGGTGGCTAGTGGTTTTCAAAACTTACTAGCCACTCAGCATT
>JBBDHI010000003.1:26781703-26792715 GCA_037177115.1 Craterocephalus stercusmuscarum
ACACACTCCTCTCTCTTCCTCCCCGTTGGCCTTCCTGAAATCAGCCGGATACGGTGTCACATCTGGCCAAGAAAACCACAGCATCCGTCTTCACAGATGAATTGAAAGCTGAGAATTCAGGAAAAAAGGAGGAAATAAAGAGTGGGGGAGGGAAGGGGGGGGGATATCCTCCAGGTTCAAACAAATCCCTTCTATGAAATATTGTTTCACTGTATTCTGCACTTTGTTGCTCTAATGCAGGCTTTGAACTGCTTTAACACCTGTCACAAATACTGATGAAATAGTTTCTCTCTGCAGAACACTTTTCCTTTCATCCTTCTTTTTCTGTCTTTTTTTCCCCCTTTCGCCTCCATTTCCATCTTTAAAAATTCTCTCTCAACCGTGGCCTCTGTGATTTAGGAAAACTTTGCTGTTTCTTTTAGGCTCACGTATGCCTACGGTAACATGCCGGGATACTGCTTGCGAAAAAAAACTAGTTGCATTACCTTATATTCATGTAAGTCATTTTAAAGTGACGTATATAATAATCCAGACGACTAACTAAAATGAAAGGATACCATAAGGAAATTTGGTTGGCCAAGAAAACGACAGGCAGACAGACAAGCTGACACAAAGTCGATAGACGGATGAATAAAACATGGGTTAGCTGCTGCTCGCGCTACACGTCGCGCTAGCTTTTTATGGACTGCTTTCACAACTTGGCTTCAACCTCAAACCTTTCCGTCTTTTTCTTCAAACTCTTGTGGCGTCTGGGACGAAGCGAGCCCACAGGTTTCGACGGGGGTGTACGCCACCTTTTGGGGGGACAGGACCTGAAATGTGACAAGTGCAAATCAATGTCTTCTTTCTTTGCTGTTTCCATCCCGCCTCTCCCTCTACCTCTGGTCCCCTCCATCAATTTTCTAGAGCTGTCTGAGACTCCAGGCAGTTAATTAAGTAGGACATTGTCGGGGGCTTGGTACATGATGTGGTTGAGGATGGATGGATAGATAAATAGAAAAGATGTAGAGCTATGCAGGCATCCCTTCTTGCCTCTTCACGTTCATTGTGAAGGAGTTGCTTTATACTCGTAGGTTGTCTCTTTTTCTTTCCTTTCTTTATTTTCATCCAGATTTCTTTCTGCTTTTACCAGATAAACTAACCACTCCTTTCTTTTCACTTCCCCTCTCCTGCCTTCTCTATTCCCTCCATTTAGTCATTTTCTCTTCGAGCTGCCATCATTTATTCCTCTTTTGGCTTCTCTCTTGTTTTTCTCCCCCCTTCCACCCTGTCCTCCCTTTTCAACCATCCATTTTCCCCTGCACCATTCCTTTGCTCGCATACCTCCCTCCTACTTGATTATACATCAGGTCCTCTGTAGTCGGCTTCTTCCACCTATGGTATTCCCCTCTCTCATTATGTGTTGTGCATGTGTTTGTGTGTGATCAGACACACAAGGCCAGGGCTAAGCGGGCTAATGAACAAACTCCAGCATTGTGTTCAGGCCCTGGGGACATGCTGTAACTTCTAATGTACAACAGCTTCAGCTAAAGGAGGAGGAAAGGAAAAAATGACTGACATGGAGCCAGGTTTGTGCTAAAAAGAAGCGCTACAACAAGACCTGGCCAAGCGGTTGTGAGGTGACATGTGTGCGCTGAATATTTAATGAGGTTCAAGACAACGTTTTCCTGTCCTTTCCCTGGATTTTCTCTGTTCTGCTCATCTGACGTGTGGACAGGAGTGTGTTTCCCTCTGCAGCACGGACTGCAGGTTCTTCTGTATTCCTGCGACTTTAAAACTCACAGCATTTCTAAAGTATTTGAAACACCTGGCTGAAACGGGTGTTGCAGTATTTTAACGAATGCTCAAGCTGAATATTATTGTGGTATTTCAAGTCTGCCTCCACATGTCTCTTATTATGTTAGCCACTTCTCTGCAGGTTGTAAAATAGATGATTTGTCAGCGGTGTATGGTCAAATAGAATACACGATACAGTGTTGTTCTTTTGGTGCTAGCCTAGTACAGGGCGGTTTAGTTCCACCCAAGCTTTAACTCATGATGTGTACGATCTGTCACCTACACCCCCTCACTCTTCCCCTTCTTCTCTGCAAGATTTGCATCGCTGCCAAATCCTCGCATGAACACTGTAGTGAGTTCATTTCTTCCAACACATGCACAAATACACATCCAGGAAAGATGATATACGGAGCGGAGCGGGCTGTCCTGTCGTATTCTTGTCCAATAACTAGATATGCAGATACTTGGTTAGTGTGGCTGTTTGTCTCACACATCTATACAAGGACTCACCCCTCCGGGGTTGTGTCCCTCAGTAGATGGGGTGTTTCCACATGATCTAAACAAGACTCTCAGATCTGGCCAAAATCAGTGACGCATTTGCACGCACAAAAACGTGCAACAAACATGGAGCTCATTAATCTCCCCCACACATGGATGTAATACCCGGAGTCTGTCTTTCTGCCATAACAGTGTAGCGCTGTTGTGATGTCAGTAGTTTTACTGAGTGGATGATTTTCTATGAAATATGTACAAAAAGCTTTCTCGCTCAAATGCTATGCATAATTCCAATCTGGTGCAAGCTCAGTGGGAGCGTTGTACAAGCCTGCAACCTTTGTGACCAATGCATCCCGCAGCAAATCTTTATTGTCTAAAGGCAAATCCTGCATGAAGTCAAATACAGTATCTAACCCTAGGCCTTCTCGCTTTTCAGCTGCTAGCAACAAACGATTAACTTCATCATGTGCGCTCTTATCTTGCTGCTATTTTCACTTTGTTTGCTCCTCTTACTATGCTCAACACTCCTTCTCAAGGATACAATTTAAATGTATTGTTCTCTCTCCCCAACTCTGCAGGATTGCCCTCAGATTCTGCCTTCAAATCCGATTTACATCCCAGTCGGTGTGACCAAGCCAATCACCTTAGCGGCAAAGAACCTGCCTCAGCCCCAGTCTGGACAGAGGAACTACGAGTGCGTCTTCCACATCCAGGGGGAGACACACAATGTTCCTGCACTGCGCTTCAACAGCACCTCCATCCAGTGCCAGAAAACCGCGGTAAGGAGAAAATTCTGGATAGCATTTCTGCTCGTGTTCAGGGATGCTATATCGGCGCGGCTAATGAGGGGGAACCAGCCGGTGCCTGGTGCCGGTGCCGGTGCCGGTGTGTAATAAGTGGAAAATATATACTTAATAGTTGTAAAGGAGAAATTAATAGAGGATACTTTGTCACTGGCATGGACTAAATGTAAGCAACCAAAATGCCTGATTGTTGCATAAATGATACTTATTTTCTATAGAATGGAAGCATTTTGCACCATTACTTTTGACCTGATCGATTTAACTAGGTTACTTAATCATGATCCGAATGAAGGCATTGACTCGGTCGGGGTTAAGTAATGGCCTCCTCCAGCTAATGATCAGTCTGGACACAAATATGTTCATCGCCTTGATAGATCACCCCGCACTACTCGCACATTGGCTTTGCGACAATCTAAATAAATGACCCAATGCTGATGTCACATTGAACTAATAGTTGCCGAATAGATATTGTCGGAAAGAATTCACATTTGAATTAAGACACAGATGCGTAATAAGCCTTTTTTAGCCACTATAGTTATACAAATCATAACAGATCATTATGGTTTGTGTTAAACATTTAGATTATTGATCAGGCCTGATGTGAGAGGGGTCAGCCATAGACAGGTATGTTCAAAGCATCGGCCATCTTTGTATTTGTGGCTTTGGCTGGTAGAAAGGAATGTGTTGGAAGTTTTCTTAACAGGCTCTTTTTTTTCCTCAAAAGTTTTTAACAAGAATTTCTGTCCTGTTTGTGTGTAAAGGATTTGCCGGTACACAGTGCTATTTGTGCATGCGGTTGCTTGCCTGTTCAGTGTTAGAATATGGCTGGGTGTGTGTTTGTGAGGTTTCAAACTAGCATGACAGATAAGAGGTAGCTAGCGTTGCGCTTCAGTGAGGCTGAAAATGTGAAGAGGAAGTCTGTCTCTGAACCTAGTTGGGAGCGGATTGATCATGTTTACACCTCCACTCTATACCTCTCCCTCTCCTTTCCTCTATCTGCCTGTAGAGTTCATCTTCTCTCCCTCGCTCTCTCCATCGGTCATATTCTCAGATGCTTGCTGTTTCCGTCTTTCTTCACTCCATCTTTCTTGCCTCGCCTAAGCTCACTTGTGCGACATGCTCGTGTCCCAGTGTGTTTCTATGTTTAGATTTAAGATGACTTGAAAGCTGGTGCTGTTAATTTTGTGTAACATGAAGGCTTTGCAGCTGTCACAGCAACGTGTCATATATGGGAGAACTGATCTGACAGATTTAGGTGAAGTAGAAACATCTCAAAGTTTTTGGGTGTTAAGCGTTGGCACTCTACCACCGTCAGTTTGCAACAATTTATCATAGTCAACTAATGTGTTGGTATTCAGATACATATTGCCAATAAATACGTAGCATCAGCAGAAGTCTCTATTTAGCCACAGTAACAGTATTCTGTCCTTACTAATAGGCAGTCTACAGGTGTTGGCTCATGCTAGGCACTTGCTTGTGAAACCTACAGTAGGGTAATTGTCTTTCAATAGGGTTGTCTCTCCGCAGAGATATCTGTTTATTGACTGTTTATTGTAGCTGCAAGGCCAGTGTTAATCAGCAGCAAAGTCCTGCCAAAAGCTGAATTTCTCCGTTTGATGTCCACAAAGCAGGCATGCTAGCAGTAATTAGCCTAGGGGCTGTCAACATTTAGCCTGTGTTAGCAATTAGCAGTGGCAACTTGTATGCACGGTCAGAAATCGATGCAAAGCATGCGTTGAGCCTGGATGCACTCATATTTAGATTCAGGATGAAAAAGGTGGCAGCTGCATGCGCTTGCCATAAAGGCATAATTCATGCAGGGTTGAGATTATGAGTTTAATTATGTGGCATGAATTATTAGGGTGAGAGTCTTATTATAGCACCCAAGCTGTATTTCAGAAGAATGGGGGTCTTAAATATTAGTTTATCCATTTATAGACTGCCATATCTCTACTTTTCGCACACATCCCCCACCATGTTTGTTCTTACTTTGACAGTGTTCAGCAGCAACTCTATGAATCATGCATCACTGCAGTGGAAATAGACTTAATCTCTTATGCTGTGTACACACTGCTGCCTTGGTTTGTATGCATACGGCTGTGAGGAGGAGAAGGGTTAATCAGTGTCTGCAGACATGTGCATCCCTCAGTATGCCTTAGGCTGTAGATCCCAGGATAGCTCTGCATGAGTGTGTAGATCTGTAGTTTCCTTAGACCACCTCAAGAGAACTGTTTAATGGAGGGGGCATTTGGTTAGTAATCAATTGGGATGAACACTGGGGTGCCACAGTTCAGTCTTGTGTTTGAGAGCATTAGAAGTATACTTGCGAAAGGTGAGGACAAGAATAAGAAAAAATGTAGAGGATTTGGTATTAAAAGACGGCAATATGCAAGGACATAAGAAAAGATGGTGAAAGATAAATGCAGAGAAGTCGAGGTAATGGTCAAAAAAGAGACGGAAAGAGACGTAACACCAGAAAGCTGTGGAAACGGCAAAAAAAATGAGGATGAGAAGCAGTGAGATGGACCTGGGAAATTGGACTGTACCAGACAATTTCAGGTTAGATGAATAGAGAAAAGTGAGAGGCAGAGTGAGATATATAAATATATATATAGAAAGAAAGAACAGAAGGGGAGGGACTGAGATGAGAGGCTGTGAGAGAGGGACAGGGAGAGGGAAAAATCAGCTCAAAAGTCCCTCCTGAGGCCAAAACTCATTCTCTTGTCTTTCATACAATATCATCACACCATCCAAAGGAAGATAACTATATCCACAGGATATTCAGAATATCAGATCATGTTTAAACTCTAGTTTCACGTACTTTGCTGTTTTTACAGTGGCTATGATAACTGAATACGCCTACTCAGTATCCCCTAACAGGAGGCTGTCAATATCCCACTGTATATGTGGCACACATGATATATGATAGCGCAACTTCAGCTATGCACTAACCTCGTTGGGTATTGACTATCCAGATATGCTCATGGGAGAATTTTGTATTTCAGTATAAAGTTTCTGTGTATACCAACCAATCCCAAAGGGGAAAAGAGCAGGCGGATTTGTGACCTGGGAAAGAATGCAGTATCGGAAAATGGTTTGCTTTTGCAAGCAGAGACATGAAATAAATAAGCCACTTTATGTTTAAGGTGTTCAGACTTTGAAGATTCATATGGTGGAGTAAGGATTTTACAGACTGCTCAAAGCTCTACATTTTGCTGTGTTGAACTTTCCTTTGGCTTACATTGTTAAAGTAAAAGTTCACTTTGCATTTTCTCACTTTTGAAATCGGGTACTTCGCCAAACATAATTGAAAATTTTTTGAAGCCTGTAAAAATTGATGAAATGGCATTCTATTCAAGGTCCAGTAGCAAATTAATGGGAGAAAAGTGCTGATCATTTTGTAAGAAGGCAAAAAAAAAAAAAAAAAGTGTCCTCTTCTTGTTTCTTTGTGCCAAACAAGCCCACATTACTCCTGACACATTCATAGCCATCCGCTAAGCCTTATGGTCGCGGTTAACTCTGGTCAGCAGCCACCAAAACAACAAGCTGGTGTCTAAATCCGAGCCTTCCGCTTTCCTGACCCAGTCCAAGCAGCTTCCTGGTGTGGGTGGTCCAATCAGACGCTGTGGTTGAGGTGCAAAGGTCAGTAGGATGCTGAGCTGTGGGCTGAGGAGTTGTGCTCAGAGCACCACAAAGGCCATGTGAGTGAACAAACACTCGTGCACAAACAAGGCTTTCACACACAAAATGACCACGCAGTCTGGTCCGGGAGGCTGACTGAGAACAGCTGGGTACCACTTCAAGGCCGGGATGGAGAGCAGAGACTCAAACAGCTGCAGATTCTTACTTTCTGTCCCTTTTATCTCCATGTGTCGTTAGCTTTTCGTCCATTTGAATGTCTCCATTTTCCTGCCTCGTTCCCTCCGTCGTCATCCTCCTCCTCTTTGTTTCTCCTCGGGGGGGCAGGAATGAGAGGAAAGATAATATCAGCGCGGGGCCGTACACCATTACCTTCCATCTGATAAACCAGTCGGCCACTCCATCTCCCGCTTTCTCCCACCCCTTCACCGGCGAGGGGAGAAAAAGTAGACATGGGGGCAGGAGGAGAAAATCTAGTTTGGGGATAGGGTGTGTGTCCGTGTGCGATCCTTCTGTGTGTGTAGAGAGCAGCTGTTTGTTAAAGAAGAGATGCGAAGTATCAGGGGTCCTGATGGCATCCAATTAAGGCAGATAAAATGATGATGAATTGCAGTCGGGCAGCAGAGACCAGCACTACTGCGTGTGCTTGTGTGTGCGCGCACACACTCCCGTACACCTTCCAGCAAAGCTGCAGAAGAAGAAAGCTACCGGATGGATTTGGAGAAAATTGCCCAGTGGAAAAGAAAGAGGGTGAGCAGGGTGAGGAAAGATAGGTGGAGGGAAAAAAGGTGAAGATATAAGGAGAAAGAAACAGAGAGATGGATGAGGAGGAGGGAAAGACGAGGACACTGAGACCGCACTGAGAGGGAGTTTAGAGAGGAGAGGACAAACAGCCTGCTTACTTCATATGGGAAATAAGAGATGGAGGGCAAACAAGAAAGATGGATTAATAGATGAATGGATGGATAGACAGAGCAAACAGAGGTCTAGAGAAGAGGCCAAACATGTCTGCAGGGAGAGCAGTTACCACAAACCACACAGCTTTAATAGTGTCACACACACACACACACACACACACACAGCAGAAGATGAGGCACAGTGCTGATAGAAACTTGTGACTCTGTGGGATTTGTTAATACACGGAACTGAAGTTGTAAAGCTTTCATTCTAAATGCGTTATAGGAGCCACAGAAATACACACACACGTACTCTGCTACAGGCAGAGGGAGCCAGGCTAATGAGGCTGACTCGGTGCTGTTCTGCAGCGGGTGGATGCAACAGGGCATGGTACAGCCTGGCCTGGCATGGCCTAGCACAGCTTAATGAGATATAAACAGTGGAGCCGCCACCTCATCCAGCCCTCATACACACCGCCGCTGTTTTAATTGGCTTGCTGACTGCTTGTGTGTGTGTGTGAGTGTGTGTATTATGTGAGGATGGATTGAAAGATGAAGGGAAATTTCCTGCAGATTAGAGGCCGTTGCTTGTCATCATGTGACCGCTCTCATGATCGTACTGTAGCATACTTGTTCAAAGCCGTGCCTCATGACTGTTGTTGTCCTTTTCAGTGGACTGGGACAACGATCCGCTTATCCCAATGCAGGGTTTTTGTGGCTTTTCATGCTAATTTGTATTTAAAAATGTATGTAATATAGAACATGTATGTTGTCAGAAAGAGTTCAGCAAGATTCTGTGATTTAAGTATTCATGGCTGTTCGCATTCTGTAGGTTTCGGTTTGCGCTGACTGTCTCTGATCTATCTTTCATTGCCCTTAATTTCATCATGCACATAACTTCACTGTCCAACACCGCTTCTCTTGTCCCCGCCTCTCGCGTATCCAAGCATGCCTCTCGCTCTTCTTCCTTTGAAGCCTCCACCTTCCCCTTCACGTCTGTCCTGTCATTGGCTCGCTGCCTCCCCTCCTCCCCTCTGACAGGTGAAGAGCAGAACTCCCACGCTCCTGTCCTGGATAAATAAGAATTAATTGCCGCACAGCTATCAGCATATGCCAACTTCTCCACCCCGTCCTCCATCCCACTTTAATTATCTATTTCTCATTTCTGCCTCCCTGTGTGTATCCCTGCAATTGGTAACCTTTACTCTACACATTCATTGTATGGCAGCAGTGCTATCCTTTCCATTCTTTCATGATTATTAGAGAACGTGAAGCTGCAGAAGCAATTGTTGTAGCAAGAATAAAATGAACTTCACAGATCGACCTGAATATTCTCTGACAAGCAGGACGTGATTATTTGTTCCTTGCCAGTAGCTGCTTTATGACTGTTGTGCAATTAAAACAGAAATTGGAGGAAAATCCCCCCTGCCTCTAAATCTCAGGCAACATGGAAATAGCTCATTTAATTTGATTTCCAGTTGTCCTCCTTTGCTCTTTTTTTTTATCAACACTGCCACTGCATTAAAGGCAAAGAACTCGTTAGTTGATGAGTGAATTACATGCGATTAGATCGTTGTTGTGTGGCGGAGCTGGGGAGTCAGCGGGAAGAAAAGCCACCAGTAGAATGGCTTTAAGTTGACAGAGGAGAAAAAGGGTGACGACACTGGAAATATGCACATTTCTGCAAACGACTAAAAATCAGCCTTTTGTCCAGGGAGAGGTCCAGCGAGCTTACACTAGCTTAATGCACGGCCTGAAATATAAGAAACATTGACTATGACAGCATTATTTTTCTCTCAAGCCAGCATTTCTCTCTCTCTCTCTCTCTCTCTCTCTCTCTCTCTCTCTATCTATCTCTTTTTTCCTTTCCATTAGTGAAGAAAGTATTTGTGAAAGCTTGTGTGCACATGTGTGCATGTGATTGTGTGTGTGTGTCTCTGTGCAGGAGATAAGCCGGGTAACTGGGCCCTCCATGCTCCAATCCTGTTAGCATTAGCGATTAGCACGGGCTAACAGGCCCCTATTATGAGCGGGGACTGATTCCAAGTTTTCTGACCTCACACATACAGTACACACACATACACACTCCCTAAGCTGTGGGGGGATTACCACTTGATCCTTGATTAGGAAGCCATATCTGCCTGGAAGTTGTGTGTATGAACGTGTACGGCGGTATAAACATCCAGATGTGTGCCGAACTTTATCGTTGACTGGTAGAACTGGTATCACACAGACTAGGTTCCAGTTAGTGTCCTCTGCTTTCGCTCTGCTGCGTCCTGGCGAAAATGATGAAGACTGAAAGCTGTGTTGTGTCAGGTCAGGCTTCTCTTTCTTCCCCTCAGAGAGCTGTAGGAGGAGAAGGCCTTCACAAGAAGGTTTGATATTTTTAGCTGTCCAGCTTGAACCCACATTCAGAATGACTGATTATCAGACCATGAGCCTCACAGGTACCTGTCGGTAGTTCATGCCTAACTTCTCCTCCTTCATCCTTCTATCCCCGTTTCCCCTTTTTCATACTTCAGTTTGTGTCTTTTTTCTTTCTAAAGATTCTTTTCATACATGTGATACATGTGACCTCGGCAGTGTGTCAGAGCAGTAGTGTTCTGTTATTAAACCAGGAGTCCCTTTTACTTTGTTTCTAAATGGTTTTTATGTTATTTCTAATTCACTTATATATTTAGAGCAGAATTTTCTGTTCTACACAAGCATCATCTCTGTCTGGAGTTCTTGTGTCCAGTTTCGCATCCGTTTTGAGCGCCGTGTTAGTTCTGGTGTGGAATAAAATTTGAGCAACTCATCAGAGAGTGGAAGTACAAGAAGAGGACCCCTGAAAGTTTGGACAGCATTTTGATTGGATTTGTTTGACTGAGTGTCATGTTGGATCAGAAATGAACCTGAGCATCTGTAAGCTGCATGATGCAAAGATCATCATCACTGTGTTCCGAAGATAACCCCCATCACCACACACACACACACACACACACCTTCTACCATCAAGCTTTACTGCTTGGTAATAATAATGCCTCGTTTTTGCATTTTGACATCTGTACAAAGTCTTACACAAGGTGCATGTTTGAATTCCCTGAACCGTGCGTTGTGCAACAGTGCTGGCTCCATATGAAAGTTTAATAAGCCTTTGGTGCAATGAGAGGAGATGAGTGTTGGATCATAACCTAACCATTCCTATTCCTCCCCCCACCCTTTGCTGCCCATTAAACACACATACATGCACATACACACTTCCCCTAACTAAATATTAATGCTTTTGTTGATTGAAGTTACAGCAGACCTCAGTCTCCCCTCTGAGCACAAGACCCCGACCAGCCCCCTCCTTTGAAGATAAATGAGCAAACACAGACATATACCCGTAACATGGATTAGAAGGGAAGAGCAGAGGGCAAGC
>JBBDHI010000003.1:26808573-26820466 GCA_037177115.1 Craterocephalus stercusmuscarum
GTATAAAGTCCCTCTTGAGGAGATGAACTTTATTAAATCAAACTCTTAATGCTGGACTCGACCGGAGGGTACAGAGAGAGAGAAGAGAGAGAGAGAAAAAAATAAAAATAAGAAGAAGAGTGAGGGGAGAGAGGGGGAAAGGAGAGGAAATCTCATATATTTCTATTAAACTCATTTGTTTTTTCCCTTTTTTTCAGGATTGTGTGCCGTTTAAATGATGCGACAGGTTACAGAGTGCAGGAAGCGCAGGTGGAGGTGTGTGTGAGGGACTGCTTTCACCCTGACTACAAAGCGCTGTCAACCAAACCTTTCACCTTCGTGGTAAGCATCGCTAATTTAAGATACGGCCTTGGGAAAGGTTTCTCTTGGATAGTTGTGTAATTGGATCGACAGCCGTGGTACAGACAATAAGTATTTCCTGACCTGTTTGTCCCCTCATTAGTCTCCATATTTTACCCGTGTCCACCCCTCTGCTGGACCTTTATCTGGAGGAACAAGGATCACCATTGAAGGCAGTAATCTCAACGCAGGCAGCGCTGTATCTGTGAAGATTGGACTTCATATTTGCCACTTTGAGAGGTGAGTTCATCTAAACTGCTCAGTTCAGCATTCAAAGTGACTCATCCTATTTAAGTTGAAGCAACCATTCTGGCATTCAAACAGGTGACAACAAAGATGTGTAGCCATATTTTCACAGAGAAAATGAGCACTTTAACTTCCATTGTGCTAATGGGGATGTGTGTGTTCATTAAATGGAACAATGTGCGTTTGGTCCACCCGTTGCAAGATGGTCCAGTCAAAGCGAGCTGCAGTTTATAGATTATTTCTGCTGAAATTGTTTTCTTTTTTGTCTTATGCTGCTCTATAGATGATTGCAGGCCACAATACAGCATGTGCTCCCCCTCCATCTTTTAGTTTTTCATCAAGCTGCCATCTTTTCCCACTTCACAGTGTACAATAATTACAGTTATTGCCAGTTTAAAAGAAAAGACCATTTCTCCTTTGTTGCTGCTGATTTGCCGCAGGTTGCAAAAAAAGAGGATCGGCTGCAGTACAGTAATTTACAGCAAATGTGAGGATGACAGTGTAGCCTTTTCCCAGAAAGCTGATATCATTGTTCAGTTATGATGTGAATGACTTAGGTGCATCACCCACATTTTGTCAAAGATATGACTATAATTTGAAAGGAATGTTGGTAACCATCCTTCCACGCATCCCGCCCCACTCACCTTTCCTTTTTACAACTTTCACAATATACAGTCGCTGTTATCTTCCCTTTCACCGTGCAAGAGATAGTGCCAGGATTTTAGGACAAGAAGACATAGATCCAGTTAGATATGACTCTAATTCCCCTAGCCAAGAACTCCATTGTTCCTTTGAGTCCCCTCCTGGCAAACTTACAGCAAACTGAGCTCTAGACTAAATCCACTCATGTATGCCGTCTGGCAGATGTCACTGGAAAAGCATCCTTAAGAAATTGCTGCGAGGTAAAATATTCCTTTTTCTATTTGTCTTGTTTTTCTTTTGGATGAGGAGTTCATTTTATTTTCTTTAATAGCGGCTCATGTCTCTGAGGCAACAAGTGACAGGTTAAACTAATGAGCTTGGACCTATCAAGTATTTTTAATATCACATCAAAAGAAAAAGTAGAGGCCAATTTCAAGCTCTGTAGCACATCTCCAGAAAGGTGAATATAATAGTCTTGGCCTTTCATTCACTGAGCAGCAATAACCTTTATGGCCAAAGTAATGAACTGGTTGAGTCCATCTCTTTAATGCGTCTTTGTATTCAGTTGGGCCTCGGCTTTAATCAAAGCCTATTTACCCCGAGTCACTCATCCTCTTATCTCTCTGTACAAGCCCTTTTCTTTCCTCTCTTTCCTCTTTTTCTCTTTCTCTATCCTCTCTTTGCTTCTTTTGTGCGACCGCAACCTTGTCAAAAAATGCGTACGTGCCACTACAGCCGCCCTTGACGTCTACCGCGTTGTGAAAACAGTTGCCATGGAAACACAGCACCAGTGGAATGTGGAAAATCTTTTTCTTTTCCTCCCCCCTTTTTTAAAATCACCCTTGGTTTTTTTTTTTTTCCACCGTCTGTCTTCATCCCCTCTTTAGTCCCTTCTCTGTCTGAGGACGCTGTTCAAATTGCCTCTCGGGATTCGGCAGCAACATGTTCGGCAGAGACGCCAAATATCCCCCCGTTTTTTTGGTCGTTGGCCCAACCCCGCCTCAGATCCCGGGGGGCGTGCCAGGATAGAGCCACAGAAGCTGGTTTTCCCTTTTCATCTTTTCCGTCTTCCATCCTCCTGTTGTTTTACCTTTCACAGCAGAGGATGGGGTGGACCGACCAGCTCGCTCTTCTCATGCTGAAAAATGCATAATGCTCCGGCTGTATGCACGCACCTGCAGTGTTTCCTTCCCAGAGAAAAATATGAACAGAAAGTGGGTGATACAGATCTCCTGCCTGTCTGCCGATGATAAGCAAAACTTCACAGAGTGCAAATACACCTACGAAAACCTCTCGGTTATGCAGATGTGACGGTTTGAACAACTTTAGCCCCAGGTAGCCGTCCCTCCCACTGCCGGGTCAGCAGCATCTCCTCCCAAAAGGGGGGATAGAATGAGCTGCTGGAGTGCAGTACAAAGTTCCTGGCAGTGGCTTGAAGTTTCCCAGCAGGTTACACCTGGCTGCATGTCTGCCAGAGCAGGAGTTGCATCACACAGAGACGAGCAGCCTGATCAGCCATTTCTAATGTGTTAGCCAGCGAGAGCACCAGGAGGGAAAGAGAGACAGACAGAGATAAAGTGGTGTCTTTGAACTACAGCAGTCTGTGAAAGGGCAGGTGGACAGCCTGGAAATGTTTGCCTTGTAGATGGGCAACTGTTAGCTTTATGCCAGGCTGTTTGTAGCACCTGATGAATAATAAAGACTCATCTGTTTGTTTGTTTTCTTGCTGTTTCAGAATCAATCAAAGCCCGTACCTTTGCATGCAGCTCTCTTTTCCTTGTCTGTTTAAACTCATTTCACCCTCTTCTCTCCCAGACGGAATGGAAAGGAGATTGTGTGTGTGACCCCGGCTGGCCAGGCTCCAGGGCCCACGCCCGTCATGGTGGACATCAACGCTGCTGAACTGAGGAACCCGGAGGTCAAGTTCAACTACACAGACGATCCCACCATCCTCAAGATTGAGCCCGACTGGAGCATCGCCAGGTATGTTAGCCGTGACAGCCTCACTTAGTCCAGGTGCAGCACAGATGTAACCTTTTTTTCTCCATCACAAACCAGTGCTGCAAACCCCGAAGTGATATCAATCTATGGCTCGGAGCAAATGTGCGAAAAATGGGCCAGATTGTCATCAAATCTAGTGTTTTTCAGGTTGGCAGCAGAATATAGCTACCGTGTATCTGCCACCATCAGGCATCACTGTTTAATACAGTACATCAGCATGCCATATGATTGTTTCATTATCTACTGTATCATTTACATCAGTACCGTGTTTGATCTGCAATTCTGCTTGATGTGCTGTACATCTGATACAAATGCATTCGTCCATTATTAATGCTCAGCTCTGGTTTACCACAAGTTAATGCCTTTTTACCGCCAAGTAGCTATAACCAACTCACCTGATATTGTAGCTTTGTGTAAAGGCTGATAAGTGTAATTTTCACCCAGCATATTCCTGATGCGTCCTAAAGAAAAAAACAAGTTTTCACCTTCATTATCAGAATTTTCTAGATTTTTTTTATGGTTGTATTCTTTTATTCTTCAAAAATTGAAGCCGTGAGAGCAGGAGCAGCAATGAAGGAGGCTCCAGCGATGTGTCTGTAAATCTTACTTGACTTATTGAAATGAGACTGCATTGCCACGGGAACATTTCCTCCACAAACACGAGCATTGTTGGAGGAGCTTCCACAGGCTCATGGCTAATTTTAAAGATTTTATTTATTTTCCTCAGTAAAATGTTTTTTTTTTTTTTTTAATTGGTCGTAAATGTGAAAAAATTTAAGCAACATATCAAACACAAACTCTTTCTCCTCTAGATAATCTTTAAGGGAATCACTGCCCTTGCTTTAGATTAGAAGGTCTTTACTTCCTTCAGATATTTTGCAGCAGAAGTCATTGTTTGAATCCCTGGTGAACAACAACTGGATAGTTGATGTAATACAGAGCGTATACCAGGGTTTTTATTTTAGAGTAGCATCTCTTTAAACAGACTCTAAGATTTTTCCACTTTACACACACATTGTTCAGTGTAACAATCCTCTCCTGCATCATCTCTGGGGATTGAAGTGAAAATAGGACCCGTGTTTAAACCTCCGCAGGGAGATAAACCCTCTCATCATGAGCAAAAAAGGGTCGGAGGATGAGAAGTCTCATTTTGAGGGGAATGAATGAAAGATTGAGGGTTGAAGAGGAAAAGGGAGAATGAGAAGCACAAGTTCCAGCCTTAAGGGGAAATAACCTCAGCGCTCGGCTCGTGTGGGGTTTTTCACTGGGTGCTCCCAGAGGAGGAGGTGCCCGGTTCCCTCAATCAGTCATACTTTTATTTACCATGCCATATTGTGACTGTGTCCCTTTTAGTGACCCAGTTGGTGGGGCTTCTTCACATAGGACTGGATCTCCCTCGTCTCAAACACAGATCGATCAATTTCTGAGACATTTTCTCATGTAGCACTGTAACAATAACTGTACATGGCACTTCAGCCTGTTTGCAGTGTACACAACATCATCTGATGTGTGCACTTTGCATGTGTGAGATTCCTATCCTCTCACATGTGTACCTCTTCAGTGTTTGTTTTACCCAACGTTCCCACCACTCTGTATGCTCCTGTCCCATTAGCAAATGCATTACTCCATGTAAAGCCACTAAATTCCTTTGTCTGCTCATTTTTCACTGCAGACTCCATCCAGCATCAGCCAGCCTCCTTTAAGCTTGTGAAAAGCCCAAAGCCGTTGTTTGCCTGAGGCGCTGTTCTCGTCCGGCTCGTTCTTCAGCCCCTCGCAGGGCTAGTTTCACTCCGACTGGCACCACCTTCCTCCCTCTAACTGTTTTATTTGGCCTCAACAAAACATATCCACCCCAGAGGTGGACCTCGTTCATGTATATATTTTTCTGACACTAATACCCTGCTGGGCAGATTTTAAGCCCTTAGATTCTACAGCGCAGAGAAAAAAAAGCAGAAGAGCCACTCAAATGGCAAAAACTGTTCTGAAGGAAGACGAGTAAACAGAGATACAAAACACTTCTCTTTTTTGTGGAGCATCTGCTGTTGTATTGTTTTATGCCAGTGTCTGTGTTTAGATAAGTTATACATTAATTCATTTAGCTGCAGTCAGAATGGCTCACATCAGATAAAGTTCAGTCTGATGGACCAGCGGAGGCTGTCGAGAAGGCACTTTATGTGGAAAGAGGCTCCCCTCCCATCCAACCCATGTCCCTGCTGGTCAGCATCATATAAACCCGAATAGGTCAGCGATGTAAAGGTTGCACATCATTTCAGATCACTGACACCAATGCTGTGTGTGTGTGTGTGTGTGTCTCGCGTTAAACGCATCACTTTGCAGCACTTTCCTGCGGTTTTTGAAATGTGGTGATGAGAGCCGAGGGCTTTAGCTCTCAAGATTAATGCTACATTTTTGCCACTTCTTCCCTCCATCCTGCATATGAGGTTAAACAAGCTTTTAACATTCATGTAAGGGTTGTAATGTTGCTGTCATTACCGTAAAAGGGCTTCCACGAATAAGCAGGTGAAAGGCTATAGTACAAATGAACATTAATGGTGGATTACCATCTGAAGGGCCCTCTCAGCTCCCACGGAGAATACGTTTATTAGCATTTACCAGCACTGATAGGCCGGCTGAACAGTGTATACAGTAAAGATTTTGTAAGCAGCACATATTTCTGATTCAGAAATGTTCTTTGTTTGATTAATTTTTTCTTGTTTTACCTTTTTAATGTTTTTTTCTTTCAGTGGAGGAACCATGTTGACTATTACTGGAACCAATCTGGCCACCATCAAAGAGCCCAAAATGAGAGCCAAATACGGATCTGCACAATCCCAGAACGTGAGTGGTCAGACTCGAACACCTGCACACGCTTTTTATCCACAACACAATAAAAGGCATTGACTTGTCTGGGCAAATGAGACAGACAGATTCCCACTGAGACCCCACAGGTGTCTCTTTTTCTGCTGCCTTTTTCTCCCTTCCTATGGAAAAATTAACTTTCAGATGATGTGCACACTCCTGGGACCCAGACACACACACCTGCCCTGTCGGTCAACCTGCCAAGGGCCCATTTTCTGTTTGTTTTTGATGTTGAATTTCCTTTTAGTAGTTTAACCTTTGAAATGTCAACTAGCAATAAAGCAGCTCCGGCAAATCCCCCACTCTTCACCCAGCACCACGGGGCTTAGCTAACCTTTTTCCCTCTCCCACTCTAAGCTGAAAGTAAAAATATCCCACCTGTTTCTTTTGTCCCATAAGATGACCACAGAGAGGTCTATCTATTGACCTATGAATACAGTTTTGTTCTATGCCTATGTGATTAAATACACACTCTTTATGTATCAGTATGTGACATACAGTATGCAATGCGATGTTTGTGAAACTAAAGGTCTCCTCTGCCATGCTGTGTTATCGTTAACAGCTACTGGCTGACCACTCCAGTTTCTCTCTGTGTCATTACAGTCTAATTTGTTCTAAGTGTCGAACCCTACAGGGGATTTCCAGATGATATCAACGCTGATTACAGCACTGATGTTATTAAGCCGCCTTTTCCTCATTATGCCACGGCAGAGACATTTAATCATTTGCATCATATAACCGATACAATGCATGTCTGAACTAACATTTCTTCCCTCCTCTCCAATTCTCCAAACACTGCAAAAAAGGTTTTAGTAGAGGAAGTAAAATCGTCTGTGGATGCTGAACTGGTTATCCCATCACCTTTTCTCTCTCCCTCCTCAGAACTGCACCGTGCTCAACAACACGGTGATGGTGTGTTTGGCGCCCTCTGTGGCCGGATCTGATAAAGGCTTCTCTGAGGCGGGCAGCAGTCCCGATGAGATTGGCTTTGTCATGGATGACGTGCGCTCCGTGCTGGTGGTAAACGAGACTTTCAGCTACCACCCGGACCCTGTGTTTGAACCTCTGAGCACCACAGGCATGCTGGAGCTGAAACCCAGCTCACCACTCATACTTAAGGTAAATTGCCTCGTGCTCTTAGCATTGATCTGTTTCAGCCTCGCCTCTACCTGGCTTAGCTTTACATCCATCACACTCCTTCTCTTTTTATCCTTTGCTTCTTTCTCTCTGTTTTCCACCTCCACCCTCATTTCTTCTCATTTCTCCTCTCTTTGATTCTTCCCAGTCATCTTTTCTGCCCAGTTTAATCTCTCTTCATCCTTTCTTTCCTCACTTTTCTCACTTAATTTCTACAGTCCGTCCCCTCCTCTTTGACACAGCTCACATGGAATGTGTGTGTGTGGTTGGGGGATGGGGGTGGGGGGAGCATGGCTGTATGGATCTAGTTTGTTGTGGTCTTTTTATTGAAGGTTACTCTCTGAAGCTCAGGCATAAATGTCTCCACACACCAGGACTTCAGGACAAAAGAAGGTTAGCTGAGTGTTAGCACTCAGTTGGCACATAAGACGGGCGGCGATAGGAGGTAGCAGAACGTCACTGATGTCGGGTTTTGTCAACAATGTTAAAAGCTTCATCTCACAAATAGTCATTTTACAAAATGCTACAGCGACCTCTCAGTCAGCATTCAATTCAGCTGATAAGCGTCGGAAATGATTTGCTCCAGACACTTCCCTTCCACTTTTCTTTTAACACAGCCTGCCTTCAGACATGCCTCAACCTTGAAAGATGTTCTTTCTCCACCTGCTTTCTCCGGTGGGGTTTGGAGACCTTTAAGAAGAAAAAGTTGTTTTTAAAGCTTCCCCTTTAAAATCAGGTGCAAAGGCAGTAAAGCTTAGAAAGTGGGCCCGTGTGTTGCTACATATGCCACCTGCTCAGATTTTTATCTCAAATTCTCTGAGGTGAGACTTCACAGCCATGTTTACTCTAAGCCATACAGACAGCGTGCATTCGAATCCTGAGTGTGTTCCCCCCCCCACCCACCCACACTGTCTTATGTCATTTCACCTCTCCCCCTTGAACTTCAAAGCCATTCAGGAGCGAGAGAGAGAATTATCGTGCAATTTCATGGAAAACTAAAGCCTTTTTTTCTCACAGCAAATCAGGATGAAGTTCTTGAATGAAGGCTGGGGATTCTCTCTTCTCTCTAACTTTAAATGAAATACCATAATGAAAGGCTCTGATGCTAAAGACGTTCAGAAATAAGCAGCACCAAAACAACATCCTATTAAATAATTGCAGAGAAATTAAACTTCCATCAAAATTTCCCAGCGAATAATTCCTCCCACTCGGCAAAACGGGAAAGGTGGCAGAGATTTCAGTGCCGTGTATTTAGCAAACTGAGACATTGGACAGCATTGCTTCTATGCGCCAGCTCTTTGATGAATAACAAAAAGAAAAAACACAGCAAATGTTAATGTTTTTGGTTAAAGGTAAGCTAAGATAAGCCTTCTTAAAGTAATGATCCATATTTTTGTTTGTTGCCACTTTTTGACAGGTATCTTCTAGCAGCAACAAGCAGGAGTACTGTTGCTATGGTTACCTGCATTTTAAAGTGCCCCGCATGCTGATGTAGAGGAGTGGATGAACTATTGACAGGCAGAAGAATCGTATTTTTTTTTTTTGCCAGGGATTTGGCACAAACAAAATGAAAGTGAATGTTTTTGATTTTTTTTTTTCTGTTGTAAAATTGTCTCTGTTTCTCTAAACTACCTGAGACGTGTTTGTGTGTCCATAAAATGAACTGTGTCTGTCTCCAGGGTCGTAACCTAATTCCTGCAGCTCCTGGAAATACTAAACTGAACTACACGGTGCTGATCGGGGAGACGCCCTGTGTTCTCACCCTGTCAGAGAGCCAGCTGCTGTGTGAGTGGCCCAACCTGACCGGAGAGCACAAAGTCACAGTAAGGAAAACTTTACTTCTCACCGTCTCTGTAATGTCCTGAGGTGTCTGTCTTCATATTCGTACCTGATTTGTTACATACTAAGCAAAGCCTCCAGATCTAGGTTTCAGGATTTAGATAGACATTCAAACCTGCATCAAGTAATGCTGTTCTGTGTTTAGCAGCTGATATTTCATCTGATGGAGCAGCTGCCTTTCACCCATCGTTCAGCCATTTCTCTCCTGTAGCTCCTCTCTGTCTGCTGAGTGTGTTCTGCTTTTCTCTGAAACATCAGTCTATTTCCTGCTCTTTCATTCATTCATTTCCTCCTCTTCCCTCTCCACCAGACCCAAATCTCTTCAATTACTCTAGATTTTACCCTATTCATATTGTTCCAAGCACATGTACTCACGCATCCCATCTCTTAGTGCTGCGACTGTATTTATGTCTTAGAGGCTTTTGATCAGTCTGCTTTGGCTGGCATCCTCCCTGGGATTTGAACAGTATCGGTATTCAATAGACAAAAAAAAATGGTTAGTGGGCGTGAGAGGTCTGTGTCTATTTTTACCTTGCTCCATTTGCTATTTCATTGACGTGAGCCAGTTAAAGAGTGTATGAAATTGGGAAAAAGATGAGGTGGTGATCATTTTCCCAAATTTTTTCTTCCTTTTTTTCAAATTCAAACATTATGCAAATAAGAAGTGTTTCCATGTGATTTGGCAGAAAATATAACATGTATTTTTACTTCTTTTTGGCTGTTTTCAAAATGTCCTCGGGACAGAAAAAAAGCAGTGTTTTGATCCGCGCTTGGCTCGACCCAGTCGAGCTTTGATCGCCAACATAAACTCTAAAGCCGTGTGTCATTTTATTATTATGCTGGATTTGTGGTGCTTGTGGCCAGTTGTAGGTTTCCATCATGATGAATCTATGTGTTTTCCTCCTACTTTACATGTTACATGGACCTACAGTAATAGCTAGGTACCTCTAGTTTATTTACAGTGTGTTTGTAATGTTGCTCCTTTAGTTCTGTGTAATTACATCCTGTCTTTCATCCACCTGCAAATCAAACAAGAGTGTAACATTTTCCCACGTGATTGTCTGCTAGGTGCGTGTTGGAGGCTTTGAATACTCACCGGGGACTCTGCAGATCTACTCTGACAGCCTGCTCACCCTGCCTGCCATCATTGGGATTGGAGGAGGCGGTGGTCTGCTTCTGCTTGTCATCATCGCGGTGCTGATTGCATATAAGAGGAAGTCACGGGATGCCGACCGCACCCTCAAGCGGTTGCAACTGCAGATGGACAACCTGGAGTCCAGGGTGGCTCTTGAGTGCAAGGAAGGTGAGTAGTGTTGTTATTAGCTATGTGACCCTCATTTCTCAGACAAACAGAAGCAGCTCTTATAAATCTGCTGTTCCTCTTGTTTTTATGCTTTTTTCTTTATCTTCTTCTTATTTTTCCTCCAAATGGAAGTGTTGCACCGATCCACACCTTCACAGCTCTCATTCAACAGGCAGAGCTATTTTTCTAGACTTTTTCTGCCCCACTCCCTGTCTTCCCCCTCCCACTCAATGCCAACTTTCCCCCTGTTGTTAGGTGGCAGGAGTGTGTGCTTGTGTGGGTGTTGGTGTGTTTCCAGAGGAGTACTTTGATCCGAGCCAGCCACCAGATGTTGGCTCTCCACCCCACGAGAGAGCAGCCTGGCTGGCCTCACTGCCATCCGCGTGGAGAGGTGGGGGGGCGGGGGATGGATGTTAGATAGAGACGGGGCACAGAGCTGGGAAAGTGAGGAGTTGTAAGGAAGGAGTGGTTTGGCTACAGCTGAAGCCCGCGGAGAAACGGAGAGAGACTTCCACATCACTACATTAGCATATATTCATTTGGCAGGAGGCCGCGTGGATCCAGTGAGTCTGCTGATGCTGTTACTGGTTTACTGGCAGAGGAGTGAGGGGAGCAGATGGGGCGAATGAGAAGGAGAATACTGATAACATGATCAGCTCAACACGTTTGAATGAGAGAGAGCTTCATTTATTATGTTGTTTTAAAGAGGTTTAAATAAAGTTGTGACCTAGGTACACAGTTTAATCTGAACTAATAGCAGCGACTGTTTCACACCGCTCCGCTGTGCTGATGTTATCTGGAGATTTAACAGTATTCTTCATGAAGTCCAGCCATACAAGTATTTATTAGATGCTTTTATCCAAAGCGACTCACAGTTGAGTTCTCTAGTGATGCCAACACTGGGGGCAAGAAAGGTAAAGTGTCTTGCTCAAAGACTTGACAGCTGAATGGAAGCAGGACTTGAACCGCCAACAACCTGCTATATCGCCTCAGCATGTACATCTTATTCCAGTCCAGGGTCACGGGAAGCTGAATGCTATCCAGCATGCAGCAGAGAGTAGCTCTGGTTACCAGTACAGGGCAAAGAACAGCAGACCAGAACGAGCTTTGATGGAATCACAGATATCCGGGTTGTCTTCATGCATGTCTTGCTCGCTGATAAAGCTGCGATGTGACATCAAAATGTATTAAAATGACCAGTGAAGTAATGCTACCTGGCTCATAAAGGATTATATTCTGCTTTTGAAAGCGCTAGAGTGAGTCAGATTTTGAAGTGTGGGTTGAGACTGAAGCAGCCTGAGGCTAAATGATCAGATACAAGCACAACACACCTGAACCTCAGAGCATGCAGCAGAGTGGCATGATGATTAGTGTTGCTACAAGATTTTGAAAGAGGAACAATTTAAGGGAATAACGAATCTATTTTACTTACAGCCGACGTTGATCCTTTTTGAATTATTACTCAAAATAGAAAATATACTGAGCTTGGTCCATGTCTGACTACATACATACATATATATATATATA
>JBBDHI010000003.1:26908480-26920993 GCA_037177115.1 Craterocephalus stercusmuscarum
CTTTTAATGTTTTATGTAAAGCACTTTGAATTGTCTTGTACCTGAAAATGTGCTATACAAATAAACTTGCCTTGCCTCATAATAATCTTAGATGTGGGTCAGAAGAAGGTTGATTCCTAGGTTAGTCAAAAACACTGGCATCGGGCTTAGTTTATCCTTAAAGATAACTGAAGCTCAGGATTATACTGCATATCCCAATTCTTCTCCCCTCTTCCCATTACAAGATTTAAGATAGATGCTTCACTTCAGGCAGAATGTCAGCTCTGAGCCCAGCTGTAGGTCATTTAGAACAGAATTACATCTTTCCAAAAAGTACAGCAACTCTGAGCTGCTTATAAACTCGCCATATTTCTGGATGATGCTTTAAGATCCTGTCTATGAAAATAACAGTGAATCAGAGCCAGCAAACAACCCCGACAGAAGCTCACCAACTGGGAATGTGTTTGCTTTTCATTTGGAAAGGACACAAGTCCTACTGCTGGTATTTAAGACTAGTGTAGGAGATTTTTTTCCGTAACATTTTAATGTATTGCTTTAAAATAGCTTCATACCCCAATTGCAGCCAATTAAATACATGCTCTAATACAAAAATTAAAAAAATTCTGTCACCTTTGGAAAGACAGGACTGACAAAACACCAGTCAGTCATTTTATCGCCCATTCTGATTGGATGGTCCAACTCAACTGTCCTCTGGAGGGTTTGCTTCTGGGGGATGTCTAAAGAAAAGGATTTGTACTTTTGAACTATGTATTTTCAAAATGTAGCTTGCTTACAACGTTTTTCTAGGATCATCAACATCTAAAGGCCGATTCCTTAACTTTTTTACCATAAAACTCTGCCTTCCAGACTTGTTTGATGGCACAGTGAAATCTGTTATGTACATTTCTGGAGAAGTTGTGGCCCAGCAGCGTCCCACGTCTGAGAAATGCTTCGTACAACTTTTTCATGCAGGACGCATGTGTGCTGAATGTTATTTTGCCCATGCTTTACACACTGGCATGCAGAAATAAACAAACTGACCCTTGTGAACCGGCACTGTGGCAGATTCAGCAAATATATGTTGAAAGACATTATTGGAGAAAGGGAGGAAACAAAAGAGAGACACAGAAAGATAAAAGAGTAAAGATAGGACTGTTTCTTTATTGTCTGGAGAGCCCTGTCAGTACAGGAAGGATGCAAGATGGATAGCAAATTAGCTATTGATTGTGTGTGCATCACTGAGAAAATGGCAAAAGTTAAACAGTGTGTCTATAAGGACTGGATGTGTCACTTTTATATTTCCTCCCTGCATTTCAGTGAACGGAATAAGAGAAAAATTAGAAAGAATCTGAGATCAGAACTGTATTTTGCAAAAAAAAGATAAGGAAAATGCTACCGTACATGTAGTCCATCATTATGTCTGAAAAACTAAAATACATCTGTTGGCATTTTAAAAACATCCTGGTAAATCCATTCATTATTTCATTTCTGCAGCTCTCTCTGTAACGAGTAGCAGGACTAGAATCAGCTGAATTGTTGCATACATAATGAGTATAATTATCTATTTTTCTTTTTACCAGTAATAATGATGTCCTTTCTTTGGCATTAGAGCTGAAATAGCAAGAGACACAAGTCCCCTCCAAGAATAGTCCACGTGTTTTACGAATGCCCTGGTGTCTGTTGCTGTTCACATATATCTGTATTAGTCATTTTTGCGTGTTTCTTTTTTCTTGTGCAGTGGTTCCCAACCATGTTTCCTTGAGGGCATCCTTCATTCAAATGCCAGAATCCATGAACCGCTAGCCCCACCAGTGCTGAAACTATACATGGTGTTATGCTTTTAAAAATTGAGATTCTCATCATACATAATACTGTATATACTAACTGAGTTCTGTCTTCCCGTGAAGCAAAAGTTAAACATATAGCCTTACTATTTTTTCTTGAAATAGGAACTATGTGTAGATATTTGCTGTATCACAGTGCTTTGGAATAGTCAAGCATTGGGGATCCCCTGTGCTCTTTATGGGACCCTGGGTTGGGAACCACTGTTCTTGTGCATGTTGGTCTCATCATCTCTTTTGGCCACTTTTGCCATTGGTTGATCACATAAAGCAACTTATCATGAACGAAATTTAAAATGTGCTTTTCATTGTCAGAATGTAATTACACACATTTATTATTCGTGATTTTAGAAGCATTGATTGATCACATGTTAAGATATTGAATCCATTTTCACATGTGTGAGTGAG
This sequence comes from Craterocephalus stercusmuscarum, assembly GCA_037177115.1. Classification (NCBI taxonomy): domain Eukaryota; kingdom Metazoa; phylum Chordata; class Actinopteri; order Atheriniformes; family Atherinidae; genus Craterocephalus; species Craterocephalus stercusmuscarum. The sequence goes on from JBBDHI010000003.1 coordinate 26,910,709, forward strand.
TAGATGAGAAGCTGGATCTGTGGGTGGTTGATTGGAATGTCACTCTTTTATCGGTGCTGAGGACTGCTTCATTTCTGATTTGTTCTCTGCCAGACAGTTTCAGACACATATGAGGCTTTCCCTCTGTTCCTCTCTGTCTCTGTGTTGGTTCGCTAAACTTTGGACCTCATTCTGAGGCATTCAGGAGACTTGGCTTAGGTGAAAATTCCTCTTGGAGATTCCCAGCATCCCTCAGCATATGGACACATGCTCACACTCCACCTCTTCTGCCATCCCTCATTCTACTTCATCCTCAATCAAACCACCATCATTCCTCCCCTCCGCCCTCTGACTCTTGAGGAAGGCTTTAAGCATGACTGTAATTACAATCAAGCACACAGCCGTTCCTCTGTCACACATCGCCCTGTAGCCTGAGCACCAAAGTCCCACAAGCATCTCCATTCATTCCCTGGCTATCTCTATGACATGCTCACATACACACATGCCCAAATCTACTTTCATTTAGCAGGCTGCCAGTTGAGCAGGGGTGTGGGGTATAAGACTACTGGAGATGCCAAAAAGCGGGGTTGGTGGCCAGAATGGCTGCTTGGGCTGTTCCAGTATTAATTAAATTGGAGCAGGTTCTGTAATCTGTGGACAGTAGCTAGCAATGATGCGGCTGCAAGCTGCTGCTGGCGGTGGTTGGGGTGAACAGGCAGCTGATGTCTGTATGGTGCCGGCTGTGCAGGGCTGCAGGATGTTGATATAGCTGGCAACATGAAACACTGTACAGTATATGGAGTTCTGACAGTTATTTACAACACAAACGTGAATGAATATGATTAGACCTCGAGCGAAAAATTTTAATGACTTAACAACCTCATAGTAAATTTGACAGCAGGCTAGAGCTTGAGCTCAAGTATAAATCAAATGTCATTTGGATTCCTAATGCAGCCAGATGGTATGTGTTTAAGTTACTGTTTTGGCATCTGATGGTAGTTGTAAGCTTGATTTATCATCCATGTGTGAAATAAGTCTGTCTCTTCTATCATTTGAAAGAAATAAAAAGACACCTATAGTAAGTTTTACATTGAAAACTTCTACATAAACAGATAAAGATTATTAAGGATCTCCCCCATCTTCCCCCCCCAAAAATACAGCCCAACCTTGATGTGGAAACATGTTTCAGCAGTATGTACAATATATAAATCCAGTCTAAGCAGTAGAGTCACTCAGTACTGTACACAGACCTTTGTTTTCCTGGAAAAGGAAGAAAAACACTTTGGTTTATGCTGACCCAGGTCTGATCAGAAATGATGTATAGCGAGCAGAACTAGCAGAGAACTATAATCGCCTGCCCCAGGCTTTTAATACTGTTTCTCCCTTTCAATTCGGAGGTCAATTACCGGCAGGTTAAAGACATCATTAAACTGGTGTTTCCTGAAGTGCCTCTTGCTCCCTGTCAAAATAACTTATGATGCATTGACAGGATTGATTTTAAATGGAGACCAACAGCGTGCCCAGAATGCCTCGGCACAGGCATCTATTTTCATTATGCATCACGCTGCGTCTCCAAGAAATCTTTCTCTCTCTCTGGACTGAACATTGGTGATTTGTCATTGTGGCTTTTTTCCCTGTTTTCTGTCTTACATTTTTCACAATCCGGAGGCTCATTGAAGGACTAGGCAGAAATTCAGCTGGCACAGAATTTTTGATCTAGATGAAGGTTTCCTGCCCAATTATTTGTTGGTGGTGCGTGTGCTTGAATTTGTCTCTGTATGTGTCTTTTTGTGTGACTCAAAGTGTGTTTATCTCTGCCTGTGTGCAGAAATTACACAAGCCATTAGAGGCCTATCTGTATGTGGACCCCACTGTGCAGCTGTGACAATAGATTGCACCAACAGACTGACCTATAATCTGTCCAACTCTCCTGGGTCAGTAATGATGAGCCCACTGTGGAAATCCTGTTTAGAAAAGGTTTTTTAGGTGTCATATCATCATTTCAACTTATTGTTCTGTTTTCTGCCTCCTGGATGTAAACCAGGCTGAGCTACAACTCATCTGCTCATACAATGTTAGCTAGAAAGGTCAAATTGAACTGAATCACAGTGATTCTAAAAAAAAAGAACTAAAAACAACTTATTATTCGGTGCGTTTTTAGCGCCTTTAGTGCCTTTATTTTGGTTTTGCCATCTTCTTATAAAAACAAAATAGATACACCTCCAGCATTTTGGTCCTAAAGTAATGTGAAACATATGAGTGCTTGTTTTTTATTCATGAAATTAAGCTCAGTGGATTTGTAGACACATAAATGATGGTTAAGATAAGCACCTTTGCAAGACTTTGATACAAGAAAATGTTGCTTTCTTTTTCTTTATGCAGAACAGATGGAAGCGTGCCTCATTAAAAATGGCCATGCATGGCAGTGCATGCTGGGAGCTTTTTCGATGGCAGCCATTGATCCTTGACACTGGCGATATAGAATAGAGCTTAATGAATTCACAGAACAAAGTGATGAGTAAGATTACAGAGCGAAGGAGAAAAAAGAGCAACAAAATGAGAGCCAGATTAAAACTGGAGAGATAGAGTGAAAAAATGAGTCCAGGAGGTTTAGGGAGAGCAGAGAGCATGGGGCTATTCAACAGAGGGATGACATGGTATTGTTCACCATTTCCTTCTGGGAATTTTTGTATCTTTGTGAAGCAATGCCAGATCGCTGAGCCCAAACAGCGTGCATGTGAGTGTGTTTGAAAGTGTGTCGGTGCGTGTGTAATACAAGCAAGACAGATAGTCTATGGTAAAATGTGAGATGCAGACATTTTTTTTTTGAAAGGAGAATAATTCCTTTGTGTGTGTCAGAGGACAACCTTAATTATAATTGCATAGCAGCTCAAAGCAGGGAACAGAGCCAAGCCCAAACCAAACCATGCTGAACCAGACTAAACCAAGCTTGGACCTCCTCCACTCAACATGCTTTGAGCTTTAAGCCCTGGCTAATTGGGCCAAAGGCAAGCAAAAGCCCCTTCCCAGCTGTGACGGGCGATGGACTGGGAAAACAGAAGGGCAGAGAAAGGAAGAAGAGAGCAAGGCAGAGGCAGAGAATATTTTTCTCTCCTGTATCCATTTACATAAACCCTTGTTGGATCAATACCATTTTGTATTCTTCCCTGTCCCTCTCTCTAATCTATATGCAGTACTTTTCTTTTTTGGCTCAACTGGTAGCAACCCCAGATGTTGCATTTGCCCAAATGCTCTCTCTGAGCTAAAAGTGATGTCTAGACACCATCAACAACCAGGCAATCTGGCCAACTAAATAGAAGGACCATGTGGAGAGGCCTTCACAGGTTATTGCAGCATGTATTTCTGCCAGTCTGTCAATTTAAAGATAGGGATTGAATGTCTCAAGTCCACCGACCAGCTGTTTGTAGCAGCAGGGGCCCCAGTAGCTTTGCCACAAGGATGGTGGATAGAGTATCAGATGCAAAGTAATTGCATGCCTGCCCTGCAGTACCTTGGATTTCATCATCCTGTTTGCTGCTTGTGGCTCTCTTTTTCATCCTCTGCTTTCCTGGTGTTTTATCTTCTTGCTATAGGAAGGCACTCGTATATAACCTGATGATAACATATGCAATATGTTGCAAATTAGACTGGTGTCATCATACAGTGGTCCTTCCTGCTAATTCTTTTATGAAGAACTAAAACGCATGCTCTTAACAGTAAGGGTTGTTACAGCTGATTGCATAATTTTTTGCTCATGTATGGATTATATATGCTTACATGTGTGGCTATGGGGTGGGGGGTTGCCCTCCAGGCTAATCTTCAGCGTGCAGACGGATAGCCTGACGAACACACGTTAGATGCACACACAAGCACATATATATTCACTGCAGGCCCCCTGCTTCTCACTGGCTGAGTGACAACGTGAGTACTGCATGCAGTTTCTCCATTATTCAACAGCGTTAGGGGGGAGGAGGAGAGAACACAGATGAGAAATAACAGAAAAAGACAGAGAGGAATGGAAGGAAAGAACAGACTGCTCGTGCTAACGTGACATTGGATGCTAGAGACTGTTTTCAATATAATGAAAGTATCTGTCTATGGAGGCAGATGATGCCATTGGCTTTTCAAAAACAAATACAAAAGGACTGACCAATTAGAGAGGGAGTGTTACACAAGCCAGCAGGCATAGATAAAGAGAAAAAGTAAAATGGAAAGCCAGAACAAAATACTTTATAAAGAGAAGCATTATCAGTCACAAATTAAAAGGCACATACCTTTATTATGGTCCCAAGGGTCTGGTAAATAGATTAGGTTAGATGTGCATCTACCTGAATTTGCAGCCAAACAAAATACCCCCATTATCAATCTTCATGGGTCTCAGGAGAGTTATAGTTATCTCTGACCTCAGGATAGATTTCAGACATGAAAAGAGACCTGGGGACATGGTGTATGATGAGAAAAGACAGTGTTAGCATCATCTGGTATCCCTGTCTTAAATGAAAGATAAGATAGGGTGACATCCTCCTGTGCTGCTGATCTGGGTGATTTAATGAGTTGCCGCTGGATAAATCTTTGCATTTCCACCTCGGAGTCAAGATTTTCTTTGAGTTTTTAGAGCTACATGCCCTAATCTTGGTTCCTCTACTTGGAGCTGAGAAACAACAGTGGAAAGATGGAAAATGTTGGCGATTCAGACAGAAATATAATTGCAACCTTAGAGTTACTACATAGGAATCTATGACATTTACCGTCCTCAACACTTCCACTGTTTGAATTTCTTTGTTGTTTCAAGCACTGGCACTGATCAATGGCTCCACTCTCATTTGGGATTTTTTTTTTCTAGAGAATTAATGTTGTAACATAGTTCATTTGAGCCAAAACATAACCAGCCCAAACAAGTGATCACAGATACTAGAGTTGGAAGCAGACAACAACCAAAAGGTCTTACAGTAAGAGCAGTCTTTTCTTCCAGCCTCAAATATTACCAAGCAGGGGCACCAGGACAAAGACATCAAAGGACACCTTGTGCATATCTTAAATAGGCTGCCAGATTTTACCAAACAGCAGTATTTTATGACCCAGGAGCAGAAATGGGTTGAACCACCACATAGCTGAAAAATCATTGTACAGCAGAACTGATGATTCCTCAGAGTGAATGATAAATTGGACATCCTGCCTTTTTTTTTCATCTTACCATACAAGACCACAATGCCGGGCTCCCCTCCAGCGATCAGGAAGGGCAACATTTTGGCAGGGTGGTTGGAGCTTCCTGAGTAACCTGGGACTCACCTGCGCTGCAGCTCACAAAGAGCCAGACACTGCTTTGATGGTGTGGAAACTAGATAAGAACTTCAAACACTTGCTATCAGTGCACGCTGCATCTGTCGGTTGTCCATCAGAGGAACTCAGAGCAGACTAGTGAGGTTCCAGATGCTGACAGTAGGATAAAAATAGATTTGTGTATTTTTTTTACTTTTAAGATTCCAAAACTTGTTTAATAAATGAGGCATACTAACATTTTGTTCAAGGTGCCCTTGAAGCATCGTAGATAAGCTTATGCAATGTCACAATTTTCATTTCCATTCAGAGTTGTATTAGAAAGATCTCATCATAATGATGGGAGAGTTGTACTGCTGTGGGAATTCCTCTCCAGAACGTCCTAATGATTCTCAGTGGGATTAAGGACTCTGTGGTAACCTATGGGGAAGTGGGGATTGGATGGCAGGAATTCAAAGCTACGCTCACTTAATACAACACTTATGTCACAACCTAGTTGTTTTAGCCAAGAGTTAAAAATGAAAACCCATTACCTACGGTAAGAGAACAGTTGGAGATGAATTATATTAGTTTTACAACACAACAATTTTTCTAGTTGATGAAATTGCACATAAAAACAACCAGATTTTGAATTCTATGAACACAGCTGAATGTCTTTTAGGCTGTCATGAGCAAAAATACCACCAGGTCATATTCTGGAAGAAAAAAATCTTATTCAAGAACGCAAAAACATTATTTCCACCAAACTTATGTTTTCATATGTGAAAACTTTGGGTTTTTGGTTTATCATTTGTTTCTCTTCATTCGCTGTATCATTATTCTTCCATTTAGCTCTATGAATTAACCACAAACAATTTCCACTAAACAATGTTGGGCTGAAATAAGCTTTTGTGTCTCTTAAAGGGCATTCTGTAATTGTATATAATTGAGAGCACTGTACACAATACATTTCCGCGATTTCATATTAGCCTCCTTGAATACACAAAGCTCCAAGTCTGAGTGGTTCAGATTGGATCGTAACAATAAGCACTACTCTGCAGTGCTGTAATTATGCAAATGCAATGCACGTTTCAATCAAATTTTGTACATAAAGCACACTCATGATGATTTGAATTAATCACAAGGCATTTAGAAAACTTACCACAAATTATTGAGTGGAGTGAAGAATGGTTTGGGTGATGTTATGAGGAATAGTTTTGCTGGTATAATTAGAAACAAAACAATCTGGCAAGATTAGTTAACAAGTAATAAATCTATCTCTTCTTCCTGATTGCACCCTGTCATCCAATCTAAAGAAAACTTGTGTATAAAAGGGGTTCTTGCTGCCGTACATTGCTAACTTTCAATCTGCAGAATTATAAACATAAGACTTAGATCCTTTTTATGATAGTTTCTTTTGTTAAGATGGAATGGAACATGCATACAGACAAAAAAGGCCCATCAACAAAGAGCTGAGCACAACCAGACGTATGCTATTCCACCAAGACTACCAAGCTGTTCAGACTGAAAGGGCGGTTTTCTCAAAGGAGACTATGTTATTCACCTACGTCTGCTGCGCCTGCATGGAGCAATCTGGCTTCATAATCCCAGTGTGTGGCTTAAACTAATAGGGCTGCCCACCGGGACAGGGACAACAAAGCTCATGCTAATAGATATCTATTAATATTAATTTATGTTTATGTTGTTATTTATGTCTTTGCTAATAGTGGAGGATACCAGCTGTTCAGTTCAGCAGAACATGATGTGGACTGTATAGTTGGACGAAATACACATGAACCTGCACTGGTTAGTGATGCATTAATGCATGTGCATGTGCACATACGCTATACATCGACAAATATAAGCTGGATGTTTAACCAGATTTGACCGGATGTTTCTAATGGATGAATTTAAGTTCCTCAGAGGATTTCATTTTTTTCTTCACTAAATTGTGAAGGCAGAATGTTGCCGTTGAGCTTTACAATTCTTTACAATTATGGTTTGCCCATTACCTAGTTTACTTAGTGCTGAAAACAGCTGCTTGCTGCATCCAAAAGGACTAGAGGAGTATGTTTAATCAAAGCACAAAATCTGTTATAAAATCAGAGGCAAAATTGGATGTAGTGACAACTATTAAAAAAGCACGATTGATTGGTTCACTGTTGGTTTCAAGAACTTATTAAGATAGCTAAAACCAAATAAACAGTGATAATAATGAATATAGGCTTGAAGAGCAGTTAAACAAAGGACACTGATGAGTGTTTGAAGCCAGAAATATTGTGGTGTTTTGATTTATTTGTTTATGTTGTGTTACGAACTGGGGGGATGTGTGTGTGATTTTTTTTTACCTTATTGTGAAGTTATAACTTTGAGTTGTGTAACAGAGTTGCAGGGTAAATTGTACAGCAGAAATGCTGTAGAAATGGGGTATGAATATATATGTTTTTATTTCTACCTACTCCTTTTCAGACATGCGATGTTAAGATTTGAATGTTGTAAACGTTGTAAAAGAAAAGAACATGTCTGAAAATGTTAAATTTCTTAAATTTTAAGAATTCGAAGGTTTATGAAATTAATTTACACTTGCAAAGACTAGTACATGAATTGCCTAGTGTGGTGCTACTATTTCAATTTACATAGTGAGGTTTTGAGAAATCTTTCTAAACTCTGTACAGGTCTTGCAAAAACAGCCTCAAACTTTAACCTGGAGATGTCCTCTCATGCCTGAGAAGGAACTTTGCAAACAAAATCTGTTCTGCACAAGGACCATTTTGTAGTGCAAAACTACAAAAAATATTCAATAACTGCAGGGGTAAAACACCATCGCAGTGCGCTGGTTAGAATTTCAGAAGGAAGCTGTCTGGGTTCACACCTGCTGGTTGGCCTTTCAGCGGGGCATTCACATCCTTGCTGTGGCCTTTCTTCAGAGTCAAACCACCTATTCTAGTTTGCAAAGTAGTTAAAACCAAAGCTTACCAGAGCCCAGTCAGACACAAAACACACAGCCGGTTCTATTGTTTTTCAAGCTGGGAGGGTTAGTCATCATCTAGTTCATTTTAGTGAATTCTACTCAGAAAAGGCCAGGCCAGAAGCCAGGGTCAGTTTATTCTGAAATATATTTGTGTGATAAAACAAATGTAAAACATGACGGTGGCACATTTCATGTACAAGACAATCCAATTACACACTGTAGGAAGAACATTTCCACCCAAAACCATCTGAATTTGTTCTGTGGCACCAAGATTCTCATGTCTCTGAAGGACAGAATGGCAATCTTTTAATTATAATAGGTCAGGTTATGTGACACTACAGAACTACTGTAATAACTTGGTCAGTGGATTATTGTAAGTTATAATCAATTTTCAGCCTTATTACCAGTTTGTTTCTTATCAGTGATGTTCACATAAAGTCATTCACTGGAGACTCACTTTGGAAATCTGGAAATCTGGAAATATGTCGGGATGAAAAAACACTTCAACAACCCATTTCCCTGACCCTCAGGGAGATATTAAAGCCGTGAATCCTTTACTTATCTCATAAATTCAATAATGAATATCCCAACAATTCATTTTGCACCAAAATGCTGACATTTAATTAATAATGCAAACTATATACAGGTTTGTATTCTCTTACCAACCATTCAAAGACTTACCTTCATATGAAAACATGTCAACTTGAGTGCTGAAGGATTAAAGATTTGAAATGCAATAATGAGTTTAGTGATAACCATCACTTCCCAGAATGCATTACACTTTTCCAAATGGAAAGCATAGCAAAGTAGTTTCAAATAAGACTTTTCATTTACCTGAAATCCTTCACTGCTAAGACATGGTGACACATGAAACCGGTGTCTAAGCCCCTGATGAGTAATTCATGGGAAAAGTAGAAATCTTTAATGCACTCAGGTGTCTGGCTGCATGCGCTGATCAAAAGATGTGCAGTGACAGAATGAAGCAGGATGGCATGCTTGATTTTTTGTCAGTTAGAGTGGCACTGGGAGAAACTGGGAAGCTGTATGATTTATCATTTAGGAATTTTTATCAAAGAGAAAGTACAATGGTGGGGGGGGTGTCCTGGTGAGATCCAGAAATATGGGCTCTGTGTATGCGCCTTTTCTGATGCATCCACAGGTTATCAAAGTTAGGCAAGTGTTTTTTTTTTCTTATTGTGCTTGAGTGGAAGTGGAATTAACAGGTATTAAGAAGCTGTGGTTTCTACTGTATCATGGCCACCATACACATGCTCCTCAGTGCTCTTTAGAGTCACTTGCTAAAAAAAAAAGCAATAATGATTCATGGATTTTGAGATTAAGTCTCTGATGTAGTATTAACCATCACTGTGGGAAAGACTTTAAAATGGGATGAGCAAGTTTGCTTTCACTTTCCTCAATTTTAGTCTTTTGTAAGTTCTTTATTTTCAATAAGCTTTGTGATAATAACTGGAATCTAGTGGAAAAGATTGGCATAACATTGACTTCCAGTACCAGTTGTGAATGTATAGTGGTCAACTATAGACAAAAAACTCCTGGACATAAACATGTTTTGATCTGTGAGTGTTGCAGTTTCCTGAGATGCAATGATGACAGCAATAAAGTTGCTTTTTAGTTCCTTTCTACAGTTACTTTTTTAAGGCGTTATTTATCCTAAGTTTGCTTTTTTAAACTTCAGACTAACACACAAACTCTGGTTTCAGTCAGAAAAACAACAATTCTTTCTGTTCAAGCAAAATCAGCGATGCTTTAACCATAAGCATAAACTAATAAAAAGTGTTTATTTTAATGTTTACAACTAAAATATATTTGTTTAGAAAGGACAATATTTTCAGAGCAGAAGATTCAGTGAATCTTAAACCCTGCTTTCTTAATCCTGTCCCCTTTGGATTCTGACCATTACTGCCCTCCTAAATCCCAATGCACCTCTTTAGAGTGAATCATCTGACAAGAATTTAATTATTTATAGCAACAAAATGTAGCTGTAATATGATTAATTAAATATAAAATAATGATCGTGTCTGCTAAAACTCTTGCATAGAATGTGCATAAAGTCTAACT
>JBBDHI010000003.1:27018280-27033242 GCA_037177115.1 Craterocephalus stercusmuscarum
ATGTTTTCAGTCTGTACTGGAATTGTTGTAAGGACTGAGAGAATCTGACAGACAGAGGAAGGCTGAATAATCTCTTTCTTGTTTTTCCATCTCCATCTCAGATGTTTGTGTTTGTCCCAGCTGACTCTGTCTGAAGATGACAGGCTGAGGATGAAACTGGAGTTTCAGAAGTGTCTGTCTGTGATTGACCGCTGCCTGGTGCTCCCTCACGCTGTCTCCAGAACCAAACTCCACACTGCACTGGCAGCATGGAGAAAGGAGAGTGAAGAACAAGTGGTAATAAATACAGAATCACTAAATACTCCTAAAAAGTCTTTCTTTTGTGTTTTAGTCTCACTTGCTGCAGTGACTTCTGTTGTTGTTAGACATTGTCACCTGTTTCATATTCTTATAAAAACATTTCTACTGCACACGTTGATTTTAAGGTTAAATCGTTTAGGGTTTGGATGCTTTTCATTATACTATTGTGTTGCCTCACTTTCCTCACTTTTTAACACCTCCCATCTTTGCTAAGAGTGAGAGGAAAAAAAGAGATGCAACAAAGCTTTTTCTGTCTTTACAGACACACCACTTGATAAAAGACTTCTTCCTAGGACCGTCTTCTTTCAACTTGCTTTTGTTTCTTTAAGGTGCATGTACGGGACAATAAGCATTCTTCGATGGTCCCATTTTTTCTCAGACATCTGTTTACTAACAGAAAATAGTGTTTTACAGATAACTTGGTTGAAATCAAAGCTGGCCGTTTTGTACATTTTAGCCGGCAGGTGGTTTTGTGTCCACATGAAGCCTCCAGAAAGTAAATGAACCAAAAGCTTCTTGCTTGATCAATCTTTATTTGACCATCACTAATGAAAAGCACCTGTTGGTCAAATTGCACATAATTTTTTGACAAAAAAAATTGATTACATAGTGTACACCTCAAACTGATGATAATTGGTGAGTGGCTACTGCCAGTTTAACCCACACTACTATCAGGCCTGAATAAGTACAGTGTTATCCAGAAATAATAAAAGGCTCCACAGTGTGGTTTCATTCCTAATCACATCATAACAGTTCACATGGAGCTCTTTCCCAACAATTCTTGTGGATATTGTGGTTTATTGCAGACAAATATGCAATCCAAGGGGAAAACCACTGAGGCCAGAAAGAAAGCCGACACATCTGATGTGCTGCTTTTCCAGAAGAGGCTCGAGGACAGAATTCAACTGTTTGAGAAGGAAAAGGAGATGGAGGGCGGTGTGATGAATAAGGTGCTGCTGTCTTGTTTTTTATTTATTTCCAATTACCTTTTTCATGGGTTAATTAAGGGTAATATTTTCACAATACACTATTCATTAAGCCAATAATTTATGTAAATTTCACTTTGTGATTATGTTTGATGCTCGGTTTTGGTTTTCAGTTTGTATCAAATAGCTTAAAGTCATCTTTTCTTATCGTGGTAGGTGTTGGAGGAGACTCAGAGGGAGAGACAAGATAATTTGCTCTCCCAGGCTGACAGCCTGGCCATGCAAATGGCTACAATCCACTACCAGAAGGCTGAGAGACGGAGCAAAGTTTTAGAGACATCCGGAGCCATGCTTACCCTGCAAAGCCTGCTAATTCAACAGCTAAGAGAGAGAAAATACCTGGAGAAACAAGGCATGGCTCAGAGTATTCAGAGCCACTGCTTGGTAGGTGGCATTGACCTGCAATTAACCTCTGTCTTGTAGCATTTAAATTGAGGCATCAGCACATTTTAAACATTTTTTAAATGTTTCCTTTCTCCGTAAATTTAATGAGGAACTTTATTTTGGCGCTTGCTGCAGGGCCTAGAAGAAGCAGAGCAGCAGCTTCAGAAGGACAGGACAGAATTTGATATGTGTCTTGGAAAAGTGTCAAGTAAAACCCATCAAGCTGTCTCTGTCAGAGAGGAAGACAGTGATGAGGAGGATGCATTTCAGCTGGAGTCAGAGTGTAGGATGACATCCATCCTACAGGAAGCTCTCAACAAGTGTGAGCAGGTCATCACACTGATCACTGAGAGGTGAACCATCCAACCATTTTTTATTTAAAACGTCATAGTGACTCTTTTAGGTTGAATTTCTAAGAATGTGGCATTTTCAGGTTTCAGGTTATGACTGCCAAAAATCAAACCAAGGAAGATATAAAAGAGCAAATGGAGCTCAAGAGACTTTATGAAAACTGTGACCAGGTACGACTTGATTTGAGTTTTATTTTATATTCTTATTTTGTTCTCTTTTTTTTCTGTAAAGTAATAGAAACATTGCTTTTTTGCAAGTCATTTCCTGTAGAGAGTTCTCAGGTTACTCTGCTGCTCTTCATCTCAGGATCTGGAGTTTGCATCTCAGCTGGTCAGGCAGAGTCAGGTGTCTGCTGATGTCCTCCTGGAAGCCCTGCGTCTCCTCCTTCCAACGCTGCCGGAAAGTGAACTCCTCTCAATCACTGATGCTCTCTACCCCAAACACCCCGTTTCTGCCTCTGCAGAGCAGGAGCACTCTGGGTAAGACCCAGTTTTTTACTGGCAAACATTGGTGAAGCCTTTCATAAGTCAGTTTTATTTACTCCTTATTCGTACAGCCACATTAGGTCCCATTAAGTAAATCTATTTGATTTATAGGAGGTGAACTCTTCTCCTGTGCAGCTGTTCTGGAAATTTTTTGATGTATTGTATTAGCAAACTATTTATTCTCTTCTTCTGCTAACTCAACATGCTCACTGCAGCCTGTGTGTGTAGAGTCAGCATAACACTCAAAACTCAGACTCCAACTTTTGGTACTACTCTCATTAGTGTACCCAATTCACTTTTGCATTTATCCTGAAAATAGCTTAAATAACTTTTTCTTCAGTTTTCTGTATTTCCCAGGAGCTGTGAAACCAGTCACTATGAATAAAATGTTCAGAAATGTGCAGCAAAAGTATGTCCAGCTGACATTTGAAAGCTCTCCCGCTTGTGTTTACACTGGCTTTATCTGTACTAAATGCACCAACGTTCACCTCTGAGGTGTTTTAGAAATGTGCCAAGTTTATATCTGTAATCTAACTTCAGAGATTTGAATTTGATCTCAGCCACTGCATGTCTGAACTAATTTAGATGTCACCTTCCATACCCCCATGTTTGGTGACAGGTCTGTTTTACACCTTGCAAGGTTCATCAAAATATAAACCAGATTTCATTCAAATGTTACTGATGGTTTGATGGTTTTTAGAGAAATGCTGTCACAGTAATTGCTCAGAAAACTCAACTCCTTTGGCGTCAGGAAGTCCATCCTTACCGTTTTTTTACGCTTTTAATGAAAATGTGATTACCTTTACTTTTAATAGCTGGTTTTATTCCATTACACTGCAGTACAGAAACCCCCTGTTAATCATTGTGAAGGTCTGCTCTAAAATCATGGGGCAGCCTATCTGTACTCTCTCTGCACTTGTGATAAACAGACATTGAAGAAAGCCCATAATATTTTAAGAGACTCCTGCACCTTCTCCATTCTGAGTTTGAGTGGCTCCCTTCAGGACGTCCTGGCTGCAGGACATAGAGGAGGAGGGCAACTTTTTCCCTTGGGCTGTCCAGCTCCTTAACTCTGGTTCTGAGCTCTCAATTTACATATGTGCACAGGAGCTGTATGCACTTATTTATTTATTTCATTATTTAATTATTATCTGCAATTTTAGTCTTGTATTATTTCTAATTTTGTTGTGCGTGTTTTCTTTTCTCTTTTTTTAAGCCACTTTTTTCTCTTTGAATTGCCCCTTTGGGGATGAATAAAGTTATATGAATTGAATTGAACAGGTTTGATTAGATTTTACACAATGTTCACAGCCACCTCCAATTCCTCAGATATGCATTTTTTACTATAATGAACTTTCTAAAGTAAACAAATTATGTTTTTTCTGGATCCGGATCCTGGGTCCACAGCCACTGGCAGTGATTTTTTAACCTAGTTTTACTCCACACTTTAATCCTGATCATCCCCTTCCCAACCCAACCACCCCCTGCAATGGCTGTTTTCATCTTCTGGGACACCTACCCACACTCTGGTATGAGAAACATAGCTGACAGTAATTATTCATACATATTTCATCTGTGAATATTTTTATGACTATGCACACATGTCAGTGATCTTCCTCAATTGGTTTAACAGAAATGATTCAACTTAAACTGTTTGAAACAGCTTGTGATTGGACAGATCGGCAGCATGTGTTGCTGAGGAATCTGCCAAGTCTCAGCCTTCAAAGTCCTAAACTTACCACCCCATTACCTTCACTAATGATTGTGCGACAATTAAAAAGATTATTGACATTGTCATTTAAACTGTAATTTCCCGAATGTTGGGAAAGTCTTTTATTATTCCAGATATCTTTTGAACCTTGGTGTGCTAGTTGACCTGCGATGTTTTAGTTTTGATGCAAGTTCCCGATTAAAGACTCAGCAGTCCAGTTTCTGTGGTTTAACAGTCGTTTTCTAAATGAAGTCACAGATTGAATAAAACGGCAGCTTGTTGAAGCACAGCCATGTCCACGCACCGTCTTCAACTTAAAAATAAATACTGCATGAATGCAGCTCCACAAGGGTCCTTTCCCTCCCCGAGGCATGATGGAGAGATAAATGATTTTACTCGTCATTTAATTTCCCTCCCTTCCTGATGCGCTGGAACACAGTTGTCTGTCTCCTGCTGAGTTTGGATTACTTTGCTGATGAATAATGTCTCAAGCATGAGGTCACTTAGGAATCGAGCTGTCTGGCTAAAGTACAAGGGAAAGAAAATGCTCTGTCTGGAACAATATGCAACACATGTTTTTCTTCTTTTTCAGCACTTTTGTTTGTAGAGCATGAAACCCTTCCCAGCAGTAGTTTCAATCTTATTTAGGAGAATTTAAGTGATTGGTCGGGTTCAGTGTTAGGTAGAGGGGATGTACTTTTCTTTAGATCTTTGATCATATCAGTTTATTTAAAATCTTGCAATGAGCTGAAACACATAGCTGTTCTACAGAGCAAAATATGGTGTTCACTGTTCACAGTAAATGAAAGTGGAGAGAAAATTAGCCTTTTTGTCTCTCCTACTGAGGCAGCCCTACCTGGGAAAATGTTATATATCGTCTTCTGTTGCAATGAGGATTTAGCTTCTAATTTGAAAGTTTCTGTATCTAAAGTTTATGGTGACCCTATTTTAAAAATGCATAATAAGTTTACTAACAATGCCCAGGGTTACCACAGTGGGATCCCTTCACTCCCACCTCCAACGTCAAACACACTCTGACCTACTGTAGCCCAGAAGGTGCAAACCTAACTAGGTATTTGTTAACCAGACATTTGAATATTTTATTTCCCTGACGTTTTTTTATTTTTATGAAAAGAAATGAAACCTGTCCATTTTGTTGGGTTAAGACACAGTGTGGATGTTATGTCATCGTTATATAGCCAAATTCACAGAAACACATACATTTACCTGTAATTCTGTCCAACTTAGAGCAAGTCAAGGAAGATTAATGTTGTTTGAGACATAACATACTAAATGAGCTTTAAATGAAATGACAAGCATATAAATCACATTACATGTACAGTTTCATGTTAAAAACAGAAGACTGTTCCTGCAGCATGTTTTACTTTTACATTTACATTCTTTAAAAAACAGCTTTGTTAGTCAGAGTTATTTGGAGTTATTAATTGATTTAACCAGCTTTTATCCTGTTATGAAAGATACCTTTTATTTAACAAATTTATTTCAATGGATATCTCTCAGAAAATATGCATACCTGATTTTCTTTTTTAATAATGCCCTTCACAAAGGTTCATATTTATGACTTTTTGACCAGGTGTGCTGGGGAACTGAACGTAGCTCTTCCTGTCAAGCTGAGGAAAGATGTGGTGCAGAAAAATATGCTAAATATGTCAAGCTGTGCTGTGGAAACAGAGAGGTAAGTTCAACATGTTTTTATCTTTTTCTGCTATTTGCCATTTGTTAACGTACCACCAAGACTCATTTGTAGATCACCAACGTCATTGACAAATCCCAGATTGAAGTGAAATATGCCTTTCATCAGAGGAGATTTGTGGCTTGGCTGCTGTGACTACATGCATGAGGCAATCACTTGAATCACTCCCCCAATCCTACTAACAACAGCTCCTTTGTCCTCCAAATCACACAGACTCCAAGAAAAGAGGCAAAGTCTGATGGAAAAACTGCTTCCCAGATCCCTTCTCTCATTTCCAAGAGATGCCGCACCATTGATAGCTGAGGAGAAAGGAGAGCAGGACAGTTTTACCAAACCACAACAGCTTCTTTCGACATCAAGCGTGCCCGCTGAGCCGCAGCAGAGTGACACAGCGAAGAAAGCTGTGAGCAGCGCAGCAGAGGAAGACATGACTTCAGCCTTTGCCTGCAGCGCTCTGGGCAGCGCTGCTGCTGGAGAAAGGTTGTTTGTGTTTCAGGATCCACCTGAATCATGTGACAATGCGGCCCCTAAAGGAAAAAAGAAGCGGAATTTCCTCAATTTCAAGAAAAGCTCAGTGGCTCCGACAACACTACCATGATATTAAATGGCTTTAAGTGTCTTTTGCAAGTTTTTTCCAATTATTTTTTATTATGATATATGAAACACATGCATTCAAACTAAATTGATAGTTTAACTGTGTAGCAAAAACTTTGTATTTTATGTACTTTTTCAAATATATGTAGCATCTGGCTTTGTTTCAAGTAAAGGCAGCTGACTTCAACTCTAACCCCTCTGCATTCTTGCTCCTGTAAATGTTTTCTTTTTTGATTTGGCTACTAAAGTTACCGTTAAACTGAGAAAATGGGTTCAAATAGAGAATTATTGCTTTCATTTAAGAGTAATCACAAAATTTAAGGATGGTTTCAGGAATTGTTGCTGCTTAGTACACGTGGAACCTCATTTTTCAGGGTCAAGTTTCAAAAGGGGAAAGTACAAAAGAACCAGAGACAGAAGAAAGTGGTCGGATGGTTACATTTTAGTAGGAGTAGGAATCCACTTTTTACTGCATTTGGCCCAATTACATAGATTTACCCTTAAAGTAACAGTAAAAAACACCCAAAATTAAAGGAACACAAGCCCTGCTTTTACAAACTGTAGTACAGTACATATTATTTATCCACTTCTCAGCCAGATAGAGCAGTTTTCATTTACGGAAGAAAAAAGTGGAACATACAAAAAACAAGTAAACAAATTATCCCAAAGGAGGAAGGGGAAGTCCATTCTTTCATGGTTCTGCATTTCAAGCATTGCTTATCTGTTATCCAGTCTTAGGAAAGTAAATATAAAACATATACATATAAAAGAACTGGTACTCCTAAAACCTTTATTTGTATTTGGGTACCTAAATACTTTCAACAGACAAACAAAAGATTTTGTTGGCCTATAAGCAAAAAACCAAAACTTTCACGTTTTTTCTTTTTGTTAACCTGATGATCACAGATGAACATCCCTCCTGAAATGTATTGACTGTTTTGTTTAAAAATCTTTTTTATGACCAGTAAAAAAAAAGAAAAAAAAGAAAAGAAAAAAACAACAATTCGCAAGCGATGCTGAATAATTGGAGCTGCTGTCAGCAGGATGAGAACAGCTTGTCTGATTTGCGTTTCAGCCGACCCCAAATGTTTTCCTGAGCTCCGCAGCGGTTACACGTCATCTTCCGTCTTTTTTTTTCTTTCCTTTTTTTTTCTGGCTACTCAATCCTTAAAATGCAGCCAGTCTCCCTCTGCACTTCTTGAAAGCCTGCAGAAGCAGCTGGACCTGCGGGGGTGAGCGGCGGACATGCGGCTGGGACTCGCAGCTCTCGTGTGCTTCTTCAGCTTCGTGCGGCAGTCGGAGTGCGCACCTCCGACCTGCTACTCCAGAGCTCTCGGCCTGAGCAAAGAAATAATGTCTCTACTGGAAAAGATCCACACTTACCGTCTCACTGTAAGTTATTTAAGTGTATTCGATGATCACCTTCCTCATCATATTCTGGGATTTATATCTTCTGATAATCTTGTTTGTTTGGCTGCAGAAAACGTGCGCTGAGGTTCTTCCTACTATCTTCCTTAATGTGCATGTAAGTTTAAAAAAACTTTTACCTTTATTTTATTTGTATTCTTTAAAAAACTGATTCAGAAACAGCTGTTTTTAGATATGTTACATTTGATTGCACATTTAATGAAACTGATGCAAGATGTTTTCTGATGGGCACCTGTTTTTATGTCTTGCATTTCTAATCAGATGAATCACTGGTTGCAGTTTGCAAACAGTGCCTTTTCAAAAAGAAAATCTCTCATAAGAAATAATAATCCACAAGAAGACTAGATGCACACAAACAGTTTAAAATCTGTCTGTTTTCTACCTAGAACGCGTGCATCACCAACAAGCTTCGTGACTTTCTCTATGTGTTGCTGAACCATCCCAACCAGTACTGCAGAGAGCGACCCAGAATAGTGTTGCTGAAACGGAAAATCCAGAATTTGTACAACATCATTACCAGAATTTGTTATCGGGTGAGTCCCTCTGTGAGTAGTTTTTAACCACAGGTTTCGTGTTTAGGAGCTGGAGCAGCTTGACCACATACATGCTTTTCTGTTTTCCCCCCTTTACAGGACTTGGTGTTTTTCATAGACGACTGTGATGCTATTGATACTGGACACAGCACCCCTCACTTTGCAGAAGACAGACTCCAGTTACTGCAAGAAGAGAGATGATCCCCACAAAAAGCTGATTATGGATATACAGAAAACTACAGCATTCATTAAAATCCACAGCTGCAAAATGTAGAGCACTAAAGCATGTACCATTTATTACCAAAGCTTGCGTTGTGTCAGATTCAGCGTTAGCACATCATGTGGCTTTGGCACACAATGCCTTGTCCTACCTATAGCTGGCTGGATTAGCACAGAGTCATGTTTGTGGACATGTTAGTAGTTACATTCCAGCAAGGGGAGCAGAACTTTCCACAGGAAATTTGCTGAATGCCAACCTTATAATAATAAACCAATAAGAGATGTTTGTGAGCTGGGCTTAACTGCTGCTTACTTAGCAGGGCTGATCAAAGGTTTATGTATCATTAAGAGAAATATGTTATATTACCATGACCTTTAGTTGGACTAACTTATTCCATAGAGGCACTATGGCATCCTGTAAACATCTGAGGAGTTAAACATGGTGGTTAAAAATGTTATGCAAGAAATAAATCTCCTAAACATTACTTTGTCTCTCTCATCTGTACAGTATGTTCCCTCTGAATGTCCCTGTGTAGTTGTACACCACACAAAATATGCTGCTTGTACTGAGTCTGGGGTAATTTTAAGCTTCTATTAACAAGTGAATTTAATGTGTACTTTCAATCAATACACAACAATGTTTGAAATATGATAAACCTCTTCTTTTTGTGTCTGCTCTTATATAATCTTTTCTTTACATTAGTGTTGTTATAATTCTTCAACAAGTACTGATTAATCTTATATGAAAACAACTTAATGCTTTGTTTAGTTCATGTTCTTAAATAAATTTGTGATTTGAGTGAATGTAGAGAAATTCTCCTGATTGAAGTCATGGACTTTGCTGCCATCTGTTGCTCCAATTATTTTTATTCAGAGCGATGGCAGCTCCACTGATGGCAGAGTCTTCTAGTGGTTTTAGACCACTTGGACCATGACAAATATGAGGAAAATGTGCTCTTCTTTTTCCACGAAGTTTCTAAATACATATTTACAGTACAAAGATGTATAAAGAACATAAACAATGGTATTTGTGTGAGTTGATTTTTCTCTGTGGCATAAGGGTAATGTGGACAGTTAAAAATGCTTTGTCCTAAAGCAGGCTTACACCCCCCCGGCCTTTGGTAATGACAAAGAAAACAGACAAATGTTGTTTTCTTCATGGAAATTTATGCTGCACTGCACATGATAACAAATGCATGCTCAAGCATCCACCATAGGATGATTCTTCAGGGTGGTGTTCTCTAAAACTGAGCTGAATAATCCACATTTTGCTGTTTATTGCATAAGAATATGCAGGAATATTACATGTCCAGCCCTCTATCATATCATATCACACCAGAATCTAATACATAATAGTATCTGCAGCTACAATTATTTTAAATGAAGTAATTTCTTCCTCTGAGCTCCGTATAAAGGCAGTGAGCTTCAAAATATCATCAGTTTTCAAGTCTTCTCTTTTCTTTTAAAGGTTTTTAAGAACTACACAGTAGGAACCCTTTTGCATTGTTGGAATATAGGATAATACTAAAAAATTTCGACTGTCTCCATCTCTTAGTTGGTATGACCCTGTCTTTTAAGCCCTTTTGTCACTCTCATGAAAATAATATTTAAGTTAGCGTTTTACATGAAACTTCTGTGTGAACTTTTGTTTCATTTTGCCTGCCCAGAAGAAAGAATCTTGTTTCAATAGGACTTTTCCTGAATGATTAAATGAATGAATGAGCACTTTCTGTCTTGATAAGAGTGAACAGAGGTGAGCACGACAGCTCCTGACACCTCACTTTTGTTTGGAAGAGTTCCTAAGTTTATACTTCTGATGATTTTAAATTCCATGCACAATGTTACCTCTTATACTAATTAAAGTGGACAGAAAGCCAAAGGTTATGGATGGCTTCTTATATCCGTGATATTTGGTGGATGTCCTGTTGCTTTGGCCTTGCCCTGCGCCATGTTTTGAACCTCTGAAGTTCCCTCTAGCAGCCACTACGCTCCTACCAAAGCCACCAGCAGCCACCAAGCTCCCACAAAGGCCCCCCATTTAAAAAATGAACAGCTACTAATCCTATAGAAACCAGTATGTTTTAATGGTGCCTTTACTGCCTTTAAAATCTTACAGTGTGGAATACCCCAAGGATGTTTTCTTGGACCTTTGCTATATTCAATATTTACTAATGACTTGCCTTGGGTTTTGGACAAGTGCAGTGCTACTTCATTAGCAAGTGATACAACTGTTTACTTTGTATCAGACAATATTACTGAGTTAAGTAACACTTCAGTTTGAACTGCCTCTATTACTTTACTGAGTTGATGAGAATAGGCTCACTCTGAATGTAGCTGAAGTACAAGCAAACATGCTAACAATGACAATAGATTGTACCTATCACTCAGACGTTCTGTCAGTGAACAGGTTGTTCTTCATTTCTTATCCCTGCCAGTGGAGTAGCCCTACTTGTGGCACAGGCGTTCGTGTTGTCACATGATGACTGCTCTCCTGTTTGTTGACGTGCCGCCAAAAAACATCTGTCAATGCTTCAAACAGCTACTGATGTGTAATCTGTTGATGTGTACTGAGCAATGTAAGTTACCTGGTGTAATCTCTAACATACCGGCTCAAACAAGTTTTTAAAAAACTGCTGAGAGACTTCCCTAATTAAAGTAACTAGGTTTTGTTACAAATATGTTAGAATATGTTATGCATTGAATGTATAGAGGCATTTGTGTTGCATTCATTTTATTTAGTCTTCTTGTTGTCATGTAATGACTTAAATTTTACTTGTTGGATCAGATATACTGGGTATTTACTATTTTTTTTAACACTTTGTATGTGGATGGAGACCCCAGAAAGGGTAGCTACCAGCTTCATGGCAGCCAACAAATGAATGAATGCACAGCATGTAAACAACAATGTTGAGTCTAAGTTTTAATTGATAGTGGTTTGTCAGAGCCTTTATGACCACGAATGGCTAGGATGCTAAGCAGCCGAAGCCAGAGTGAGAAAAAGATTTTAAAAAGTTCTAGTTTTACATAAATCCGAGTTGGGATTTGTTTTTTAATGAGTCAGTTAACACTGATATTATTGAACCTTTTGATTAAGTCTCATTTATATGACCTTATTAAATGGGACAGAAATAAATGCTATTGTATCTGCAACCCAGAAAAACGGAACCAGTTATGGCCGGGTCTGCTTCAGGAGCGCCAACATTGAGGGGCTAATTTTATCTGCGATGTTATGTGTTCCACTGAACCTTTACCCAGCTACTTGCAGCTTGAATTATTTCATGCGGTGAAGTTGTGTGATGCTGGCAGCACAGACTTGTTTGACAACATGTTGGCTCATTGACAGAGGAACTGAGCCACCAGACAGACATATAATTAATGGAAGAAACCATCAAAATGTCCCAATGTTTGTTTTATAACGCTGGATGATTCATTCTCTGTGAATCTTGTCTGAAAGCATTCATATAAGCTCTGAATGATCTGTTTATCTGAGCAAACCAGCTTTTCCTTCTACAAATTGCAAGTTGTATGTCTGCACGTCAGCCAGTTTCTGCTGCTCTTTTTCTTTGCTTTTGAGTGTTGTAAATATTGCTGTAATGTTCCATACCACAAAGAGTACAGTTTGCATAAGGCTTCATAACAAGCCGTGACTGTTTGAAGTGTTATACCTGCAGCCTGCCACATTTCACAGTCATATACGATTGGCAGGTTTTCATGAGCGACACAAGAGTGAGAATTATGGAAGAGGCAGAGATAAAATATACTTCTATTGATAAAATGTCATGTTCCTGGTGTAATAGTGTTAAAATCCATCACAAGGTGCTTCCTATTGCCCAGGTACTACACTGCATCATCAGAAGCAGGTGATGATTTTCTACTCTGCCATGCTCAGACTGAGTATAAAACTTTTTTTCTAAAAACCAGCTATTCTAATCTCTGTGTGATTAGTGGCAATACTTTCAGCTATTGACTGGAGTAAAAAGAGCTCCTAAACATGAGACGGAGTTGTTGGTGGATTTACAAATACCTGGGGTGGGTCTACACCAGAAAACTGGAGTGGTCTTCCAACACAGACACAAAAGAAGGGGGCAGAGTTTCCTTTTCTTCATCAGCTCCTTCAATGTCTGCAGTGATATGCTCCAGATGTTTTATCACAGCGTCCTGTTCTATACTGTTGTTGGGGAGCTGCATAACAAAGACTGTAGGTGTAGACAAACTGGTTAAAAAATGTGGTGATCCAGCCGATGAGGAGGAAACTGCAGGCCATTTCGGACAAGGATAAACACCCCCTTCAGAACACCCTGACATGACAGAGAAGTGGCTGTACAACTGTGAGGTCCAGGAGACCTCTCATTCCCACAGCCAGAGGACTGTACAACAGAGACTTCTTTTCTTCTTTTTTTTTTAACCCGTCTTGATCAGCATTGTAGCAAGCAGAATGATTGTCTGCCAAATTTACTCTATTAAGTAGAACTAT
Organism: Craterocephalus stercusmuscarum; assembly: GCA_037177115.1. Taxonomy (NCBI): domain Eukaryota; kingdom Metazoa; phylum Chordata; class Actinopteri; order Atheriniformes; family Atherinidae; genus Craterocephalus; species Craterocephalus stercusmuscarum. The sequence goes on from JBBDHI010000003.1 coordinate 27,031,460, forward strand.
TCTGTATTAAGTCCCTCTTGAAAATATGATATCTTTATTAAAATGGCAGCTTAATGCTGGACCTGACCAGAAGGGGCAGAAAGAGAAAAAGGAAAGAGAAAAAGACAAAGACAACAACAGAGACTTCTAACTTCTAATTTGTTCCTTATAACCTATAACTGGGAACTGTTACTTCTATATCCATCAAATATTTCTTCATTTTAATTGCATATCTTATAGTAAGTATATCTGTCAGTGTAAAATTGAGAGTTACAGTGGGGATGATGGAAGTATTTATATCTATTACCAAATGTTAGGCCTTTGGAATACATTACTTTCTCAGAGGGGTCGGCATCTGGGATAGTCCCCTAAAAAGCAAATCAAAATTTCTTAAGTTGTTTTCTAATTCCAAAGCAATCTCCACATAAAAGCCTAAAAATATTTACTTACAAAAAACATTTAGCTCAAACATGGGCACATGATTATGTCACAATCCACATAAAGTGCATGGGAACATCCAGCTGTTGGTTTTAATTACCAAATCCGAGCTAATAAACTGTCAGCCTCATCAGACCTTTGAAGAACGTTAATACTTTTAAAACAGCTTTGCAATCTGCTGTTTAATTACAGTTTGGCTCATGCTGCTATAAGTATATCTGTCTTTGTGCCAAGAATCAAGTTCTTGCTTCTGAAAGCCTCAAAGCTAATTAACCCTGCAAAAGTAGAATTGTTAGTCAGCACCATGTGGCTTGTTAGGAAATCGGCCCACCGTGGGGTTATAAAGCTTAATTGCTGTTCTTATTAATCATGACTATAGAGCCGCTCAATGCACCTTCTTTTAAGGCATAATGAGAGCATTTAAACCGCAGGCAGCCAGGTAATTTAACAATTTTATGTTCAGTGATGCTGCACTAAACATGCTAAACTCTGCTCAGTAAAATAAAAAAGAAACAACAGAACAGCCATAGCCTCAAGGTGACAGTAATCATTCTCTGCTCTGTTGAAATAAATTTCCTTGTAAAGAACACATCACAAACTCATTTATATTAAAGGAGCGTCGATGCAGTTTGTGATTCAGATTAGTTTATGGGGTTTTCAGGCAATTTTCCATCACATTTACCACTTTTATTGCATTTTAAAAGAAATGTTGTCTCATTAGTGCATTTAAAAAAGTGTTTCCTTCCCTTGATTTCCAATACATGGCTGGCACTAAACATGCTATTTGTAATAATTATGCTTCTCAGTAAATTTAGCTATGGAGTGAGGCTCAGTTGTCTAGTGAAGCCAGTTTCCCCCAGTCTACAGTAAATACACCTTATAAAGTTTTTCCATGTTTTTACACGTTGAAGTAATCAGGACACTATAGAGGTTCGCCTGAGGACTTTTGATACTTTTGATTCAGCTTTGGTAGACCAATGAATTGTTTACAGACAATGACTTGGTTATGATCTTTTGAACCTTCAGTGTTGAGTGGACAAAGTCAGGAACACCCTAAACTTTGATGACACTTGGAGACAAGGACGCTGCTGCCCTCTAGTGGACTTAAAGTGCTTTTGACTCCATTTCTCATAATCCATGACATGTCCCGTACATGAAGCAACGGTTTAAGCCCCCATAGATAAAATAAAAGGCTGCGGAACTAACTTCAAACAAAAATTACACACACACACACACACACACATACATATGGAGTGGTCTTCCAACACACACACACACACACACACACACAGCTTGGCGGATGTAAGTTGTAATTACGAGACCCCCCGGCCTCTCTCTCCATCTTTCTCCCTCTTTACCCTGCCGA
>JBBDHI010000003.1:27122134-27136208 GCA_037177115.1 Craterocephalus stercusmuscarum
CTGCTTGATCATCTTTGTTTCTCTGATTGCTTTGAAGGAGTGTGTAAGCTGTACTCCGAGCAAAGAGCAATTAGAGTAAAGAGAATGGTGGACAAGAAGAGGCTGTGAGTATTTGTCTGCTTCACTCACAGAGTATCGCCTGCCTTTACTTAAGACTGTTGACAGTGTTAAAGCACTTTTTGATGGAATTAATGGTTTGGGGCTTTAGATCGAGACTGGTACCAGAGCACCCCAGCCGAGTGGAGAAAACGGTGGAGGAGGTGGAGGAGCGCACCGAGGAGAAAGTTGTTAAAGAGGAAAGTTCTGGTAAGTTGTCTGAGTCACTGGGATGTATTTGTGTGCAGACAGAGACCCTGGTATGAGATACCCTGCAGCCCTTTATGGGAACTGGGCTGACTCTTGAATTTGCATGCTCACCCACAGAGTTAAGAGGCATTGCCAATCAAGCAGGCTGTGATAGATTTTAATTACATTAATTTTCTGCAAATGTATTTTTAACCACAGAATTATTCATGCCTAAACCTTGATTCAACTCCCGTTGAATTTTCATTTGATTAGTGTGTTCCTTCTAACTGGATTTGATGTAAACAAGGTACAGAAGAGCCAAACACATTGTAATTCCAAATGAAAAATGTTTAACTCAGAATTCTTTCTAAACAACGGCAGAGCCTTGATTAGCTTTCAGAGCAATTAAGTAGTTCCTGGATTTTCAAACGAGCTGTTTTGCAGGCGTGCAAAGGGGTTTTATACAACTCCTCTTCTACGACAGGTCTTGGAGTTTTTAGACGGTTTTGTTTCCATCACTGTGTTCCTTACTTCCCAATAAAGAGCGTGGATGGGATCCCAGTCTGTTTGGCTGGACAACATCAATATATAAATGTTGTTCTCTGTTTAGTATCTGTTTGACCACTTTGTTTGTTTCAGATCATTGTCTGCTTTGCAAATCTAGTGTTGGCCAAGGCCGGCTTTTTTCTTTTTCTGCACACTGAGAGATGTTTTTTCTGTATAATTCAAATATTATGCAGACAAAATCAAATAAAAATAAGATAATCACATTTCCAGCAGCGTTCTGTCCTGTAGATGAGGTTGTTGGGGTAACTGTATCTGATTTTCTTAACCAAATGAAAACAACATCCTTGCTCTCAGACAACTACATTTTATTGTTTTTGCCATAATATTTTAGCAGTAGGATTTATGTAAATCATCAGGTTTGCTTTGGGGAAAATCTTTGGACTCTCCTTAGAAAACAGGACTGCATTAAAACTCTACAAGCTGCAGAAAGGGAGGGAACTGAAGACTAGATTCTATTAAAGTTAGCACACAATATAAAGGCTGCTTTTGATGATCATGTTATCTTCCTTTTATTAGTCTGTCACATACTACAGTCATTTCCAATCAGGAAACCTGAAAGTTCAATATCCTGTTTGACCTGTTGGTCAAATAAAGGTTCACAAATCAGTATTTTAAATGGCTATGAGTCATTTTGAGGTTAACTTTATGGGATCAGAATTATGAGGGATATAATCAAATACTATATGATGAGCTTCAAATAGCCACATGGCTGAGAGCAGCTGATATAGGGTTCAGCTTGTCTTAGAGTAACTTTACATTTCAAACTTAAAAGAAAAAAAGCATTTCTATCAAACTGAATTCAAATCTGATTTTATTTATTCTGCTATTCTCATACAGGAATAGCACAATGTGCTTTGCATTGGGAAAAAAAAGCTATGTTTACATAAAAAAAATTGAATAATCATTTTAACACACACCTAAATGGTAAATGGACTGTACTTGTAGAGCGCTTTTCTAGTCAAGTGACAAATCACGTACTCTCAAACACACCCAAAGTCCCAGACATGGGAGATCCCCCTGGCAACTAACCTGTAGACTAGGGATGCAACGATTCACTCAAGCCATGATTCGATTCGATACTCGATTTTAAGTTCACAATTTTGATTGTTTGCGATTTTTCTCCAACAAAATTAAACTTCATCTGCATTGATTGCATTGATGCATTGCATGCAAATCGAGTTTCCTTTTTTCTACATCGATTGCCATTTAAACCACTTTGAATCAATCTTAAATCAATTTCCGAAGTATCGTTACATCCCCACTGTAGACCAATCAGATATAGCCCCTATTGTGGAGGATACCCGTGAGGTAAGAATAATAAAGGTAGAAAATCAAATAAAACTAAAAATGATGAGAACAAATAAGAGCAACAAGTATGAAATTATTGTTCATAAAACAAACTACACCTTGAATTGTCTTATTGTATAGAGGTCATAGAAACAGTGGGCCCTGGTGGGACAAATACAAGTGACAAAAATAGGTAGTTTTTAAATAACTAAACACATGATTAGATTAAATAATTAAAGATAATGATTTATTATTATTATTATTATTATCATTATTATGCATGTCATGTCATTTGGATTTTGTTTGATTTGGACCATGAAAACTTACAGGATTATCACACAAACTTGAAAAAACACAGGTCTTTTTAAGAACTTTATAATTACAGTCCAGTTTGTTCAAGCTCAAACTGCTGATGCTCTCATACACAGTGAAAGTAAAGTTTTTTTGGGGGGGGGTCTGTCTTTGCAGAGAAGAGTGTGTCAGAAGTCCAGGACAACACTGTCAACCTGTGGGAGGAGAGCCGGGTGGAGGATGAACTCTCTCCCGAGGAGATCCAGATGGTGAGCTGCTCTGCCTTCATTATGTATCTTATACTGTTTATAGAATATGTAGATTTGTGTGATTCGTGTGTCTCTTTAGTGTAGAGTTACACTTGGATTACATCCCATTGCACATGGACTCTTTTGTGGACTTTTTCAGTGTGTAAAGGCACAAATAGCAGATGAAGTATTAAGATTTTTGAACTTATTATTTTCTTTAAATAACATGACATAAAGGTCTGGCAAATTCTGCAAGAGATTTGCAATTCTTACATTAACTAAATTAGTATAAAAAATCTAGTGTGGCTCTCTTTTGAAGGAAAGTGTGTTTTTGTCTAGTTTGAGCAGGAAAACCAGAGACTGGTCAGTGAGATGAGCAGCCTGGTGGACGAAGTAAGGTAAGTCTGATCTGGAGTCAGTGAAATGCAATGTGTCATACAGTATAAGTTGTCATGCTGTAGGTGTTGGCTGGTGACATTTTTACTTTAGTTGCCAGAGACAGCCATATTTGTTCTTTATGGTAAAAAAAAAAACAAAAAACGTGTGTGGAAGTCTAATGGTGAAAAGAGACAAACATATCAATCATGTTTGATTGAATGTTGGTGGACTTTTAATGAGGTGTTGCATGCATCTTTTATTTACCCACCAGGCAAATCGAGGGGAAGGTGGTAGAGATTTCTCGACTTCAGGAGATATTTGCTGAAAAAGTCCTGCATCAAGTGAGCTAAGCTCTGCCTGTTTCATTCTCTCACTTAACCGCAGTCTTTCGAGAAGAGTTTGTAATTAACCGATTGTCCATTAAACTTCATCTCAACAGGAAACGGAGATAGATAACATTCACCAGCAGGTTGTGGGTGCAACGGAGAATGTCAAAGAAGGCAACGAGGATATACGAGAGGTACCATTTACATTGTCACATCTGCATAATGTTTTGGATTTTTTTTTTTTTTAAAGAAACAGAGGCTAAAGTTGATTGTTTTCTTTTGCAAGGCAATCAAAAACAACGCCGGCTTCAGAGTATGGATCCTCTTTTTCCTCGTTATGTGTTCATTCTCCCTCCTCTTCCTGGACTGGTATGACAGCTAACACAACCGCTACAATGGACTATTCAACAAGAATCCATTTGAAACTGGTCCTGGTGATCTCCAGAAGTCAACACTGAGACTGAACGTACACTGTGACAGTTCTGCTGAAGGTTTTGAACAACTTGTTCATGAACGTGTCTTAAAGTGTAAAAGGAAGTTTGTTCATTCTTGATGCTGATGTTTTAATCTGTATTCAATGCTTCTGCACAATGTAGATGTGATGTTTGAGTGCACATCTGTGGAGCAAAATCTACCTAGTGGATAACCACTCAATGCTTCTCTACCACTTTATGATTGATAACGGTTTAACCAGCAGCAACGAGGTGGAACAGGTCCTGCTTTTTGCTCATCCTTTATGAAACAGGCTTTCCATGCATCCTATGAAGCAATCTTTTACACTTAAAGATGGAATATATTTGGCATTTCCTTTGAGTAAAATGAATAGTCTAACTTGGATTTTGTATCTTCTTTCCTTACTCTAGCATATGATCTTATAATTGCTCATGATTTAATATATTAATGCCGGCAAAAAGCCACAAGCGCATCACTTTGGTTCAGCTAAGGAGAAAGATGTTGACTGTTTCCTCTGCCGATCTGTTAATTAGCATCAACCTAGATCCTTGTGAAAGCATTAAAGTGCTTTTTTTCTTTGATCTGAACTCTAGGGAACTGTTAAGTGTATTTATTTCAACATGACTGAAAAGACCTTTGAATAATGAATGAAAATGTTTTAACACGCAAGTTTGAAATGTGGGCACTTTATTTGAGTTCTTCATTTAACATTTTTTATGTAGCAAATGCACTTAAATGGTTATCATGACATGGTTTGAAAAAGGTACAGAATTAAATGACAAATTACAGGAAAAAGCAACAGGACAAGCAACTACTTTCAGATTGCTGCACTGCATCAGCCTAACTCTAAAGTCTGTGGTGACAAATATTGGTGCGAAGCGTTGCACAATACAGTGTTTTACTAGCAAAAACATTCAGTACATTAGCATAAAAGTTATGCTGTGTAGGCAGCAAAGAAAAGCATAGTGTTCACAAATGGCTCAAATGATTAAAACAATCATTGAAAACAACACTAATTAATCTGTTTATCTTTTCTTTTTTTGCTGGTACATTTCTTTCAGGTCAAGCTTCTTCTTCTCACAATATCATGACGTTAAAATATTTCGGCACAGATAAGACCAGTGGCAAAAAAATGCTTGTTAGCTTTGTCACTTCTTGTGAAATTTACCACTTGCCTGATCTCAAGAGGTTCGGACATGCTCTATCAGTACTCAAAAAAGACTGAAAGCGAACGGATTGTTGTTAGGAGTCGTGCGTGCATGTGCGGTAAAACAAGCAATGCACACACAAAATGGCTCACGGTCATTTCACAATCTGAGTACTAAAATGAGTTCTGTTACATATGTGTATGTACAAAGACGGTGCGTGTGTGTCAGTGTTCCTGTGGCTGCTTGTACATGTTTGCCACTCTGTAAATGTGGTGTAAATAAATAACAACATATGCTATTCAAACAAATCGTGAATCCACCAAACAAAGACCCGCAGTGCTGAGAACGTGTTCAAGGTTTCCACAGATTTCCAGCTACTGTACACAACAGCTGACCAAACTACATCAACAAGGCATCATAGCACCTCAGGCAAGAGAAGTTAATTTCTTTTTTTTCAACCACAGAAAGCCACGGGACTCTGAGGTTTGCTTGAATGGCACAACCATATTATTTATTTTCCTGCAGCAAGGGAGCCCACCTTCTGATCCCGGGTTGATTAAGCCAGTTTCTGGGCAGTCTCCGTCTCTTGCTGGGTTACCTTTTCCTCCGACATGATGGTCATCCATGGTGATACCGACCGTGTGATGGTCTGCTTGGCTATGTTGTAGTGGTTGATGAGGGTGAAGAGACGTCCACGGCCCCCAGGGCCCTGAGGGGGGAAGTTGCCATACAGCCCAGCTGGCATGCAGCGACCTTGCTGCTCCAGAAAGAAAATAAAACATAAGAGTGGTCAGTCAACCTGCATGTACCATGGATAAGTGAAAGGAAAATGACACAAAAGGTGCAACAATATAACAAAGACTTTTAATTACATAAACTGGTTAATTACAAGAAATTAAAGAGAGCAACGGAAACAAGATGGAGATGTCATTACATTTTACATTTAAAAAAAAGCTTCAAATGATATATATTCAACCTCATGATGTGATAAACTAAAAGTTTGCAGACTTTTACATTAAATAGCTTACATTAGACTTCACTGACTGGTGGTGAAATCAGGGCAGTAAGCGTTTATTACGAGATCATTCAGTGCATTGAGTTGGATAGAGGTCTGATCGATTATAACTGGTTCTAAACTTCAAATATGAAAAGTTATTTTGAGATCAGACCTCATGCAGGTTAGATATTAAACAGGTTTAAGGGAAAGTGGATGTTTCGAAATCTTTTACAATGGAGAGAAAAATAGACAACTCATAAAAATGATAAACCTTTATGCTTTCGCTTCATTTCAAGATTGTAAAATCTTAATTCTTGAAGTGAAAATCTGTTAAAGCAACAAACATTTTTTCACCATGATAAGATTTAATGGTAACTTGATCTGTTGACATTATGTGAGGATCAGATTTTAATATCAAAGAGACAACGATGAAGTGCTTACCGTGTAAACAAAGCTGTCAGGACAAGGCTGCTCATACTGGTAGACCTTGTAGACGACCAGGAACACCACACACACCAGGAAAGCCAGGGCACAGATCACCAGCAGGGTCACCTAAAAGAAGACGCAAGACACTTTCATCATCCGTCGTTTCCATTTATCCATTCATTCATTCATAAATACATACGTACATCTTCTACTGCTGCAGTTTTTGTTAATGGATAAAAAGAAGAACATGTGCAGGTTGGATCTACTTTTTTTTTTTAGAAGTATATCATCCAGTCGCCCACACTCAGATACAGTCATGTGAAAAATAAAATTACTGCTGGTTATTCAAGAAGCAATTGCATCATAGGCCAACTTTTATTTTCCTACTGCGCTTCTTTGGCTGGTTTCATTAAATGAACTGGATCATAAACGCAGTGCAAAATATATCAGGCATTGATGTTCATCTGAAGCTATATTTATCTCATTTCAAGACCTGGTACGGACAAAATACACATTTAAGTAAATTATATCTCACTTAGTCATTTGTTTTTTTTAATATTCTGATGTGCAAACCTTGGAATTATGAGGGTGTCTCATCACTATATTTTAAATGACTATTGCTTCTGAGCCTTCATTGCAGTGTTTTACTGTCTCATTCACACACGCCCTCTTTCATACAGCAAGGGCTATGCAGAGTTCAGAGTCGTTCATGTTGGGGAGCTGGTGATAAAACTGCCCACTTTCTAACTGAAGGCAAGGCAAGGCAAGTTTATTTGTATAGCACATTTTCAGGTACAAGACTATTCAAAGTGCTTTACAGAAAACATTAAAAGCATAAATGCAAAAAGAATTACAATAAAATCATTTAAACACAAAATCATTAAAAAGGAAAGTAAACCTAACATAGTCCAAGATGCCTGACACAATTGTGAGCTCTTATTTTTTAATTTCATTTTTTGTTTCTTTTTTTTATATATTTAGCTTTCCAAATTCTTTTTTAAACCTGTACACTCATTAGCAACAAATATTCTCACTGCGCTCTATGGTCATCTCAAATGGTCATTATTCTATTTTTCAAGGAATATTTAATATTAACTAAACCTCTGTCATTCAACTATTAACAGAGTCATCACAGAGATTTTTGGAATACCAGTTCTCCATGTCCTAGAAGCTTATCTGATTATTAAAATTATGTAAATGAGGCTGTTATTGTATGTATGTAGAATTTCTCTTTAGAAAATGTATAAATGCAATATTTTATGTACAGCATTTTGGTGCAGGTTGGTTACTACTGTAGAATAAATCTAAGTATACACACATTACTTAGAAAGGAAACTTACATTGGAATGTGTGAAGCGTTAGAAAAAAGTCAGCTGTGCTGGAAAAGCAAACTGAAGGGTTAGAAAATCAATTCATGCATAAGTAGTATTTTAATTTTTTCATTTAGATAAATGTAAATGGTAAATTTCTGACAATCATGCCCAATTTCAACCATATTATCTTCTCTTGATGTTAAAGGTTAACTGTTTTAAAAGAATGATTGTTCAGAAACCCATCGGCGTTCTTCAAACAGTGAGAGGAAACGGCAGTTAGGGCTACGGGATATTCTGCATATAGTAACTTGTCCGCTAAACGGCTTGTGTGACCATCTGTGCAGCTGAGCTGAGACCTCTCAGGGGAGTTATGTAACTGCTACTGGTGTTTCTGATTAACAGAAGAGGGACAGGATGAAAGGTGGGAAAAATCTCCCGTTTATGGACAAAAAAGAAATCACATAAATTTTTTTTATTAGTGTAATTAATTAACTTGGTATTTGGGTAATTTGACACAGTATTGTAGAAATAGTTGTATATTTGTCTTCAAGAGAAAAGAGAATTGTTGCCATCCTGTATACCCTTTATGAAAAAGTGCATGTGCAAATCTACATAGTGACATCTGAACACAAGGGTGCACGTCTTATATTACGTTAAAGTTATGTGTAAAATATATGAAACACGTATTTTGAGGTATTTTGTGTGTATTTTGGAAGATTTAGTGCAGTATGTTATCATGTGCAGACCAAGGTGACACAAACCTTAATACTGCTGCCCAGTGTGTTTAGGGCAGGTTTGATAGTGTCTATCAATGTGGATAATAATCATTTTATCTGTCTGCTTGAGTCCTGCAGTTACACAGCAGAACAAAATGTGTACAAAGCAAAGCAACAGGAGCCCATGAAAGGGACTATGTGCCACTAAAGGCCAGCCTGCAGGATTTCAAAGCGCCGATGCTGTGTTCTCCAAGATGGTGATGGGCTTCTCTGCCTTTCAGATCTCTGAGAACTAAAGCTGCATAAAAGAAGCCTGACAGCCCCAACAGAAGCGGTCGCATCTGTTGATTTTGCATGTGTGGCGTGCAAAGACAACACAGAGATGTGTGTGTTCAACTATAAAAAAGAAAAGTAAATGTTTTGTACATGTAGGTCAGTCACTCACCAGTTTTTGACTGTTTTGATTGTTTCCTTTACAAAACAACCTTTTTTTAAATCCTTTTAAAAGATGTGAAAAGTGAAACATCTATCAGCCGGGGGGATGTTAATGGGGGTGGGAGAGATGGAGGCCATCGCCATGGCAGCAGCTGAATTAATAAGAGTGTCAGGGGGGAGTTAAGTGAATCAGTTTGCATGATGTCTTCCTGTGTGTCTTGATGACATGCAACACAGGACATTAAGAAGGCCTGAGCGAAGACGCCGCTGAGGTTATCTTAAAGAGGAGAGGGAATATCATGACGGAGGTGACGAATGTCCTGAGCTGCAGGAAGGAGAATTCCTCCCCTCCAGCATATGCATGTGTGGGAGTGTGAGAGATATTGGAAATGGAATATGAAACCCATTATTCTTACTTTGAGCCGCTCGGATACACCTTCAATGATGCTTATTGAGAACTCTGCAATTTTTGGAGATCGTAGCTTTCCCTTCTTGCTCTCCCCATCATAATCTGCCTTTGTTTTCACCACCACCTGATAGAAAGGAACAACACAGGAGTTAATCCATTTATAAAATTAAAAATAATGTTTTTGATCTCAACAGAACTAACAAAAGAAGGTAAAACTGAACACACTTTGACATATGAAATACGGAGGAAAACGTCAACAATCTCACCTTATCAGGTGGGGGGAACTGCAGCTGGCTGGCATCTAATGGTGTTATGAGAGGGATGGTGTCAAAGCCATCCTCAGAAACCGCCTTCCCGTTGTTTTTCTCGGTGAAATTATTCCCCAGTTTAACCATTTTCCCTGCACGGAAAAGGGTGTAAACAGGCGTTTATAAACGAGAGGCATTGTCTATAATCATCTCCGCCATGCGTGGTTAGGGAAATCTTTGGTGGAATCATCAATGTTTAATTACGCCCTTTACGCATGAAAAACAGTGGCGCAAATCCAACAATAATCATGTGCGAAATATGGGGCGCTTTGTGGGCCACGGGAAAGCCTGGTGAGCACAAAAGCGCAGGAGAGGACATAATGGCACTGATGCGTCGCCGTGAAGATGAAGAGAAAAACAAGATGATTTACCGCATCCAAACACCTACCAGCTCAGCCGAGGTGCGTTTCCAGTCCGTGTTCTTCCCTCGACGTGCTGGCTTTATTGTTCCCGGTTACTGAGCTGCTGTATGTTTGTGCGCGCGCGCGCGCGTTTGTGTGTGTGTGCGTGTGTTTAAGTGTGACGCAGCCGATTCGCGAGGAGCTGGTGCACAATATGGCCAGCTGGGTTTGTGCGTCGCTTTTCCCCCTCCGAGCTGGATGCTGCTGCTGGCGTCTGGCTGCACTGCAAGTGATGTAACGTCCTCAACACGTCCATCCACACGCATGCTGCAATCAGAAAACCAGCTGGAGCCTATCACCAGCTCACATTTAGAGCGAATTTTCTAAATATTGTTATTGCATTCAGTGATTGGGTCATTTTTAATGCGCAGCACGCAAAATCAGCAACATCTAGGTTTCTTTTTCTTTTTTCCACAAAGGAAGCTGCAAAAATAAACATCTTTACTGTCTTCACATTTATAGGCGCATCAACAGATTTAGTGTAAGATAATTGACATTTTTATTCATTTATTGATTGTACAGATCCCGTTTTTTTCCACCTTCCTCACATTTGATGCCAAAGCAGGCAGATGTTCCTGCTATCAGCATTTAAACTGATATGTGAAAGGTTCACAGCTTGTTTTTGCTGCCCCTAAGTGGCCAGAAAATAAGTTATTGCAGGTTTGCAAGTATCTCCTCTCAGGAAAAGGCTGCAGTCTGTCCAGATATATTGACCTTGTTTGTTTTATAGTTTCCCATCTATCTCTGAGGAGCCAATGAAAGAAAGGGGGGGCAAGCTGCCATCAGTCACTTTATGTGACTTTTACGAGGACTGAGGAAAGATGAATGAACGCATTAGGAAAAACTCAGTCTACCTATACTCAAAGCATCACATGTATCTATAGCTGAGAAGCAGTGGCTGGATATCTGCTGGGTCTTTTTGTCATGTAGCCTACTTACAAATGTTAAACTGGAGCATGTGTCTGCATACTATTGTTTTATTATGGTTGTTGCCAGGTTACGAGATGACTCAAAAGAGTTACAGGAAGATGCATAGCTGATCCAATAAAGCATGTTCATAGTTAAAATGATTCACTTACAAGGAAAAAATGGTAATGATCTCATCACATCTTGATTTGGCTTTCACTGCATTGTGCTCTTTGCTTTTTGTGACCACAAACAGCCTCTGAAATCACACATGAAGCTGATTCTCTTTGGGTTGAGCATTTGATTAGTCAAGTCAAAGGCTATTGTGGTGTGAAATCATCAGCATGATAGCTGGTATTGCATATTTGATCACTTTAGAAATAAAACCTGTGTTTAAATGACAGGTAGCTGAATATTTCACTGACAAACCTGCAGAGAGTCATTATAAAATCTGGATTTTTATTGAAAGCTTTGTTAAAAATGTGAAGAAGCCATATGATGATAATTATACATTAAAACATCAAGTTATTTATCTTATTTAATCCTTTTTAGCAGGAAAGCATGAAAAAATGTGGCAGGGTTTTTTGTTGCCTGTACATGACACTAGATGGAGACACCAGCTCATGCTTTCATAACATGATGATGTCTGATGGTTGTTGACCTTACATTTCCCTACAGTCCCATTGGTTGGTCCAAATGTGTTTTAAAAGTTTTGATGTTTGTGACTGCAACATACTATTGTGTGCAAAACTCTGAACTAAAAGTAGGAATTATTGTTTCACTATTAACGTATCATTGTCAGCTTATTATGCATTTAGTTTTATTCTTTGTTCAGTGCCCAGCTGTTTTATGTGAAAAATAGCTTCATCAAAGTTTTGGGTTAAACTAAAGCATTAAAGTATTAAAATATGAGTTTAAATAGCTCATAGAATAACCCTGTTTTCAGTTATATTACTAATAAATAAGTTAATAGATTAAAATAAATTGTTATCATAACCTATATCATAATATTCTTGCTGATTTTATCGTGTATAATCAATATAAATCCTCAGATTAACTCGTTTGGAGCTGCAGTGGAGAGTAACGTGTAATTCTGCCTTATATGGTTCTGCGACTGCTGTGCCTTTAAAACCCTCTGCTCTTGGCTCCCTGCCCAGAAAGTTTATTTCCCATTTCCCATCCAGCCACATGGACTGGGCTCCAGCACGCAGAGAGAACAAGAACTTTCCCTCTGAGAGCGGTAACTCCAACAGCAGTCTGAACACCGGATTTCTGTCTCTTACCAAAGAGCTCTGCTTCCACTGAGTCGTGAACCTCTCAGCAGACCTGTCACAGCCTGCCGGTGCTCGGAGAGGAGCGAGGTATGACTTACACTTCCAGTGTGACAGCTCTCAGGTGCACCGTTAGTCACATCATGATGTTTGCTTTTGTTAACTGTGTGTTTTCTGGTATTGATCTGCTGACTTTTGAACAGCATGTCAGCGGGTTCGCTGAATGTGCTGTGTCTGGTTTTAAAAGCTCTGCTGCCACGGGAGAGCTATTGTCTTTTAAATACAAAGCCTCTTTTCACAAATCTATAATTCCCCTCACTAGTCAAGCCTGCAGTATGAGGTCTTTGTGCCGTGAGGGTTGAAGAACCTTTGATTTTTAAAAGCTTCTTTAGGGAAGACTTGAGATTTAAATGCCATGAATGCTGCTGTGAAAAGACTGAAAGTTTGGTGTGTTTCACTTTTCACAGCCTGCAGTAGTGACAGTAAACAGAAACCCTGGTTGAATGAACGGACTGGGGCACAGGCTCCACCATCCACCATGTTGTTGTAGTAAACCAAATGAGACTCTGTAAACATCCGGGCTGCTTTCTGAAGGTTCTGGATTCAGATTTTCTTGGGGGATGAGGTCACAGGGAGACACACCCAGAGACACACTCAGGCTCGAAGCAGGAAAAGCCAAGGGTGGAAGAAATTCTGGCTCTTTGATTCACTTGCTGGGAGGAAGCCATTGTGTTTTAGTTTGTTTTTTTTTCACATTTCCATTCAGTTTTGGGCTGAATGTGGTATGTACACCGAGTCATCCGGAGTATACATCAATACACCAACACAAACCACATGACAGCTCTAATAGGATTATATAATAAGCTTTAATTTCTCAGAAGTTTTAAAAGACTTCAGGTTTTCCAAATAGGGTAGTACAAACTAATTTAATAGAAATGAAAAAGATAATATAGTGGGAGCTTTCTGAGTATGGAATGTGTTTGGAATGTAGCTCATTTCCTCTTAGCCCAGAAGCTGAAGTCGCTTGGCCTGCAATCATTCAGCCACTTTTCTCTTCCTGTGAACATTCACATTCAACAAGTTGAAACTCTTTCACAATAGTCTAACTGGTCAAAGAGCGCTGGTCTGACTTGGAGAGGAGCAGAGGGCTGGATTTAGCAGCACAGACGGATGTGGCTGAGAGGGCTGAGACGGAAGCTGGGGGGGGCTGAGGTAGAGCTTTGAGCCCACACAGCACTGTGTCTCTGACTTGTCACTTCTGGTTTCATGCCTCTCAGTGGACACACGGGCGCAGAATACGACCGCAGTAACACAAAGTAGCAGACGACAGCCGTGCCAACAACTAAATGAAATGAAAGTGAGTTAAATCGGGCTGGTAGGGTCATCTTCTGACTGTGGATCAGCAGCTTAATGTGACACTCTGGAATCTAGAAAGGTGTGAGATGAGGTCTGTAGTTCAGGCTGTTCATGGTTATGTCACCACTGTAAAACCAATCTGAACTGTTTCTTTAAATCATAAGTAGAGGCCCATCCATTTTCCATTCTTTGTTTCACGGGAAGAGTCCATGGTCAACGGGAAAGAAAAATTGGTTGTGTTCATTCATTTCTGTTCATCAGTTGTTTACTTATTTTTAAATAGTCTATTTTAATAAAGTTCTATATATTCAATTATGGATGCATCGAGTGTTGAAGATAATAATCTGGCCAATACATCAAATTAAATGTATAATTCATCTACCTTTTAATGTCAGAAAAACAATGAAATATATGCTTTAAGATGAATATTGGAACAGTTTTAAGTACAGATTTGTTTCTTTATTTTAGCCTGTACCCCATTACTTACACAATTGCTTTTCTTGGCCTGCATCGCTAGGCAACAATTTTCTTCTTTGGTTTAGTTTATTTAATT
>JBBDHI010000003.1:27194701-27216166 GCA_037177115.1 Craterocephalus stercusmuscarum
CCTGCACCCGTTTTCTTGAAAGCCCTTTGCTCTCTTTTTGGAATACGATTTTTTAAAACAGGGAGGTAATGAATAAATAATACAAGAGATGAATTTCAAGAAACAGATATTTATTAAGATAAAACAGGGATAAGAAAGGTAGAATTGTATCAAACACCATCCACAACAATAATCTGTAAAGAGTTTCCAATTTATGTGATTTTTTAGTGATGAAGAACAGGTGGTCAACATATGCAATATGAATCTGCAGAGAAATATATCCAACATAATGTTATTTGGGGGATTTTACACACAGACGAGAGTTCTCAGAATTGATTTGGTTTAGTGATAAACTGTGAATCTATCTTTGAAGTCAGAAACATTTGAGTTCACAACTTCTACGACACAATCGACCACATGAAAAGGTTCACCTTCTATTACTGTTAAACATTTGTCTCCACAGGACTGAAACCATTATGTTAATACTGTGGAGAACTAGCAATAACCAACATTTCAAACCTAATCTACACCAATTTTGATTGTTGGCAACCACACATGTGATTTTACATTTGAAATGCAATATATTCACATCAAATAACGTGTAAATTCTCAGGTCAAAACATGATATTTAACACAATGGCACAATTCATAAAGACAGGTCTTGATGAACAGGTCGTGATTTAGGCAATGCTTGTGTATAAAAAGACAAGATAGGAAATGTACAAATGTAAAAGGAGAGGCTGACAGTAGAGTACTTATAAATAACAGGAACAGGGATCAGATTTAAAGTATATACATAATTCAGCTGAGGTCTTAATATAACAAGTCAGATGATGAGTATCAGAGTCATCAGTGAAGTAAGAGAGAAAACAAAATTGTTACAATACAGACAAGAGGCTAAGAGCCAAAGAAATTTGTTGTTCTTACATGTTGATGTAATTTTGTCATGAAATTACAGAATCATGTATAAAGATCAGATTTTGCTAAAAAAAAAAATAAGCTCCATCTTTGCAACATTGAGGGAAAATTCAATTTAGCTTCATTTACTTATGATGACAAAGGCATTTCTGATTCCAACCAATCCCACAGATTCCTGGTTTTGTCGATAGTGAAGAACATCACATTGGAGGTCCAAAAAGATTTTCCTGAATGAAGCTGAGTGTTTATCAGAAATGCACCTGAATTACATCCTGTTGGAATCTCTTATCTGCCGGAGCCAATACTTCTGTCTTCAAAGATGGTGATTTCAACCTGGAA
Organism: Craterocephalus stercusmuscarum; assembly: GCA_037177115.1. Taxonomy (NCBI): domain Eukaryota; kingdom Metazoa; phylum Chordata; class Actinopteri; order Atheriniformes; family Atherinidae; genus Craterocephalus; species Craterocephalus stercusmuscarum. The sequence continues at coordinate 27,195,938 of JBBDHI010000003.1, forward strand.
AATAGCAAGTTAAGGAAAATACCAAATGTCTCACACAAAAACACATCTTGTGTGGGAGGGATTAATAATTCTGAAAGACTAAAAAAAAGAAATCTTTTTTTTTTAAATCAATTAAAGCTGCACAAAATTAAGGGGTTTCATATTCAGTCACACACTATTGGATGATGTATGCTTTCAGGAAGCATTGTATCAAATATAGTTTTTCAAGAACACAAAAAGGAGAAAGAAATAAGCAAAAACAAAGAAGCACTATACAGTTAGTACTCGGAAAAATTTGAATATGCTGAAAAAGTTGTTTGATTGAGGCAATTCAACATAAAAGGCGAAACCAATAAAATGTATGTAGTAAGTGTAGATGCAAGAGTTTACCTTAAGAGGCCTGGCATTTTTTGTATCAAAAATACATTTTTCACTGATTTCCAGCGATATTCTAATTTTCTGAGTTTTTACATTTGAGGATTTCTGAAGCTGCAAATCGCAATCAGCAAAATCTAAACAATTAAAAGCTGAAATATACTGCATACTATATTTGCATACTATTCGTCTATATTTCTACATTTAATCTTTGAAGACAAGTTACAGACACAAAGTGAAAATGAAAAACTGAAAAAGTGCATGCATTTCTCTAACTTAACTTCTAAAGATTAAATGTACATATAAAGACAAAAAGTATCCAAATTAATATATTTCAGCTTTTATTTGATTACATTTTGCTGGCTAGGATTTGCAGCTTCAGAAAACCTCAAATTAAAAAAAACAGAAAATTAGAATATCGCTTGAAATCAATACAAAAAAATATTTTTAATACAAAAATTTCAGGTCTCTGAAGGTAAATTCTTGCATCTGTATTTACTACATAAACTGTATCGGTTTCATCTTTTATGTTGAATTGCCTGAATAAAACAACTTTTCCAGCATATTATAATGTTCCGATTATTACCAGTATACGCTTGACTCCATTCCTTATCAGCATGCATCACATGATCATATAATATACTTGTTTTTGACATTAGCAAGTTTAAGGATACAACTCTGAGGCCTCTCTCTATGGGGTCAGTCAGCAGCAAACCCCTGGGAGCATAAATCTTCTCATTCTGGTCCTTAATGTATCTGGCAATCTTCTTTAACACCTGTACACAGAAACACAAGAGCATATGCTTTAATAGTGTGCAGAAAAATGTATAAATATGTACAACGAGCCGATAACAGCTTATGCCATGCAAGACTTGTCAGTGAAGCAGTATTACCTTTTCGTAGTGTGTCTCCATACAGAGGAAGATTGTGTAGGCAGTCAGACAAGCCAAACAGCCTTCCAGGTACGACTTCCCCCCAAGTTTCTCTGCCTCTGCATACAGGTTGTTTAGAGTCTGGATGGTCTCCTCAAACTGCTGCTTATCAAGCTGAAACAAAATCAACAGTTTACATCCACAATCCTAAAGTATGGGTAAAATATCATAGCTTGCAGGTTAACACTGTACATACCCTGGACTCCAGTTCAGATGGAAACTTGGTCTGGAACCTGCATATGGTTCCTGAGCTGTAGTCTCTCTGTATAAACACTTTGGAGGAAACAGCTGGCTGCTGGAGGTCCTGTAAGCTGTGAGTCTGAACAAAGATGGAGGGTTGAGTTAAGTTCTGGGAAATGAGCTAACAATAACGTCTACGTTAGCCAAATGCTTGTTTCATAAGTTTGATTTGTCAATAAACATGTTGCTGTCTGTCTTTTTAATCAGACTATAACGGCATCTATGTTTAACACAAAGTAATAGAAAAATTAATATCGCAGATTACATTCTGCTTACGGTGTGACATGTCGTTAGCCACGTTAGCTTAGATTTCCCGAGCTCTCAGCGATTATAAAAACGTTAACTTTTGACACCCAAAACAGTAATCAGACATCATTCTGTAGTTATTTCAAGATTAGCCCTGGCACCAATCTTTTGAAAAAGAATTAAACATATATGTTCACCTCAGCCATTGCGAACGGCTCTTCCGGAGCTGCTGCGCATCCCAGCTGAACTTCCGGTATGATGCTTTCACAATAAAAGCACACATTATATACAAACTTGTGAAATACTAGACCAGTTTGTCACATGGATGTTCTATAATACATCCATGGTTCGTCAATCAAGTCCTGGGGACCTTCTGCCATGCATGTTTGACATATTCCTACTCCAATACAGTTGAATCGAGATTATTGATCATGCCATTTGCAACCTTTTAAAGAGTCATTCAATTAATTTATGTGATGTTAAACCATACCTGTCAAATATCACGTCTTGGCCGGGAAACTGCCGTATTTTACCACTCTTCCCCGCCGGTCTCCCGTATTTATATTTTTCTGTAATTATCCCGGATTATGAAAAATGTAATTGTCTCGAGATCATTTCCGACAGCGGGAACTGTTGAGCAGTTTCTCATCCTCCAGACCAGCTCCATCAAAGTTTCACCCCATCCGCATCAGACAGAAGTGAGTTAGAAAACCTTTTCCATACTGTGCTAATTGTTTCTCGATAAAGCGATGCTCAAAACACATGACATGATATAAAAAGAACTAAAAATGAACTCAAATATGTATGTGCTGTCAGTTGAATAAAATGTCCGGAATACTGGAGCTTGGTTGGGGTGGTTGGAAAATTTGAAGCTGGAATGGGAAAATTTCCCTTATTTTCAAATCCAAAACTTGACATTTAACATGCGGGGGCAGCGGGCCAGAAGGACCAGGATTCAGAAACAGTGAAAACCGGATTAATCATTTTCTGATAGAACATGCAAGGTCTTGAAATAATGGGCACAAACATGTTTAAAAAATTATCCTAATTCAATCAAAATTGTAATGCAGGTAAAAGCGCAGACCATATAATGCAAACGTAAAATTTACTTTAATTGGGGATGTCACCAAAGTTGTTCTTAGATTACTTGCCAAAATCTGAAATGAAGTCGAACAGAAGCACCTGCACTTTATTTTGAAGGTTGACACACCCAGGTTTTCGGCTCCACCAGACAGCTTCCGGCGCAAAAAGTAACGCAATAGCTGGCGTCACAGCAGGACTTTTACAGTTTAGTTAAAGCTAAACATACTTTACAGTCGCCATCTGTATAATGGGACCTCCTACACACAAGTTATTTGTACAATAGAACACAAAACAGAAGACAAAACTGGTTGTTAAAAGTTTATTGAATCATGTTACTCAAAATTGGTTCAGTTCGCTGTGGTTTTAGTCGAACAGACCAAAGCCCATGTCGTCATCAGATTCCTCAGACTCCTCCTTTACCTCCTCCTTAGCGGCTGGAGCTGCAGCCGTCTCTGCAGCTGCTACAGGTGCTGCTACAGCAGCAAAAGCAGATGGGTCAGCCAGGAAGGCTTTGACCTGTGGACAAAGTTGTAAATGGTTAATTTTAAATCCATGTGAAAGCTCAGATTACTAGTAACACTCAAATCTTTGAAGGGCTGTTTGAAACAAAGTGCCCCCCTACTGGCCAGAATGCAGGACCAACAGGGATATAGTAAAACAAGTTGCTCTTTGCAGATTGATCGACAATGCAGCACTGCGCAAGCTACATTGAAACCTAGTCTGCAAGTCAACTGCGCATGTTTTTTCTTGTGTGAATATGCACAATACCTTTTCTGCCAGGGGGAAGGAGTAGTCCGTCTCCATAGCTACAGCCAGGACTCTCTTGTAGCCATTGATGACGGTGTGGGGGACAGAGGCCAATGTGGGATAGCCAATCTCCAGACAGACGCTAGCAACATTCCTCACACCCTGGAGGAATGAAATAATGTGCGGTTAACTGACAAGTTGCACCACATCTACAACAAAAGTGTGAGATTAAAAGGCACAAGTCTCACCTCCAAGAACCTGACATGCAGAGACGCCTCTGTGATGTCGAGCACCTCAGGGCTGTAAACACTGCCGTTATCATACACCTGCTGGATGATGAGTCCAAAGGAGAAGGGTGAAATGTTCAACATGTTGAGCAGCGTGGCCTCGCTGGCACCAACTTTGTCTCCAGTCTTGATCAGACCCACATCACTCTGGAAAGAAAGAAATATGGTCGGTTAAAATCATAAGTGGTACAGAATTAAGTAGACGTGGCCATTTTAACAGTGTCCACGTTCTGCTAAACTCACCAAGATTTCAATGGTTCCTCTGGAGATTTTGGTGGTGATACCCAGAGCCTGGAAGAAAGAGGTCTTCTCGGGCCCCAACCCAGTGTTCTGGGCTGGCACCGTGACATCGCATGGAGCAATAGCTCCAGCACGGGCAGCTGCTGGTACCTGGGGAACAGCAGAGAAACATGCCATTATACAACTTAAAGCCTAAAGCCTTAAAATGGGCAAGTCATTCAGATTTCAACATGGAAATGTCTGAAACCTTACGTCCCTGGCAGCCAACAATTTAACAGACAGGGATAGCGAGGAAACAGGTTAATGTTTGCAGGGGGAACGACAATACAGCACTTCACAAGCTGCACTGTAACTATCCTGCACAAAGTCCCATTTTATTTTCTATTAATTTTACCATGAACGGCTGACGGCAGACTTCAGCCAAACTAAAATCAGGCCTATGAAACTTTTTGCAGGCTTTACATTTTGTAGATCAGTTTAATTCCAATCATGTAATATTTAATAAAGTTAAGTCACCTCTAAAATGTGGTTACTTCAGACCATAAAATGACTAGAAAACTAAGATCTAAAAGGCCCGCTTACTCATTTACTCTTGTTTATCACTGGCATTGTCTTTACCTTATTGGCCAGCAGCAGGTCCCTGACCTCAGTCAGATCCTCCTTGGTGAAGACAAAGCCCACATTTCCTTTAATGTGGGGCAAGAGCCTGTCAAATAAAATCTTCATTATACATGTAAGCATGATTATTATTTAAACCCAATTATAAAATACTGAATGTCTGAGACCTTGCGTCCCTGGCTGACTTGGGGTGCAGTCAGACAGGGATAGCTGGAGACATGTTACTTTTAGCAGGGGGAACGACAACACAGCACCACACCAGCTGTACAGTAGTTAACCTGCTATACTTAATTATATTACTCAAGGTTTCAAAGGCAGAGGGCCAAACAAACCTACTTCTCCAGAGCAGGATTGTTCTCCAGGTGGCCACGGATGGCTTTGCGCATCATGGTGTTTTTACCCATCAGCACCACAGCCTTTCCACGCAGAGACATACGGATTGTCTGCATCTGCTTGGAGCCCACGTTGTCTGCCCCCACGATGAAGCATTTTGGATAATCATCCAAAAGTTGCTGTAAACAGACCACTGCGTGTCAAAACAAATTTCATTACAAAGCAGTACGAAAACATCTAACTCAGACTAAGTAGTACGTTTTTAAAAATCCAAACGAAAACTTCACTTACGATGATTTTCAGAAAATAGTTTGACTTCCACGTGGCCCTGTCTTCCCTGGGCATCTTGGCAGTGCTTCCAAGGATCGCTTAACAGCCGGTTTAAAGACACGGTATTATCTATAAACGGGGAATAGAATAATGTGTTAATGACAAAAAGAAACGGCACAGCTCAAACATGTGGTCGATAGCTAACGTTAGCCCGCTAATAGAACGCTAGCAATAGCTTCAAAGGCCGCGCATTGTTAAATAGCATCGTATTTTCCTTAGGGCGGGCAAAGTACACTGTGTATAGCAGCAAAATGTTTAACTTGTATGCCTGTAATGTTTGTTTACTACACACGTAATAACAATACATTTATTTTATACTTGGAAAAGACTACGTAAAACACTCACCGCGCTTTAGGGTCGCGTGAAAGAAGAAAGAGGAAGAAGAAGGGCGCGAGTGGATTATATACACCACAACTGACCAATCACAGCACAGATGTTGACATTCTCCTCATGCCTATTGGATAATTTTCATGCCAATCACAGCCATGACTGCAGTAACCGCCACCAGTACTTCCGTGTCAACTTTTAAGCAGAAAAAGAAAGCGTGGTGTTTCAACAGAGATTTTTCGGACATTCAAAGCGGTAAAGTAAATTATTTTGTCGCCAGCTAACTAACGCATGTGTTTGGAGAAAAAAAACGATGACACAGCTTCCCGAGCAAATTCCCTCCGAGGTTTGGACCCACGTTTTTGGGTATCTGACAGCGGAAGACAAGTTCAGCGTTCGGGCATCCTGCAAGTATTTCAAGAAACTTATCGACCACTGGTCCCTCTGGAGAAACTGGACGGTAGTTTTGACTTTTAAAAATGGTGCTTACACCGCTAAGTTCTGGGCCACTCTCCGTCGCAGAAGAGTAACAAGTGTGGTGATGAGGAGCACCAAAGCCATGGACTGGAAAGACCTCGCCATGTCCCTTCCGGCTCTCACTACCATCGTCATTGAGCAGAGCATCAAAGCAGCCTTCAGCTTTCTAAATTACTTTCCACATTTGAAACGCCTGGCAGTAAGAAGCGGGGATCTGTTGTTCGATACAAGCTCAATGTCTCGTCCCCAGCGGCTGACTCATTTAAGCATATGTTGTGATAAATGCTCCACCACATCAAAGGGGAAATTCCTCAATGCAGTGTGCCAGTTTTCAAATCTTACATCTTTGGCTTGGCATAATTTGGAGCTATTCGGAGAATTATTTTGGACTATGCAGACTTTACTTTACCGCCTGCCCAAACTGAAGCATCTCTCCTTGTCTATGAAACATCCCCTTCATGACTCCGGCAGAGCTGCAACAGCCAGTGGGAAAGCATCTGGTTTGTCAAGTTTGGAGCTTGTCAACTATTCCTATAATTCTTTGCCAGAAAATGCAATGAAGCTGATCCCTTCCCTGAACAGCCTTGCTGTTTTCTATAAGTGTTCACATCATGGGATGCAACAAGAACGGTCATCACCTGTGCCTCACCTGAAAACATGGCTGAGTGATCTCCCCCAGCTGTCAACCCTGGTTGTGGTCAAGGGTCCTCCTGTTGCCCTGTACGCCAGCTCCATCCCAGCCACTGTAACCAGTCTCACGCTTTGTGTTGCAAGGTTATCCTCAGAGGACTTGGCAGCCGTTGCAGTGCAGGTGCCAAACCTGCTACACCTGCACATAGAAGCCTGGCCTTCGTGTTTGGAAGTTCACATTGCACAAATCCCACAACTTTTCCCAAAGCTCAAAAGTCTCAAACTTCGCCGTGGAGAAGTGCCAGAGCAAGATTTCTTGAAGCTCCACCAGCTACGGGAACTGGAGTATTTGGAGGTTGTTGATAACCAGCAGCATGGGCCGGATCTCGCTGCCAAACTTCAAGCCCTCACTCCGTGCAGGCTTCATGTTGCCTCCTCTCCTCGACAAAGAGATGCACTGTTCTGTCCGTGTGTGTCTCAGGTGTACTAGGCTGTGGGACCAGTTGGACTGTGGACTGGTCATTTGTTTGAACTGTGAAGACTCAGGATCAAATTCTTGTTTCCATTTCAGAATAATTTACTGGAAATGAAATGTTTGTGCCTAATGACATAGCTGTTTGATCCTAGAATGATTTGGGTTTTTCTGATGCGCAGCAGCTGGTCTCACATTTAAACCAATATAATGCATTTGATATAAATTCATTACAACTAATTCTGTGGTCCAGCACCTATATTTATTGAAATATGTCTACCTTTTAATGCATTCACCTTTATATGTTAACATCTTTTAAGAAGGAACTGCAAGCCAAAGTAGTATCCAGAACAAATTGAGAAAGATACAAAGAAAAAATTATTTAAAACACTTTAAAAACATGGCATTTAGATAAGTTAATTTGTTAACTAGTCAGGCAAATGCTGACATAAGATTACAAAATAAATACAAATGGTCACAATGTAGTAATGTAGAAAACTATGTTTCTGCAACTGCAAATGCTATGTTTTTCACAACAAGCCAGTTGCCATGTGTTATAAGGGTTAAAAGTCAATGCTAAATTTTGTAAACCTCATGTTTCCCTCATCCCGCAGATGATAACTTTCCCCTCTATTTTTTAATCTTGGGACCTATTCATATCATATTCTGTAACTTTTACCTGCACTTGTCCCCATTTGTAACTGTAATAAATGTTTTATACAATCTACATCTGTGAGAGATCTGATGTGATGCGACGCAGTTATGATAGTTTGTGTGAAAAATGAAAGCACAGAATTGACAAAAAAAACAAAACATGCCAGAATATTTTCTATTTTATTTGTTTACCAATCAGTAATAAGGACCAACAAATGCTTAAGCCCCGCCAACACAAAGAGCCGCACAAGTTTATGGCTCATGAGACAATTCAGATAATAAAAGATCACATGAACGTGTCTCCATTTACAAAGCACAGTTCACTTAATCACATTAAAGTAGTAAAAAGCCGACTTTTTTTTTTCAAATGTATTCTCTGACAGAAGCAAAACTATAAGGCGATTAACTGTGAAATCAATTTACATAAGCTAAATTAATGACCTCCTCTCCTTACCAACGCTCACATTTCCCCCTGCTACATCCGTTACATCTGAATCTGCTACAAGCGAACACCATGATGTGTGCCGACTGAGTCAGGACACATTTATTACAGTTCAGAGTTAAAACGCACCACAGCAGGTGAAGCCTCTCCAAGACTTCAGCCCCTGAGACTGGGAGCTCAACAGTGTGTAAGACCTTATTGCATTGACACATTTGGCACAAGAAGAAATTTATATCAACTCAAATGTGGATACTCTGTACCAACTCCTTACACACACAGAACAAAATTAAAGACAATATTGTAGTTTTCCCATAACGAGAGAAAAAAAAGAAAAACTGCAAGTAAAAGATGAGTTGTGTGAATTTTTGCGAAGGCCTCTGATTCCTGACCAGTAAAGATGAACATCCACCTCCCATCAAAGAGCTCAGCACTGAGAACGTTAACAAAGCAGGATCACAGATCAGGACTCATGATTTAAAAAAAAAAAGGAAAAAAAACAGGAGGCCATTTCTTCTGAAGTCCGACACACAGGAATCTAAGCTGGTACATGTGTCTGTGAGCGATAAGGAATGAGACCAAATATTGTTACAGTAGGCTACATGCTAACAGAGCCAGCTCTTTGCATATCAGTGTGAGCCTTAAAAGCTCAAAAATATATAAATTTTCATCAAAACAGACAAAACACAGTTCTGTCACCAAGATGAGCCTATTACAGGTATATATAAATGTAAATTCTGATTGTAACAGCAACTGGCAGCTGGTGCTGATTCAACGCCACGTAAAAGAAAAAAGCATGCTTCCAATCCAAACGCACAATCATGACAGATTTAATACACGGATAAATTCTCATAAACAAAACAGTCAAATATGGAAAACGTTGAAAAATACCAGTCATTTCAATTTATTCTGAGTGGGTTAATACAGCAGTAAAAATCTCCATCTCCAAACCATCTCCTCTCAGAAATTGTACCACCTGCTTTCAGCATCCGTGATCATATTACGTATATTATTCCGACTTTCTTTTTGACATTATTACTTACAATTTCTGTTTCATTTAACTTGACACACATACGTTGGCATGATTAAGTAAAGGCAGGCTTATTCCTTGCTACAATGAAAAGAAAAAATCAGTCATTTTATGTTTAAATCACATCCTGTAGGATATAGAAGTAAAAATGAAAAATTTTGCTGAAACTGAATATTTTCACAGGAAACCTGTATTACAGAATTAGTATCATCTTGATGGCACTGAACTGTAAAATACACCGTTAGATGGTCTCATCAAGAGATCTCTGGTAAAAGTGTGCAAAGATATTGAACGAACATGTTAAAGAAGCGAACAGGAAGTGTATTGGTGTGCATGTGTGTGTCATGTGTTATCGTTATCTTAGATGGCACCTCAAAAGTTTCCAAAGCTAGAAAAATACATCTTTTTTTCCCCTCAACACTCATTGGCCAAGCACTGCACATTCAACACTCAGTTTACTTTAAAACTGCGTAGCTCAACTCTCAATGGTCCATGCAATCAGGCGGCTCTCAGATCTGCATAATTCTATGTCAACATAGGTTCACCACCGTGAAAGGCAAGGTCTTGCCCTGCGGCGTGGGAATAACATCATTCACAACTCAAAACCATTTATGTACACATACATGGGAAAGCAACGTCTTTCTGTCTTGTTCCTTTTGCACGAGGGGAATAAAAGTCTAAATAAAAATCTCTTTGGGCTCTGTTAAAAACATCTTTAGTAAAAGTGTAAAAGTTTGGACATCCTGAGAAGTCCATTCAGTGTCATAGCTAGGAGAGACATTTTCCACTCTTACGATCTGATCGAAAAACCTGTGTGAGAAGTTACTCACTCGTAGAAGCGCACAGACACGAGTGCTCATATACCCGCATGTGCATGGAGAGCTAACACGCGTGCGCTTACAGCAGAGGTGCAGTCTAACTGAAGAGTTTGACGAAGCAGCCGTGGCAGTAGGGTTTGTCATTCTGCTCTTTGAAGGTGCCCTTGTTGAGCTGCTTGAGGCAGAAAGCACAAACAAAGTGCTCGGGATGGAACTTCTTGCCCATGGCGGTGATGCAGCGACCCGTGATGGGTTTCTGGCAGCCGGAGCACAAAGAGCCGCGCCGCTCATGGTAATGAGCCTCGCAATACGGCTGCCCGTCGTGGTCGAAGAAGCTGCCGTTAATGAACGGCGTGAAGCACTCCTGAAACACAGAAAAGCCGGAATTATAGATATCCAGGATCAATAACTGATCTTTTCATCAGATTATGTGTCGATGCGGCGACTGACTCACCCTGCAGACGAAGCACTCGGGATGCCAGAGCGAATTGAGAGCGGAGATGTAGTTCTCAAGGATGGCACGGGCACAGCCGCCACATTTAGGGGCAAACATGTCAAAGTAGTCCTTTCTGCAGAATGCCTTTCCATCCTTCTCATGGAAACCTAAACGGCAGCAAAGACACTCTGATTCACCCTTATTCTCCTTTCAGTAATACTCCAATAAAACACGTGCACAGGGTCACGGCTGGTACCTTCTGGTCCAAAGAAGGCTCCACACTGAGCACAGAAGAAGTGCTCCGGATGCCAAGTCTTGTCCAATGCTGTCACTACTTTCTGTTAAGTCAGGGAAAAGCAAATGGTCACTTTCTTGTAGTCTCATAAAAAAGCAAATGAATTCCTGTGGTATTCCACAATAAAGTCCAAGGGTGGACATGTCTGTGTGTTACAGGAAAAACGAGCACATCAGCAAGGCCAGGAGAGGGCAGGCGCCTTCAAGACATGCAGCTTCTAACATTTCTACAGCAGAGGAGTAATCACTTTCCTCAAACCAGAGTTTCACAGTTCTTCATGTTTCAGGGCAGAAGGCCTCTTAGCTTCGCCACCAGGAGGCGCAATGTTCTACAAAAATGTTTGGTTCTTTTTAAAGGAGTAATTCAAACATAAGCCGTTCAGTCTTTGTAACGGCAGGTGCGGATATAGAGTTAAAACCAATAACAGTATAATACATTGCATTTAGGGAATTAGGCTTTAAGTAATCAAAGCAATTTACATTAAACCACGATATTTACAAGCGGCATTCGATCACGTTTAGTGTCGTTTTCCTTTACTCAGAAATGCACAGCTCAGTGATTCCCTGAGATCTTTAGAGGAGAGAAATCCAGGGAAGAAGGAAACCAAGAGATTGCTCAACTGTGGATGTCAAGCACTGCAGTTGGAAAGCATCGGCAATGACTTATGTTGGCCTTCCTGCAGGCTAAAATCCACTAGTCGGCTTGGCTTCCAATGCCTCTGGCACCGTGTGTGGTGTGTGTCTGCATGAGCGTGTGCGAGAGCATGACTGCAGGCAAAAACAAAAAACTATGTGAGTGTGTCACCATGAGTATTAGAGTTAGTGGCGACAAATGAGGACATGCAGTGACACAATATGAGTTTGTCTGTACTGGTTTCAGGGAGTTTATGTGAAAACAGCTCAGGCCTGGAAAAAGCAGTTTACTTCATGTCCAATGATTGTTAATGTTATGTAACATGGCAAACTCAGCTTAATATATCCCTAACGAAAGCAGCACTGTTGGATATTTACGTTACAAAAAGAAAATAGATGTTATTTCATTTTAACTACAGCCATGTGTGCTGTCAGCATCTACTTTAGAAGGAAATGCAATTTCCATCATAATCATTTTTCCAGTAAGGCCTTAATCCATTAGGTCATGAATAAATAAATATGATTATCTGCCTTTTCCCTCCATATGTGTGTGTATGCGTGTGTGTGCGTGCATGTTTATATGCATTACTCACATCCAGAATGGGTCCATTACAGTAGTGGCATCGCGGTGAGAACAGGCTGTGGTAGTCTTTCTCGCAGAAAGGCTGCCCGTCACGCTCAAAGAAGTTCCTGGAGCCTATCTCCTCCTGACAGTGGGTGCACACGAAGTGCTCCGGGTGCCACGTTCTGCCCATGGCAGTCACCACCTGGTGTGGAGAGACACAGCGCATTAAAATATGATGAGCTAGCTCAGCAGGGGGAGAAAAAAAAAGCCTGCAGCACAGCATGAATGAAGTAAAACGAAAACTGCAAACTGTGGCAGATCCAGATTTCAGACATTTCTGTAAGCTTGCTGTGATAAGATGAGTTTACTGAGCATATCTAATAAAAAATACACTTAATTACTGATATTTCTGACTGAGAAGTTTACAAACCCACACAGCTTCATCTATCATGCATACGCCCTCTAATTAAGGCAAATAAATGTGGAATGCAAATTTCATTTCATCACTTGGAGAAGGTTCGTTTTAAAAGTCCACCGGGTTTTCTGCACATATTTGATAGGACGCATAACTTTCACTTTTGCATGCACATCTAAAAGCATAAAAGTCCAAGTTAAATAATTGCACTGAACTCAAATGGCTTCAAGTTAAACATTTAGTTGTCTCCATGTTGGACTTCTGCAAAGAGAAGTGATGTGCAAGGGATGAATATCAGCATGAAGCCAATGACTCTGCTCAGGTCAGATAATCATGCATTATTTTATCTCAATGTAATTTACATTTTAAAAGGCAAAAAGCTGCATAGTTTTCAGGCTTACTTTACTGGCTGTAATACAGGCAGGTTTGTGGAAGTGACTTATATTTATAGCCTGAAGTGGTTTGGGAGTTTTATTTATCTCCTGTACAGGTTCCCACTACGTTACAGTTTGGATGAGTCGTATCATTACCTGTCCAGCAATCGGTTTCTTGCAGGCACCACAGACGCCTTTAGCCAACGTCTGGACTCCAAGTTTGTTGAGGTCGGACTGCAGGCTTCCTAGCATGTTGTCCAGTTTGTTGGCTGGTTTTGGTGGAGCAGTGGGAGAAATTTTGCCCTGCGACTGGATCTGCAAAAAAGATAGACAATGGTGGCATTATACAATCTAAATATTTAGAGAAGCAACAAATCTGCCCGTAAACTTATCACAATGACGATCTCATAGTTTTTTCTTTATTTCTATGGTGACCACTTCTGTCTCCTGTGTTGACATAGTTTATTGAGCCTAATGAAACGGACAAAATAAGCCGAGAGTCTCTTTCAGGACAAAGAAGATATTTAAAGTCAAACCATAAATATATCAACCATGATAAAATGTGTTCCGATCACACATAATCCACGTTTCCAGACCCTGAGGAGGACTCCCCGATAGCAACATTGTGTGTGAGTGTGCGTCTGGCTGCTGCAACACAGACCTTCTCAGATGGACTGGTTATTGGATCTTCACGACTTCGGCATTCCTCTGAGAGAGAAAATAGCTTCTCTGCTCCATGTATTCTCTCTTCCACATACCCTCACACACAAACGACCCCCTTACCTCAGACAAAATTAAATAACATCCCTGTTCAGTCGTACATTCAGCTGTACTTGGGTCGACACGCCACCCCAACTCCTCACCGGATGACTTCACTGAGCGGTCCGAGGACTAAAAGATGAGATTTTTAACCTAAACAAGCTAGTATTGAAACCTTTGGGACCTGTTGACTTTAGACCTGAGAGACTTGCTATAAATGCGGTGGTAACTGTGCTGTCATGTGGCAGATTAGGTTTCAGTTGCACAGCGATCCTACCATTCCTGCTCATGGCAGGACACTTAGTGTAACGGGAACTTCAGGGAGTTACGCTCTGCTTTCCCCTAAGCTCTTAAATTCTCCTCTCCACTCCGAACACACATCTCCTGGCGCCATCAGATGTCAGAATTAGAAAAGGGGCTCAGCCTACCCAGCCTGAGTGTCAGCACCCCTCATAAACCTGGAGCGACTGGGTTTCAGACAAAGCTCCACAGAGGCTACCTGTTTCACCACCGCGGGCCAAAAGCAGAGCCGCACGAGCTCGGCGGCGTCTGTAAACGGCCGACTGATCTGCAAACACGTCGACAGCAGCAACAGATCAAAGTGTGAAGGAAAGCAGGTGAGAGGAAGAGGAGGAGAGGATGAAGAATGAGAGGAGGAGGAGAGGATCCGTGCCTGCATTGGTGGGAAGATGGGGTCATACTCTGTCTGACAGCCCACCGATACAAAGACCTTGGGAGGCGGGGGTGGCGTGACGGGCTTTGGCGGGGGGCTAGGTGATGGAGGGGGAGGCGTTGGCTCCTTGGGGGGAGGAGGGGGAGGAGGAGGCGGCGGCGGAGGAGGAGGAGGAGAAGGCTCCTCGGGCGGGGGAGGAGTGGGCTCCTTGGGGGGCGGAGGGGTGGGCTCTCGGGGAGGAGGCGGGGTCGGAGGTGGAGGAGGTAGCGGCGGAGGGGTCTGCTTGACCGGGGGTGGTTTTTTGGGTGCTGGGGGAGACTGTGGAGGGGGGAGGACTTTTCGCTGGGGGGCGGGTGATTCGGGAGGGATGATGATCTGGCAGAGAGAAGGAAAGAGGAAACAGCAAAGAGAGGAAAACAGAAATGGCACAAAAACACCGTTAGAGTGGAAAACAGGGGAAATTCCATGAGACATTACGAGAACTTCACATGTAATCCCTTTAGCCATGCAGCCGCCGGCGGGACAACGACCAGCTTGGTGCAACGTGTCCACCAACGTCTACCTTATCCACAGATGGCTGATTGCCTTCCTCTCGCGTCCGCTGTGGGCTGGACATTACGATGACTCCCTCCGTCAGCCAGTCATCCGGCTGCTGTTTGCGCCTGCGCTCCACTCGGCCAATCCCCAGCTTCCCCTGCAGCTCCTCAATAAGCCGATCTTGCGAGTTGCTCTTATTCACAATGATTGGTCCCATTTTACGTCGCAACAGCCCATCCCTGTACATCGGGTGCACATTGGACGTCTCTTTGGTGCGGCGGATAACTGACTTGAGCTGGAGAGTGGACGATAAGGAGGTGTGGGAAGCTGGGACAAGAAAAGAATCCAATTTTTGCATTCCACGCAGGACGAGCCCAGTAACGGACGTCTCATTCAAGTAAAAACACTCCGATGCCAAAATGCTTTGCACTCACAAGTTCGCTGGCTTTCATTTGTCGAAACAAAGCACAGCCCTCTTGTTAAAGATCATTCTGGAAAGTCAAACCTGCTGCAATGCATGCTGCTTTGAAATGTCTGCACATGCCAAAGCAAAGCCAAAAATAACAACTCTTGTATGTTTACTAACGCATGTGCTTTTATTATATGCATTGGCAGCAAAGAAAACATCCCTCTTTTCTTTGGAGCCTAAACATCTCAACTCATCGGCGTAGTCAGTGACTTCAGTCAGGCCCCATAACTAACAGCAGCATCGACAAAAGCAAGTGTGGACGTGCGTCAACATCCTCTAAGCAAAGCTTTCAACATCAGCCGCAATGGCCTCTACTGGGAAAAACTTCTCCCTCAAGCTGTTTTGTAATTGCCATATGACACCACATGCATCACACCACAGAGGAATCCGGTCTCATCTCGACATGTTCGTACTGTTTCACAGCTTCTTCAATTCATGTTTGAGTGCTCCCCCAAAATAAGCTTTTATCAGCATAAAAAATTGAGATTTTTATGAGACAGCCAATCTGACAGATCCTCTGTATCCTCGGCCCAATGAGTGAAAGGCTTTAGATCCTATGCAGCTCATTTTGGGGGAGTCGAGTTGCCTACTTGACCGGACGCAGATAGTCGCTCGACAGCGGAGGGCTGCTGTAAGGGCAGGTCCAGCGCCGCATCCGGCGTCCCGGGGCAGGTGGAGGGGGTGAAACACTCGTCGATCCAGCTGGATTCAGTCATGGGCGTCAGGGTTCCCTCTCGGCTGAGGTCGGGGTAAATTCCATCTTCCTCCTCCCAAGACCTGTCCTCATCGCCGGGCGTGAAAGACGCCGGCGGCTGGTTGTCGGATGCTAAGAGTTTGTCCAAAGCATCGTCCAGTATGTTCTCCCGACACGGCCATTTCAAATCCAGGACATCCCCTCCTTGGTGTTCTGGGGCATACAGGTTACTGGATGGTACCGCAGCCACTAGAACCGGAGAAGCTCTTGGACTACTGGTGCCAGGGACAGTGAAGGTTTTTCTCATGAGTGGAGCAGGACTCTTTGGAAGCACAACTTCGCTCTTTGGAACCGTTACTGGACTTGAAAGCCTTGGAAGTGCTAATGGAGAAGCACTCCTTGGGAAGCCTTCAGGACTAGAGCTCTTCGGTAGGGTTAGAGAGCTGGAGATACTGGGAACAGTTACTGGGCTTGCACTCTGTGGAACTGGACTTGAGAGTCTTGGAATAGTCACAGGACTCGAGGTCTTACGAAGCGTGTCCGGACTCTTTGGGGCAGTTAGCTGGCTGGAGATAGCCGGTGCTGTCACAGGACTTGCACTTTTAGGTACTGGACTTGAAAGCCTGGGAGCCGTCACTGGACTGGCTGTTTTTGGGACTCCCTCTGGACTGTCGCTTGCTGTAACTAGTTGTGGACCCGGACTTATGGGAACAGGGCTGAGGCTTTTAGGGCCCGGCCTTTCAGACTTCAGATCAGGAGGACTGGGACTCTTGGCTCGAAGAATGGGACTGGACATTTTAGGAGCAGAAACTGGACTCTTGGAGTCGACCACTGGACTGGAGCTCCTAGCAGTCGCACCCGGACTAGCGCAGACTTTTGTTAGCACCGTTTGTGTGGGGCTGATAACTTCATCTTGCTTATGAGCTTTGAGAGTACTGGAGATGCTGAAGCTCTCCACGTGGGAGATCTCAGCAGTGATGGTGCCGCCATCTTCCTTCTGCTGGATCTGGGAATACTGAAGGCTCTTAGAGGATGCAGTTACAACAGCGGAGCCCCGTGAAGATGTAGGGGCCGAACTACCATCCTCATCTATGTGGAGTTCCAGCGGAAGAGGCGTACAGGAGGGGGAGGTGTAATCCTCTGAGCCAATATGAGCAGCTACAGGTGGTTGGGTAACTGCTGGGGCAACTGGTGAACCAGCTGCCAATAAAGGGTCTCCAGAGTCCTGATTCACAGACAACTGAGAGCCAGACTGAGTCGGTGCAATGATGCAATGAAGGCAATGTGAATATAGAGACAGGACATACACAGTGGCAGAGAAAAGAGAAGAAGGTAAGGAAAATATAGAATAAACTGAGAGTGAAAGAAATGATCAGTGAAGAGTCTTGGTAACAAATAAAATCAGAAGAAAGAAAAATGTTCAAATGAAACTGGTTTCCATTCATTTAGATATGTTGCTCTGACACATAAAGGGCGCAGACATCATTGTCTGAAATCTGCTTGGTAGCTGAATTATTGTTTCTTCAGTCTCAACAAAAGCAATAGCTAACTTAATTTAATGAAGTCTGTCGCAACAAGGCAAGAAAACAAAACAGAATATCAGTACCTTAGATCTGTGTGTAAGAGGTGAAACATTAGAAAAACAAGGAAAAGTCATCAGAATGATCCAAAAGATTTGTACAATCATGAGCTAAACTAGCTGCTTAATACAGCAACTGTCACACAAGTACAAACTATCTGCCATTAAGAAAGAAAACCCCAGACAACCAAAGTCACCCAACTTCTTAACTCACATTGCTTTGAACCTTGAAGTCGGACAGGGAGGCCATAAGTTCATCCAGCTCTCTCGTGGCGGAGGAGGCGGACATCCGGGCCTGCTGCTGCGACAGAGTTTCCTCCTGTCCATTGCTTTGATCATCTGTCACCACCAACGGTGTGGGACTTACAAAAAAAACAAAAAACAAAATGTGAGCACTCATGATCCCACTTTATAGAAATGGGCAATATGAACCACATTTCCCATCTTTTTTACCTGAATCTCAACGCATGATATATATATATCCCCATATAAATTATTTGATCAAGCAACCAAAGAGGCAGTTCTAATTTACAGCCTGGAGTAATGCATACACTTTTATTAAAGACCAACAGCACGTGTCCATTAAAATAGTCAACTTGAACTAAAGTAGCTGTATAATAAAATAATAAAAAATGCTTTTAAATGACCATAACAAACATAAAGTCGTGGAAAATACAAAAAGAGAGATACTTTTGACTCTAAAGAAGCTATCTTGATATAAGCATAGTCGGAGTATAATTCCCAACTCCACCACTTTCACATAATTCCTGCTTTTCTTCATCAGTTCTGTCCTCTTACATGGGTGTTGGCACTGAGCTTTCCAGCTCATTTAGAAGGCTCTCTACGCTTGGTCGTACGTCCTCTACTCCTCGAGCAGCTGCGCCACGTTTTGGCTTCTCCAACTTGGGCGGAGGCATTTTCCCTGCGCTGGAGACTCCGTTCTCCTGGATATGGTGGATGGTGGCGCTGGACGGCAGTGGGGGCGCCGCTTCTTTACCAACGAAAATTCAAAATACATGAAAAAGGCACTTTAAAGAAAAGCCGTAATTCTTAACATTCACACAGATAACCGGAGAATTAAAAAAAGCAATAATAAATAAAAATAAACTAAACTATAATTTAGTGAAACATGACATTGTTAAAAACAAACAATACAGTCCTGGACCAATCAGAGCCCTTTGCTGATGAGCAGAGGGCCAAAATACCTGACAGCAGGTGCAGAAGTCTGATGGAAAGTTACAGAGAACTAAATATTATCTTACAAGTAGCATAACATGCGGTAATGTCTCATTCTTGGCTTGTAAAATAAAATAAAAAACATTTCTATGGAAAATACCTTAAAAAAAATCAGAAAATCTGTATACATCATTGCTTTTGTCAGCTTATTTCAGTGACAGCTGGTTTTATTTTTTTTTAATGGGAGGGCATGAATAATTTGTCAGACCACAGTTTGTCCTGATTTGAGTTCAACACCAAAGTGCAACACGACAGGGCCGAATGCAGTGGAGGGACTGGTATCGCCGTGCAACAGCAGAGAAGCAGAAGAGCTACATTTAGACGGTGACATCCACATTCCTCCAGAGAAACATGAGAAAGCAGCTCGTGGATTGTAATCTGTGCGAGTACCTTCTGTGGGGAAGGCCGGGGTGCTCTGCTGGACAGCGTTGAGCTCCAGGAGCAGGCGGTCCAGCTCAGACAGGTTGCTGCCCAACAATGAGCTCATGCCTGCAGCTGATGTTGACTCACTACTCTTCTGCTTATTAGGTAAACTGGCAGGTGTGGAGAGAAGAGGCAAAAGTGGGAATCAGCTTTTTGGCATGTGAAAAGTTTTCATGTAAAATTCAAGTAAAATATTATGTGGCTGAAGTTTTCCATATCTTGTTATCTACTCTTCACGGAGCATCCTCACCTGTATACGTGGTCCTCTTCACCGATTGGCTGGCTTGGACTGCCGCTTTCTCTGGACCAGGGACTTCTCTGAGCCAAGCTGGCCGACTGTAAACAAGTGAAACCACACCGACTTAATCCACGGGGTTTATGACTAAACTTCCTCACAGCAGCGTGGAGGTCGGCTACCTCTGTCTCATCTAGTCCGTTGAGAGTTCGCTCTGGGGCGGCTGGAGGCGGAGAGCAGATGTCTTCTTGGGTCTGACCCCTGACAGGGATGGAGTAGGCAGCCTCTTCAGACAGGAAAAGTGGGCGCTTGGAAATGTGGGATGTTGTGGACTCAAGGTCCGCCAATAAAGCATCTGGTAAAAAAAATAATAATAATATGTTAATGAGCATCACATCCACCTTGATTTAAAGTTTGGGGGACAATAAGGGATAAAAACCTCTTTCTATAATTAGATAATACAGGAAAGCCCTGAAGATCAATAAAGAAGATTTCTAATATGAACATCTGTTTTATGATTAGTAATTTATTTCTTTTCTTTATTGTCTTTATTTTGTGATTTTACTTTTGTTATGAATTTTTTATTGCTTTCTGCACCCCGCTGTAATGTTTCTAATGTTTGAACTGTCATGTCCATGAAATGTGCTGTA
>JBBDHI010000003.1:27241432-27252243 GCA_037177115.1 Craterocephalus stercusmuscarum
TTGAACATTGCATTGCTAAATGAGAGACCTTATTCCAATATGTTATACCTCTAAACCGAATGAAGAATTGACCTCGATTAGTTAGATGTTTTGGAGGGCATTTCTCCTTTTCCCTGGGTTATGAACCCCCTACCCTCACTGCTCGCAGTCCGTGTTATTAATAATACCCGAGTTGATCCAACACTCACCCGTCTCTGCTTCCACTGCTCCACAGAAGACAGAACTTGAGCGTGGAGGTGTCGAGCTGCTCCGGCCTCTCCAGCTGGAACAACCTGGGATTTTCACCCCCCCACAAAGGTCTGGCGAGTGAGCTAGGTGAGGGTGGTGAGGATTACTTGGTGGCATCCCTCTGGGAGCTTGTTGCCCCGACTCCGCCATATAGCATTACCCTCCTCACATAAGCACAGCACTAAAATAACAACAGGGCTTTGTCTCAGTAAAGCCCTGATCTGTCGTAGCCAAACATTTGAAATGCACTGTATACACACGTATTCTTATGTTTGCAACACTGGTCTGAAGCATGGATTCAGCTCCAGCGTCAGCAACCAAACATCTGTGATTACCAAGTACACACAAACACAAAACCAAGCCTGGGTTGTAGGAAAAAGGGAAGAGGGTTTTACATTTCATGATGCTCCTGATGTTTTCAGACGGTAAAAGGTCTGGACTTGTTGGGTCATGTGACTCTCCCACAACAAAGCCATGCAAAGGGATCCTCAGTCCTGCTCCTCAAGGTCCTGCAGGTTTTTAGAAGTTCGCTTGTTGCAGCATAATTGTGCAGAGCGTGATGTCAAGCAGGGGAACTCCGAAACCCTGCACGGCGCCATTTTAAGGATGCCAGTTTGGTAATGTCTTGCTAGCAAGATCTTCCCTCACATCTGGAAAAACATCTGGAAGTTTGCGCTAAAATCTGTCTTATCATGGTCTCAGGATCTTTTTAGTTCTGTTAGTCGTAGTTTCTAGACTTGGCATTCTGTAGATGTTGTAGGGTTTATTTTGCCTTGTGCATTCTGTTTGCCGTATTTCCTGCTTCCAGGTTAGTTTCTCACACCTGCCTCTCATTTATAATTCATTCCGTTCAGTTTTCAAGCTTCCAGTTTTTCATTGTTCTGTGCCAGTTCATTGTATTTTTGTGCTTGCAGTTGTATTCTGGGTTTTGTAGTGTGGTCGTCAATTAAGTTCCTGTGATTAAACTGTCTGTGATGATCATTCACATTCATCTCTGAGTCATGACACGTATATTCTGTCAGCTCCATAGCCCCGTAGGCTCGGATGCTCTCCAAATGATCCGAGATGCAGGCTTTTGAGCGTAGTGCTGATTACAAGCTGGATAGTTTCCAAAAAGAATCTCAGGTTTTAATTTTTCTGACCACTAAATATTTCAAAAGATTGAACTTTGGCTCAGAGAAGACGGTGGCATTTCTTCAAGTTGGCTTCTTCACATGAAAGAACTTCAACCTCCATCTGTGGAGAGCACAACAAACTGTTCAGACTTTCTGGAAGTGTTTGATGTAGTGATTTCCATGACATCATCGTGCCAAACGGATCCTGTTTAATACGCACTGTTTCTGAGACATTGTGCATCACTTTAAGGTAAAAACTAGCTTAAAACCCTGATGTGCACAATCTGATTCTTGTCTTCTGCCCCCTGAAGGATTTCAGGAAGCAGAAGATCACACTAAGATTTCTGACCCCTCACACAGTAATAAATGGCAGATACACGAACAATTTTATTTTTGTCTGTTCACATTTTGTGAATGGGCCAAATAAAGATTTCAGATTGAAATTAGACTTTTCTCCACATTTTTTCTTGATTGGCTTTTTAGGCTTGATGCAGTGGCCTATAAAGGGTCCAAAAATCAAAGCCATTGTATTCATTTCTTGCTACGAGCCTTGTGACAAATATTTTCCAAATTTTCGCAACTTATATTATTTAAGAAGATAGTGTCATATTCAGTCTTCCCATTTTTACATAGAGAAACATTATTCTGAGGTTGCTCCACGATGTGTAGAAGTAGTTTTTGCAGATTGCTGAGCTTCCTCTGACTCTGCCATACAGAGCTTTAATACTCTGTTAACTAACCATTACTTACACATTCCTCCATCTGTTCCTTTACTTATTAAATTCAAGATGAACAAAGATAATCGTTCAAGAAATAGAAAATATCTCACTTTTTAACATTTGACCTGTTTTCTTTTGGGGTTTTTTTGTTTTATGTTAGTTTTATAACATTTATAAATCGTTCCTTTGTTTTATAATCTGAACTTTATACAGCATCTGAACTTGTTTAGAATTGGAGCGTAAAGGAACATCTTGTATGTAACTCTGTGGGCACCATGTTTATAATCTCTACTATCATCCTCATATTCAGTCTCATGTTATATAATTATAATTTTTTTTTAAAAAAGCAAGCGGTAGCAGATTTGAGAATTTTTATTGGACTGACATGCATTAACCTAACATGACATGAGAAAAGCAGTTTTTGGTTTACAAAATGAAGTGGAAGGATCATTTAATTAGTCTCAGGTGAATGCTAAAGTGTGCAGAGGACGAAGCAGGAAAGAGATGAGGCATTTCACTGCTACGATGTTCGCAAATGTCCATAGGGCCTGTTTAAGTCACCATCTTCCGGTGGTGGAGCTGTACATAAAAGCCAAAGAAACATAAAAGCTGAGTAAGTAGTCATTATCTTCCTCATCTTCCTCACGGACTGGATTTCCTTCTGACAAATACACAAAGGTTCACTCCTGGTCCTTTTCCTCTCCGTGAGTAATGATATGAACCAGGTTCTTGTAGTCCAGGTTTCCTGCCACATCCGGGGGGAAAGCCGTAAACATCTGCTCCATCTATGCAACAGGAAAGGCAGATATTACACAAGAACAACAATTACTCCGTCTGCATGAAAGGGAGGGATGATTCAGTGATTCTTTCTTTATACACATTTTGCATAAAATCGGCCTGACGTGGAAGCACGCGGTCGTCACCGTGACGTTCATCCTCGTGTTTTTCAAACCCGCATGCACAAAGCAAACTGCCATAATGAGGATAATTATTGTTAAAAGACCACAATGTACCTCTTCAGCAGAGAATCTGTCGGCCTGTGTTGTGAGCATCTGTGTCACGCTGGAGAGGGAGAGAAAGAGGAGTTTCACACCAGGAGGAAATGTGCAGGCAATAATAATCTGTACTCTGCAGTCAGACTGAGTCAGACATTTCCAGGGAAAGCTTAAAATCAAACTGCATATTGTCTGTTATTCCACTTACTAGTCCTTCCTCAGCACACCTTTTCCCTCTGGATCAAAGACCTTAAATGCATTGAGGATGGTCTCCTCTGGGTCCGCACCTGGATTTATTAGAGCAACTCTTAAAAAAACCTGCATCAATGCTTTGCTTACATGATCCGCCTGCCGTCTTTATAGGTGCATCCTCACCTTTCAACTTCTCACCGAACATTGTGAGGAAGACTGTGAAGTTGATTGGCCCCGGAGCCTCTTTGAGCATGTCATCGATCTCCTCTTGTTTTACATTCAGACGTCCTGCGGCACCAAATATCCATACGAACATGCAGTATAAGCAGAATGAGCAGATTAAGCTGAGCATGATTACTCCTCACTTACAGTAGTGGCCACTAAGATAGCTGAATGTAGATGTCTCATACCAAGGGCAGCAAAAGTGTCTCTGAGATCATTCTTGTCAATAAACCCATCTCTGTTCTGGTCCATGATGGTGAAGGCCTGAGATCAGAGCAGGTGAAGGAATTACTTACTTTAAAAGGGATTATTGCAAGAGAGTGCAGCCAAAATCACTGTTATGCTTGTATTTAATGCCCGTCTCTGTGCGCGCACCATGTTTATGGATGAGAAGTTAAGTATTTATAACCCACAAACCCCCCCAGGATTCAGCCAGGCATCCAGGGCATGCCCGGCCGTTCATCTCCAGCCTAATCACTGATGACACAGTCTGAATGTCTGGGCACCGGCAGCCCTCATACCAACATACCACAAACCTGACTGTCGCCAAGCCAGAGGCAGGAAAATAGACAGGTGGGCATAGTGTCAGGATGAACAATGGAAATGGAAAAACAAAGAGGGAAAGTAGCAGACCTATGTGCATCGCCTCATGAATCAATCCAAAAACCCTATGAATACGGCAAACTAACTTATATATGCGCTGTTTTTATGCCACTCTGTCAGCCTGTGGAAACAAACTAGTTCAGTTGTTTTCACCTCTTTGAATTCCTGGATCTGGGCCTGCTCAAACATGGAGAACACATTGGAGTTGGCTCCCTCTGCTGCCCTCTTTTTGGCTTTCTTGGGGGCCTATTAGCAGGAAAAAACAACAAAAAAACAAAGGGAATAGATGAAGCAGAAAGTAGATGTTTGTTAAAGTAAAGCTGCTTGTCAGAAATTTGAAACAAGATAGTTTCATAAGACCGAGTTGTGTTAAAAGCGGAGGTAAAACAAGTTTATACAGAGCAAAGAAAATTCTGTTTTGACATATTAAGATAGTTACAATTAGGAGTATTTTGGTGTTAAATAAAGCATTTAAATAAGAAAAAAAAAGCCAGTTTTATTTAATTATCTCAATCAGCTGTCAAAATTATAAACAGCATCCTTGAAGCCTGAAAAGCACACCTGTCCTTGCTTCAACAAAGAGCGCACACACACACACACACTGACTTACCATGGCTGAGCAGCTGGGACGTCAGACCAACAATGATGCCAGTGAACAATGGGGAGACTGCGGGTGGCCTTTTGTAGCCCCGAGCCACGCTTCACTGGATGATATTTATAAACTATGTCCTCTTTAGGAAGTGACAGGTAAATGATGCTCCATACAGCACATACAGTACGTGTGCTTGCAAAAAAAAAGAAAGAAAAAAGACACACACATACACACCCCTAACCATCTCCACATGGAGTTATGATTGACGTTGGACAAAGAGAGTGGAATAACTGGTCTAGAATATCAAGAGCAGACTGAAGGTTAAGGCACTTAATCACTTGAAGCCGCCCCGTGTCTGCAGACCATCGTTTTAACAGCCTAAACATGACTGAGAAACAAACATTTAAACAGAAATCTGGTCTGAAAATGAGCTCAAATTTCGACCTGCGTTAGCTCAAAGATTTCATGACCATAAATTGCTTGAGTCGCCTTCGCAAACAGGGAATTTGAAAACTTTGTGTTTTGGATTCTTGTTGAATCAGGTTCATCTCAGGCCAAGTTTACAAAAGTAACGCAAGTTTGCCTCCATTACTGAGAACCTGCTGCTTATGATTTATGCTCTTGATTTGGTTATTAAGATTTGTTCAGATTTAATGAAACAAATAGAATAAAGTACCAACAGCCTCCACTGCAGCGCTGGCCAACAAAGAGTTAATGTTGGTAACCCATTGAACTGAAGACCTGCAATTATATTTAAAGCCCTGAAAACCTGAGCTGGCAAAAAGCTGTGCGTGCTAAAAGCAATCAGCTCTTGAGGCTGGAGACTCTCAACAATATCATAATCAAGTCCTAATTTGATATTCGGATCCGTGAGCCAATCATGTTTCGTTCCCGTTTGATAAAAAGAACGAGAGTGCTTGAAAATCACCAGCTCATTATGTGTTATTTAGTGACCTGTCAGGACTGAGTTAGAGCCAACTTGTTCACATTTGTCCTCAGCTTCCTCGCATCGCTGGTCCTGGCTTACCTTCCTCTCACAGAGCCATGTTACAGCATATCAGCCTGTATGACATGACCTAATGTAATCCATGAAGGTAAATGCACTTGTTGATATTCCATTCATTTGGGATCCATCCTATGAATTAGCCCTGTGTTTATTGGACATACCAGCAGCAGCTATTCCTTTCATGGAGATAAATATGATCCTTAATGTCAGGAAACCAGTCTTCAAATCATGTCTGCAGTCAGTCTTCTGCTGAATGCTAAACGCCTGTTAGCATTGCAGGGTCTGCAAAACAAAGCTCATGAATGTCAACAGCAGTGGGTGCGACATACCGAAGTGTGATGCTGAACACATCCTTACAATGTGCCATGTCTCTGCACCATTAACAAGTCATCCAGTGTCACTTGCAAGCTTGGTCAAGAAAAAGTGACAGTGTGTGAAAATGAGCTAAATGGGCCGAGGTTAGGAGGTGAGGCCACAGGTGTGTGTCGTCTATATTAAGAGGCGCTGAAAGCCTCCTTGCACCCGGACCTCTCGCTGTCAAACGGGCTGCTGAGGATGAACTCGCAGCAGCTGCCAGCGGTGTCATCTCGCAGCATGTCGTGTACAAGGAGGTCAGAATTAGATGAGGTATTATAACAAAGCAGACGGGGGCTATTGTTAAAAAGTTTTCTTGGTCTCCTCCCGGATC
Organism: Craterocephalus stercusmuscarum; assembly: GCA_037177115.1. Classification (NCBI taxonomy): domain Eukaryota; kingdom Metazoa; phylum Chordata; class Actinopteri; order Atheriniformes; family Atherinidae; genus Craterocephalus; species Craterocephalus stercusmuscarum. Next base: position 27,247,793 of record JBBDHI010000003.1, read on the forward strand.
CGAGCAGCCGGGGTAGCTTCTGTAGCTGGAATGGCAGCCTATTGTCACAGCGGCTGAAGGCTCGGATCAAACTCCTATAAATAGACCCTCGTCTCCTCTAACACAATGCACATGGACAAATGGCCATTTCACTGGCAAGTCTTGAAGAGTCTGGAAGCACTAGAGAGGGAGGAAATGGCTTCAGTGGTGACCACTTTCTCTCTCTCTTTTTTTTTTTTTAACCTCAAAAGGAGGAGTGGAAAGCTCTGTCTAAAATTTCAAGTAACAGCACAAGCAACACTAGAGAAGCACTTTGGCTTCTCACAAAGAAATGAAAACACATTTTTATTTGTAAAATTCAGTATGGGATAAAATGTCATGATGAAATGAAAACTCATCGCATTATAATAAGACTGGGAAAATTGAATCGAAAAATCGAAATTCAGGATTTTTTAAGAATTTTAAAATCGATTTTTGTTAAATAATTTAATATATCGATTATTTTTTCACAATTTTAAAATAGATTTCTTTTTTTTGTTAAAAAAATATTTTCAAATAAATGCTAATTTTTTTAAATATTTTTTTTTATTTCATTTTTATTATTCTTTTTTTTTTAATTTATCTTTTAAACTTTTTTGTCAGGCATTACAGCAGCAGAATGTTGGTCTGGCTATTTTTTCTAATTGAAATTAAGAAAAAAAAGTAGCAAAAAGACTTTTTGTAAAACATTGTTTTTCTACACAAAAATCAGCAATATGGAAAAAAAATCACAAAAATTGCAATTTAAATCAAATTTGCACCCAAACAAGGAATCGAAATGGGAGAAAGGCATATCCTCCCAGCCCTAATTATAATGACTATCATCTTATTATGACTTTTCCCTCATAATAATGACTTTTTATCTAAAAATTTTGACTCACTCAGAATAATGACTTTTTAGCTCAGAATAATGACTTTTTAATCTCATAATTATTTGAGCTTCCAAACAAAACACAAAGGAAGGAATTCAAAGTGAAAGACAATGGTTATAATATTTAATATTCTGTGACAAAATCTCTACAGAGAACGCTAATTAAAGATTTGTTAGCAGACATCAATATCATATCCAGCGATACAGCATTATGATCAGGATCATGTGGAAACATAAAAAATAAGAAAAATATAAAAATGAAATGAAATAAGATGACAACCCCTTTTGTACAGAGTCCTATAGACACCAAATGAAAATGTGTGCAATCTGTTGCATTTGGCGTTTTCTTCTTGTTGAACATTTGAAGACCAATGACCATACATTCAAGGACATTTTCTTGTATTAAGTAAAAAAAACAAACAATAAAAAAACAACTTAGAGTTGAGGAAACATGGCCGTATATTTGTCGACACACTCGGCAGGTTAACGTGAGGCATTTCTTCAGCTTACATTCAAAAGACATGACTTCATGACATTTTCTGTTTCCATAAATCTGGGCATGATATCCAGAAGAAATTTGTCCAAGTTAAATGAACCAAATAGGTCAGGGTGAAGATTTTCAGATCAGTTTGGATTCTTAACTTGCCAAGAGTGTCTTAATAAAATAAATAAAAGATTGAGTTATAATTACATGAACTCACTGTGCAAATGGGTAAATAGTTGAAGGAAAGAAGATATTATTCACGTGCTTTGCTGTTAAATTGTGGGATTAAAAAAATAACCCAATGAGGCAGAAACAGTAGACAACACTCCGGTTCATTTCAGATATACATATCCATGCCTAATACGAATCAAGAGAAAAACAAAAACTCTTTTTCATTTTCACCTTTAACATTTTTGGAGTTATTTACAACAGTAAGGGACACTGTACAAAAAGAAACGCTCAAGTACTATGTTGTAAGCATGATTTTTTTTCTCCACCTCCTCCTACAGTTCAGCACTGAAGTTTATCCTTTAAAAGATGGAAATGCATACACGAGTTTGATCCAGATACAATCACTCACTTGATAGAGGACGTTGGGACATATTAAAAGAATACTCATTGGACATTCAAGAGGACACTTTATCACTTTTTCTTTAACAAAAATAGACATGGCTTGTCCAGCCGTGAAATTCCCTCTCAGTATATATAAAATTATGTCTTGTTTATTTACAGTCAGATTGCGTTCTGAAGGATTAGAAAGGTCCTGCTCCATTGCTGCTGGGGATTGTGGGTAGTGCACTTTTAGTGTCGACCTATCGAGGGCAGACAATAATCTAGTGTGATTTTTTGTCCTTGTATGGGTTCAGGGGGTGTTGGTGGTGGTGGTTGGTTCATTTAAATTTTTACTAAATTTATTTGCTCTCCAGCCAAATCCTGTCAGCAGAGAACGGACGCCATGCTGGAGATGATTGTAATTAGCTGATGCTGATTGTGTGTTGACATGTCAGCGCGGGGCTGGAGTCAGAGGTACAACTGGATGTAGAATAGGTGACCTGCTACACGTCTGGCCTGATCTGTAGCTACTGCGGCTACATGTAAATACTATTTTTAGTCAACCTCTGCCATGCTCCACTGGTAACTTTGTAAATATTTAGGCATTACTTCCAAGTTAAATTTGCTACGGCTGTGCTTTTCTATTCCGGTCACGACTGCCACGTCGAGTCTTAACTTGAAAACATGTCCGAGATTTTCTTTGGGAAGAGGAAAAAAAAATCCTTTTCCTTTGGGAAAGAATAAGTTGTATCCAATTAGTTAGAGCACAAAGAACACAGGCTGAAAAGCATCATAAAACCCTGCTCAGGTGGTGAATATGGCATCCTACTGAGAGTCATTGAAAAGTAACCTGATTCTAATGACATCTCTTTATTTTCTCTGGTTCTCAGTCTGTGTTCTGTCAGCTACACTTGTTTTCCAGTGTGGGTCTTTCGGCTTAGACAGATGTGTGGCAGTGTTTCATCTCACTGTTTCTCTGCTCCTTCCATTGTCTTGGTCTCAGTCTGTGATGGAAACGTCTCTCAGACAGATGATTGGTCCCACACCTGCAGAATAAAGTCCACATCACAGAGGAGTATTGATTATGGACATGTTTCTATGACAAACAGTGATAAACAAAACAGGCTGATGTTATTAATGGCATTTTAAAGCCTGATTTTCTAAGCTAATGTATGCTAATTTTCACAAAAAATACTGGACAAACTGAAAGCAGGCTGCAAGATAAAAAAAATAAACCAGGAGAGGAATCAATCTGCTGTGAAGATCTCAAGTATTTTTTATTGAATTTCCCCTTTAAATAATCAGAATTAAGCAGAAATAATGGTCAAACCTTGTTAACAGGGTTTATGGGTGTGCGTCCAGATCCCGTATGAAGCCTCTGACGCTCTTCGTATCGTCCGGGTGACCTCTCCCTTCGGACATCCATCATTCGACCCGGGGAGCGGTCCATGCGTGGGTCTGCCATGGCCCTGCCAGGGGAACGCTCCAGCCTGGGGTCGGCCATTGCCCTGCCAGGAGAGCCCACTATCCGGCTCTCCAGCATTCTGGCGGGAGACTTCTCTCTCTCCAGTGGACGGCTGGGAGACTTGTCTCTCCTAAACTCCGTACGGGCCTCTCTGTAGCGGTGAGGTGTGCCGGGATCTCCGTGGACGAGAGGATTAGCTGCAAGCCTTTTAGAGATGTGCTCATTGTATGAGGGAGGCCCACGCTTGTTCGGGCTGTAAGGAGGAACCGAGGAATACAGAAGGGTATACAACATTGGTAAAAGTTCAAGATTTTCTATATTGGGTCGTGGGCTTCTCTGGACACCGTGGGGACTCAGGTTGCACAAAGGATGAACTCACAATCAAACTAATCTAAGTTAATAAAGCAGACAATGCTCTTTCTAATTAAAAGTGACTGAACACATCAACTCCATTCAGTGTGCTAATGAGATTTAAGTCTGTGTCTGACAGCAGTGACTGAAGAACAAAGCTTGGATGGTGATTTAAACTGTAATACACAAGTCTCAGGAGATAAGGAAGCGCTTTATTCAACAATTTCCTTTCAACAAATATCAGGAAATTCTTCAAAAGGGAATACAATAAAAGAAGTTAAAAAAGAAAACACATTAGGATTTATTACAGATAAAAAATGAGCCTCTTTTCCTGCAAAGAAAAACAGATCAAGATAAATCTGTTGCTTAATTACAAGTTCAAACATGATTTAATCTAACCATCACCATGTGTTGATGCCAACCTGTGCCCCTCCGTGCCAGTTAAGCCCAGACCTGTTCACACCAGTGTACATAAAAAGAGGACAGTGTTCAATGAAAATGTCCCAGAATGCAGGCTCAACATGGATAGAAAACCCAGTGACAACAAAATCCACTTTTATCTCATGATCTGATTTCCAGCTGCAGGATTATTATTAACTGAACTGAATTCATGTTCTTTTTTTCCTCCAGATGATTTTCCTATTTTTCTTCTTTGAAAAAACATTAAGATAAGAATATAAATGAAATGTGCGTTTGTCTACAAAAAATAG
>JBBDHI010000003.1:27289697-27300427 GCA_037177115.1 Craterocephalus stercusmuscarum
AAACACAAGCCAAAATAGCACATTCTAACCAATTAATTATCCATCTATTAAAGCTTTGTCTATTTTTTTTACTTAAAGTATAATACATTATAATGTTGTAAGGGTGTCCCTATGTGTGAATGTAAATATATGGAGTTTATGTAATTGTTTTTTTGTAGAAGTGGTATGTTTGGGGGGTGGAGTGTCTTCTTGGTCTGTAATCTATGTGGTCTCTCATTTTCATAATTCCCCATTTTTACTGCTTTTTCCAGTTAACATCAACCTGTCCAGGGACTACAGATGGAAATGAGCAGTTTTGCTAGAACCTGGCACTTGCATCTCTCCTTTTTGTTATCCAAAAAGGTTAATGAAGTGTTGTGCACTGTCCCTGTGGAAAGAGATAAACCATACTATACAATAACAAAGATTCTGATTCTCATTAAGATAATTTTACAAGCTTCAAAATCAACAAATGCTTCTTATAAATGACTCATATGTATGCTTACACTTTTTAACAAACTTTGACACATGATGTATCTTCATAAGCTCTGGGGAAGTGCACTCCTCATAGAGGAGCAGCAGAGCTTCCAGAAACTCCTCCCGTCCTAAGGTGCATCCTGCCTGCTGCCCATACAAGTCGACTCTTCCCTGGAGACGATACACAAAACAGGAAAGGGAAGTCAGCTACTGACTGCAGTTACTGCAATTAGTTTCGGTCCATTAGAACTGTCTGAGACAAATAATATATATTCACATCAAAACTGAAGAGCACATAAACTGTATTTTACCTGAAACACCTGGTTAAGCCGCAAACTGCGGTTGGTGATGAGGTCCGTCGAGGAAGACAGCGGTTTCAGGCTTCCCTGGCTCACGTATTTGAACTTCAACATGGCTTTATTAACACATATAACCTGAACAAACAATACACAACCAGTGGGGGTTTAAACGCAGTGTAGTGGCCTCACGATATTTCGTACAGAGCAACAGTTTTTTCTCATTAGCTTGTTTTATGTTAACGACGGTAACAACCGTCAGTCAATGACGTTCCTAAACAAACAAAAGCGCAACATAAGTTTCTTTCATTCACGTCTACAAAGAAAACAAACTTCGTGGTTTAACAATACTCACCCGACTGCCATGTAGGAATTAATTTTTTACACGTTTTTACACAGGCACGCTGATAAGCCAGACTTCACTGTTTTCCTACTATCACCGGAGGTTCCGGGTCAACTTTCAAATTTTGCGCGTTTCCCGCCCACCTCACGAGCTTGTTGAATGACGGTGGCCTTTGATTGGCTGTTGGAAGTCTATGTGGGCGGGTTTAAACGCGTGTTTAAGCCAATGACTGATGGCTGAGTGGAGATTTAGTTCAAGCACTACTACTTTTAGGGTTTATAAGGACTTGTTACATTATTCATATTACTGTTATTATTTTTTTAATCATAAAATACCATCTATCATTATACTCTAACAATGATATTTAAATCAGAGAGTAATAAAGTATTATTTACACAGAAATATATGTTTTCTCAGTTTGGTGATGTTCTGTCTGGTCTCATATCAAACTTCTATTTTCACACAAACTACTATTTCAGGCGAGGCAAAGTCTTCTTGCTGCTGTTGTCAGTCTTTCCCGTTATTAACTTGAAAACTAATTTAAATACCATTTCAATAACCACATTATTCCAAATCATTTATGAATTTATAAAAATGAACATGGTCAAACTCAGGGCCAAAACCTTTATTTCCAACAGTTACATGTTTCATGATTTCATAGTTCCAGTTTTCCAAAACTGCATGGTCAGCGAGCCTAAACTAATGAGGAGCGAGGAAGAGGGGTTGGAGACTGGCCAGTCGCCTTCAGCTTTTCCCAGCTGCTGTGGGAGCTGTTAGAAACCTGTGTGCAGTTAAGGTTGGGGTTGAGTTTTGGATTTGGGGTTAGGATTAGGGCCGGGAATGGGCGGTGTAGGGCCAGGGGCAGGTGCAGGAGCAGGTGCTGGGGCTGGTCCAGGGGCGGGGGCCGGGGCTGGGGCAGGTGCTGGGGCAGGGGCAGGTGCAGGGGCAATGTAGCACCCCCTCTTATGCCACTGCATGTCCCGCACACGTCGGACGGACTGGATCTGAGGTGCAGTGGCTCCCCAATCATTCCAGTGTTTGAAGTCTCCATGTTCAAACACGTACTGGCGCCCTCTGTAGCCTGGATACATGTATCCCACCCACCTTCAAAGAGAAGAGTGTCATATCACTTTTCTGGGGCATTACAAATAATTAATTCTTTACAAAATATGTGAAAATTGTTTATGGCTTTACTTTTGCTACAATGACAGCCATGCTGATATCTGTGTTAATATATCTATTTATTGGTTGGTTAGACGTGAACCAATACATATGATTATATCTTACGTTCCACTGATAGCCTTAGCACTGGCCACACGGTCCTGGAAACCATAAGCCCACAGACTGGGGACATCATCATCAACAATCTCCATCTTCCTGCCTTCAAAGCCTGCATTCTCAAACAGGTGCAGCTTGTGATCTGCACTGTCCTGCAGAGAGAAAGAGCATGCTTCGCTGTATACAGCTGTAATCTATAAATGCCTTATTACATGAATGATTAAATACGTATAATAACGTAACATAAGAAATATTGTAAAAGTTGGTGTAACAACATGCACTGACCACTTTCATAGGCCTGAAGGAGCTCAGATTGTAGCTACTCATGCAGTTGGTCCAGGTGCTCCAGCGAGGATACTCCCCTTTCTCAAGCACAAACTGCTCTCCTGCAAAACCTGGACGCTCAAACCCCACCCATCTGAAAATGTAGAGAAATTACATCACATGTGGAGTAAATGCATGTATTCAAAGCAAGTCAAAAAAAAAAAAAACATGATTGATATTAATGGGCAACTGAGAGTGACTCACGGTCCGGACTCCACAATAACTGAGCCAACTCTTTGTGTGTTCTCCAACACATCTTTACATTCACCAGACAACTCCACCCTTTTTCCACGAAAGTTTTCAAACTCGAATACAGCCAACTATAAAACAGGAACAAGTAGAAAGTTGAACAGTCTGATCCAAATCTGTGTGTCTGAGGTATTTTTGCGGCTAACTTAACCAGTTATGTGCTAGTATCACTGGTAATGTTAAGCTCCCTTTTTTAAATCTGGTACCTTATATGTGGCTCCAGCCCCTCCTTGTCCCTTCTCTGCAGGCAGCTGGTCTGGGGTTCCCTGCTGTTCTGTCATTTTTTTCTGAAAAACCACAGCGATTACATACTTTAATGTAAAATAAATACCTGCAAAATACACAAATGCAGAAAAGTACACCCCTGCTCAAACGTTTTGAGACACTTTTGGGTTGCAGTAACCACACTTCTGACCGAGGATGTAGTTGTTGTAGAGACAGACAGGTCTGTGACAGCAGGATGAGTCAAACCTTTTATAGCATTTTTACTACATTCACATCTATCAGGGACACATTTGCACTCCGTTTCTGCACTCAAATCAAATCTGTGTGGGTTGTATGAATAAAAACAAAAACTATTGCACACATAATGCTACTTTAGAACCAAGTAAAAGACATATATAAATAATTATATATCCATATAAACCAAACAGAATTATCAGAGATTATCTTGACTTTTCCATTTACCTGGAGGGCTTGTGCTTCACTGCACCCCGAACAAGCCACACTCTCCGTCTTTCCTCTGTCTTTTCTTTCTGTTTCTGCCCGTCTCAGTGTGAGGGTGTGTGTGGTTGTGGAGGCCTGGCGAGCGGTTGGTGGATGCCAGTGGGGGTATTTATGGTTTATTTCTGACCACAGCAGCAAAAAGCCTGTTGATGCAGCAAGTCTGTCGCACCCATTGTGTCCATCACACTGCTTCTCAATAGGCTTGCCCTCTGTCCCTGGCACACTGGCAAGCATTGCCCGGCTCTGCCCATGCTGCCATCCTGACCATGATCCTATAGTGGGCACAAGCACTGACTGCCAGCCAAGAGAATGAACAGAGATCAGTCTCACTCAGCACTATTGGCCACACCCAGTTATCTTGCTCACCTCTCTCCAGTCTTCTACCTGTTTCTTTACCTTTCTCTTCATCTACATACATTTAAAGTTCAATGCTGGTGTTTTCTGATATGTTGCACTCAAAGCAAGACTCCTGATTATTAATTCATGCTCCATTTTCACTGACTTTCATTGGAATATTTGATGCAGGTTCCTCCCCAAAAACAGAACAAAACACAATAACCATAGTTTCATAGAAAAAGTTTTAATAAAATTCCCTCAGTTGCCATTAAACAAACAGTATAATCATAATTGATTACAGAATTCATGACATTCATTCTTCAGCATTAAAAAGGCACAAAATAGACTCTAAAGGAGAGTAATTCAATTGCCTAGGTCTGCAAGGTTCTGAAAAACACACTTTTGTTATTGCCCCTTAAAACCCATTGCTGTAAAAAACAAACAAAAAACCCCACTGAATGTGTTAATGTGTAGTATTTTAAAAAATCTGGCCATAAAATAACAGAAAAACAACCAAAACTTTGTCACTACAGTTCTTTTTTTTCTCAGATGTACTGGATGGCAATTTGCTATAATTACTTGTAAAGTGCTTTAGGCTTTATTTCAGACAGTTTGTGATGCAACACATCATGTAAAAGACCATTTGTACAAGTTAAACTAAACACACACAAGCTTTATCACTTATATTCATCACTTTTTTACATATGTAAGTAAACACACAGCCCTCTATGATTTTGTGAATGTGGTGTGGACATGTCTGCACTGTGAGGAGTTTAGCTGGTCTGCGCAGCTTTGTAGGACTCTTAAAAGGGGACTAGAGCTTAAAGATACAGGCTAGAAGTAGATCTTAGGTTAGCATGGGGGGAAGCTGCAATGGATTAGAGAACAGGGAATGCATTATATAAAAAAAATGAGTGTCTTTACAACTATAGAAAAGCAAGTGTGTGCATGAAGGTAGATACCCTGCATAGTAAGACGATTCATGGCTTTGCTCAAGATTACACTTGAGTGTTCATCCTCCACTGAGCCTCCACGCAGCATTTGATAAAATCTTGCTTGGCACCACAGTCTTGGCTCATAGCATTGGCAGGCACCGTGTTGCATTTACAAGACATAAAAGTTCTTGATCACTGCTGTCCAGCAAATTGTCCTGAATTAAACTGAAGCATGTTTCAGTAAAGATCCGAAATAAGGCACTCAATGTGCAGGATGGAGCGATCATGTCAAAGTTCCTGCAAGCTGCAGCAGCTGAGATGGGCTGGTTTCTACTCGAGAGCAAAGGCGCAGCGTCTCCTAAAGGGAATAAAAGATGCAATAAGATCAAATGGAAATGTTAATCTGTACCTACCCTGTACTACCATGTGTTCATTTCGTTTGTGATCATACTAAAATGCGGTCGTGTGCTGTGAGGCAAGTACTCAAGCAGAGTTAAATGCATTCAGGTGCAAAGATGATGCAACTGCGCCGATCATGATAGGAGAAAATGCTGCCAAGATAACGGCCTGTTTCCTGCCCTTTTCTGTGCAGTTTGCTCTCAGTCTGCATTACATTAAAATGAATGCTCCTGACAGCACCAACACAAAGTTTTAATCACTGACTCTGTTACAGCATCCCCAATCAGCCGTGTTGCTCTGTGACTCACCACATTTGCTCTTTGTAATAATGCCCCTCTCCTGCAGTAACGCATAAGTAATCCAAACTTAATCACATCAAAAGTCTCGTAAAAACAAATAGAGCATATGAGTGTAAAAATTCAACATGCTTGACAGTTCAGCAGAACCCGAACCCTCTTAGATTCAGACATTAGGAATAATTCTCCAGGCTACTTGAAGGACTTTCTAAAGCTCCTCTTTGGGTGTTTTGTTCCATTTTCTGTCATTATGGTCCCACGCTGCTTCAGTACTGTTGAGGTTCAGGCTCTGGTGAGGATTTATCACAACATCAGGCCTGTTGCTGCTGATTTTCAGGCAAGTTCTTGTGCTATTTATCTTTCCGTATATTTCTCATTCTTTAGAAAGGCCTCTTGACAGGATTTAATGAACAGTGGCCAGTAAGGATGTAGAGATTCACTAATTTAAATCGGTGGTCTAAAACAGACGTTTGCGATGTGACTGCACTAGTAGCTTTATTGCACATGGCATATAGCTGCAGAGTCAATGTGCAATGTGTCTTTCTTAGCGTGTCTGCACTCGTAGTTACATCGGTTATTACAATGTTTATCTCCACAGCACCCGTCTTTGTGAGGCACCTTGAACGCATCATCACTATCTTTTGGTGTTTTGTTATTACGACGTACAGGAGCCGGGTGGCACAGCAAACATGGAGCAAAGCGGGACAACAGGTCAGAGGAGATATTGAGTGTTCCACTGAAGACATGTCAAAGGATTGGTGATTCTTTGGATTTTTTAAGCAGGAAGATTGAAAAACTCATCACATCAATCTGTTGGGCAGCAGGATGTGCATTGTTTTATGCTGAAGATGTTTGCACAACGCAAACAGTTGATGCAGGGAAATGTTTGAAGAGACCAAAAATAAATTGCTCAAATAAATATATGTATAAGAAGAGAATGAGATTTAAAAACAAATGTAATGAAAGACATTTTTTGTTTATAATTTAGTGTTTTTGGGAATAAAACAATCCTCCATCTGAATCATATTAAATTGCATCTTATTGTAAGTTGAATTTATTGATTTTATTTATAGAAAAAAATTAAGTCAATGCATCCTTCTTTGTATTGTGTTGAATAGCATCATGAATCAATCACATTTTACCATATCATTGTAAAATCAACGGTGAGGATTCACATCCATAGTGGACGGCTCAGCTAAACAGCCAGATAAATGTCCCAAATCCTACATCAGGTGTTTCTTCAAGACATCATTTTCAAATTCAGCTGCTGTAGATTATTTCCAGCTTGCCGCTCGTTTTTTTGCTCTTCACACCAGTTTCCTCTTTTTGTCAATGAAACTGCAGGCGCTACTGAGACTTTTCACTAAAAGCTGTTTGAGAATCACATTGTTGGAGCAAAAATACTCTTTCATGTTTACTGAACTGTGTTTTTGCCATTTTTTTAGAGGAATCTAATGCAAAGGGAATATTTTGTGTCTGCACGACAGGCTTTATTTGATTCACGGTCGTTGGGTGGAGGATGAAGACGATCCCAGCTGCTGTCAGGGGAAAGTAGGGGTACACCTTGGATAATCACAGGTCCCTGCCATTAACTAAATGCCTACAAATACTAATTAGCATAGCTTCTTTGCTAACTTGTCTACGTGTTGGAACAACAACGGTTCACTTCCTGAGGTAGATGCCTTTTTTACACCTGAATGATTCATAGGTCGATGTAAGTAAAAAAAACATTCCTCTGAAAATGGTCAAGTACAAGAATTGGGTTGAAAACAAGTGAAAAAGCAGTCAATGTCTAAAGAAAACCTTTGAAAGACCTTTTGATAGCCTGGTGAACTTTTGCTCTAGATTGCTTGAAGATATTAGAATAAAGACTGACTCCTTGGAAGCAAAATATAAAGAAATTAGAGGTGGATAAACATCTTTCTGTATGTGTCTCTGCTTTTTAAAGAATTACTCACCTGGTACTGGCTATGTTTCACTACCGTGCTGACTCATACGCTTCTTAGTCTTCAACTCTTTGAGCCACGCAGGCGAGGTGACAGCGCTGAGGGACACACAGAATCAATACAGGCACAGTTGCAGGCAGCTCATCCTTTATAGGACTTTGATATTTTTAAAAATGTTTTGTCATTCTCTGTGCGTACCCTCCATCTTTGTTGCCAAGGGGTGGCAGCACCAGTGCAGCCCCAGCGAGACGTGCAGCCGGGCGTGGAGATCGTGGGGGCCGTGGGGGAGATGGCACTACCTCCTCATTGTGATTTTCTTTCTCCTCTACCTTATCTTCTCTTTTTTCCTCTCCTGGTCCAGGCCCTCCTCCTCCTGTTCGCTTTTTAATCTGAGCCTTAAACAAGAAATAAGCACATTTTAATCAATGCAGGAGGCATTTGTTTGCCTCATATTACCTGCAAAAGAACTGAATAGTTTACTTCTGTCTTTGAACACTCACAATGAGGGCTGCACCATTTGCACCAGGGAACATCGGTACTCTCTGGGAAGAGCGAGCAGGAGAACAGACAGCCTTTGTTTTGGGCTGCTCCTCCTCAGAATCTGACTCTTTTTGTTTGGAAGGTGCTTCTTTTCCACCTAAGAACAGAGTTGACAAATCAGTCAAAATATAATCTGAGATTTCTTTACATTTTTGTCCCAATCTTGCTGTTAATTCTAGATAAAAAACAAAACCGAACATGAGTTCCCCATTAAGATAAGAACATGTTAGAGGTACTGCGAACCTGCAGAGTCACGGACCCTCCAGTCCAGTTTCTGTTCTGAACCTAAACGGAGTGAGCGAGATGGACGCGATCGACGTCTCTTTTTACCCAGATCTGCCTTGGATCTCTGTGCGCTATTATCAAGAAGAGGAGTGGAGATCTGTGAGGAGACGAACAAAAAGAAAGCTCTTTAACAAACCCCACAAAAACGTATTAAGCACATTTGTAAAGTATCAACAACACTTCATGTAAGAGTTGGAGCAAATATGGACATAATCTGATGTATTTCACTAGAATGAAAAGTTTAGAAACAAAAATGTTACTAACCTCTGGGAGAGGAGCAAGCTCGGGCTTTGTATAAGCATCAGTGGTATCAACATCTTCAGAGGAAAGGTCAGGGTCTAGTTTTAGACTGCAAAGAAAACAAAAAAATCATTACTATTAGTAGTGTCATCATGGAATATAGAAAAGTTAAAACACCATTGGTTTAGTCGATTTTTTTTTTTATCAGTGACACCAAGCTGCACTACTTCCTTTTCATGTTTTGTGCTCATTTAACCACAAGGGGGCACAGGAAACTCAATTCTCAAAGATACATATTAGCAACGTGTTGTGTCCAAATGCACTTAGTTTTGCTGTCGTGGGACAAAAATTAAACAGAGAAAGGAGAAAAAAAGGAAATATAATAAAAAAAGCTAAGAATTACTCGTTTCACTGATCATACTGAGAAACCAGAACTAAACTTGGACCTCCAGCTTGCACACTTCAGCTGGAAAAAAAACACCTTAACAAGTATGCAGTAGTCCAGCTCACAAAGAATGACACTTAATCAGAGCAGATGCAGGATATGACGCTGCTTAAAGGTACAACGGTGCTTGATCTTGTTTTTATGAAGCTGCTCTCCTACCTGTCAGTTTCAGGCGCTTGTTCAGAGACTCCATCCTGTCCGTGCAGCTCACCGTCTGTCAAAGCATCAACATCAGCATCTTCATCTTCATCCTCATCGTTTGTGCAGGTATCGTTAACATCTACCTGCGACATGGAAACAAAAGCTAATTAAGAAGAGAAAAACATATGCAACAGATCTACAGATGATTTTAATCTTGTAATATGTGCAGTTTTTTTTTTTACTTTGTGCTCATACTATGTTCTTTCTACCTACAGTATATTCTCCAGGGAAACAGCTTATTTGGCTATATAAATTTATCAAGCTGGAACTTGACACTGTGAAGCTGAGGCAGGGAGAAAATGGACTGTGTGCCGAGCCAAGATCCCTAACATCAGAGGGAGAGCAGACTGAGGACCAGCCAAGCATACGTCTTTTAATGAGCTGTCACAGATACTGGGTTGTCCTCAGTGGACACCACCAGCATGTGCATGCACGCACATGCACTGGCAAACACACGTATAGGCCGATGCACAGACACACGAAACGCACTCACAATGTCACACCCACATGCAGGAATGCACGAGTCCACACACACAAACACATACCAAACAAAAGCAACTCTGTGCATGTCCTTACAAACATTCCTCTAAGCTCACTTCATGTTTCGCCAAAGGGCTCATCCCGTTTCGGTGTTACCTGAAACTGTCACCTGGATTCAAGACAACACTTGCAGTAAACACCAGCGCCGTTGTCTCATCTCCTCCATGAGCCCATTTATTACGAAGGACTCAGAGGACAGCTTCATTTGCACAATGCCTGTTATCTGACAGCATCACAGCGTGAATGAATAGACTTCTGGTGATTTTCCTATAACCGCAGTCTGCATTCAGAAGCAGAAAGCAAACTCTACTGCTGCAGGGGATAGTTGCACTTCCACATTTTTTATCCTGCATCTATCTCACTATCATCCATTATAGGTAACCAGCAGCTCATTAAGATGTTATTGTTAACCTGCTTGACTGGATTTGAACTTCAAATCAAAGCAGTAAGTCAAAGTTATATATTGACACAGGGAGTTTTTTTAAGCATCCATCAGATTTCTTTTTAAATATCCATTTCAGTATGATCTGCAGATTTAAAACTAAGCGGCTGTTCCACTCAAACAATTACTCAGCCATAATAAAACTGACTTCACTTCAAGTACCCTGGAATTTAAACATTTTTACCTTAATGCAGCAAATATCTCTTTTGAGGAGCTCCTTAAAGGGGAATTTCGGTATTTTCCAACCTGTACCTATGTTGTAGCATGCAATACGATCATTTACTCACCCAGACAGTTGTGGCGCAACTCGAACTCCTTCAGACGATATGGATATTTACACACGATCAGCATATATCCATATAATGGGAGCGTTCGGGGCCTCTAAATAAGGCATTTTCTGCCGCAAAACTCCTTCATTTTACCAATGTGTTGTCAGCAAATGCTAGTCCGATC
>JBBDHI010000003.1:27347217-27357493 GCA_037177115.1 Craterocephalus stercusmuscarum
AGAGTCAGGAAGGTTGTAGAAGTAACCTTGATCCTAACATGTTTATCGACCAGCGAGTGTGTGTGTGTGTGTGTGTGCGTGTGTGTGTTTCATGTGAGATAAGTGTTAGAAATCAGATGGCCAGAGCATCCAGAGGCCTCTGCCACTCGCGTTACACTGGTTTAAGTTTCACCGCTTGTTGCCCAATGAAAATAGCCATGTAGTCATGTTCCACACGCGTGTGCATGAAGTAAAAAATAAAAATAAGGGGGCTGTTTCAGATTTAAAAAGAGAAAACTTTGATTTCCCCTTCCCCGTGTGCCCCCCTCATACCGTCAGAGCTCGAGCAGAAGCTGCTAACTTTCCTGCCAGTGAAGGACAAGTGGGGGAGGGAGGGGGTGGGGGAGGCGGGGGGAGGAGGTGGAATATGAATAGGGCAGTGGAGTGAGTGCAAAAAGGAAAGAGGAGGGAGAGAGGGAGAAGAAAAGAAGAGCACGCTGACAAAGACCCCGGCTCACTTTGTTTTCTATTCTATAATTCAGAATCTTCCCGAACAGATTTTCTATCCGTCATCAAAACTTTACCTTCACCCGTTTAAAAAAAAAAAATCATCCTGCCATTCGTCTGTTTCTCCTTCTCTCCCCTTTTTGTCACTCTCCCTTTTCTCTCCATCCTATTCATTAAAATGAGTTGCTGGGGGGGGGGTGGGGGGGGGTAAGTTCTTCTAATTGAAATTCTTTACACAGTCTCCATGGGAATAGTAAACTTTGCAGAGCGGGAAAGAAAGACAGCGAGGGCGAGCGGATGAAAGGAGGAGAGGTGAAAGAAAGCAGGACAGTGTGTGAGAACGCGGAAGAAAAGATTTTCCTCGTCATCTCGCGAACGTTCACTTCTATTTCACATTCATAGATTGTATTTCAACCCCCCCCCACACACACACACACACACCCCTTCTTCCCTGATTTCCCCATCCTTCTCTTCCCTTCTCGTCCTTTCAGTCTTCTCCTTTGTCACCTGTCATCCCCTCCCTCACTCCCTCTCTCTCTCCCTTCCACCCTCTCCATCTGTTTTCCCGTCTTACGCCGATGCTAAAGAGGGACAATGCCCCCCCCCCCTCACACACACACACACACACACACATGCTGGGTAATGATGTGTGAGTGTTAATATGTTGCAGCTCATGTATTCTTTGCTTTGTTCTCATAGGTCGATGATGCCATGCTCATGTTTGACAAAACAACCAACAGACACAGAGGTAGGTGAGCAGAGTCACACACACACACACACACACACACACACACACAATGTAAGGAGAAACAGCGTGACAGTCATTGCATGAACATCTGCAAACAAGGCTGCGGGTTCTCCAATCACATTACTTTGTCCCCACCACCCCCACTTCCCTTTATCTCTGTCCTCTGTGGGCTCTGGGTGGGGGGGGGGGGTTAGGGCCCACAGAGGTCGTCTCACCGGTGACGGTCCTTACTGGCAATGATGTAACTTAACAAAATGAGTGAAGAAATGTGGAGAAGTAGAAGAGCAGCGTTAATGAGTTCGGTGCTGACGATGTTGGACAGGACATCTGCTCCACGACGCTGACACCTGACTGGCAGCCATGACACGCCGAGGACGTTGCAGCCGTTAAATGACTTCTCTGCGTGTGTTTTTGTCTCCTCCAGGCTTCGGTTTTGTCACCTTTGAGAACGAAGATGTGGTGGAGAAAGTGTGTGAGATCCACTTCCATGAGATCAACAACAAAATGGTACGAATGTGGCTCGTCGTGTTGGGAGCGTCGTTCGCTCGGTGATGTAAGGACGTACGTCTCAGGGACACATCGTGCTGTCTGGCACAATGAGTTAGGAGATCAAGGCGTGGAGGCGCAAATTTTTTACTTCTGGATCCGCCTGCTTTCACCCCACCTGCTCTACATGTGCTGTCATTTAAATAGATTTGAATGGATTTAGCATGTAATGCATAGGCCGCAGTCTCTGGTTGCACCAAAGCATGAAAGTTGTTCTTTGCTTGCATGTTGCTGTGGACGTAAGACTTTTGCTAAATGACTAAATGTAAATGCTTATGTAAATACAGGTAGAGTGTAAGAAAGCCCAGCCCAAGGAGGTGATGACGCCAACAGGCTCAGCCAGGGGCCGTTCCAGAGTGATGCCTTACGGGATGGACGCCTTCATGCTGGGTATTGGCATGTTAGGTAAGATAACACAAACACAGACATAAAACTTGGCATATTGTGTAATAAAAGTGCTTTTAACAGGACGCCTACAAATACAGCTTGTACTTTATGTGGTATAAGTTGGTTGGAAGTAGTGATGAACTTAATTTACTTAAAAATACCTTTCAAGGAAAAAATAAGCATATATATATTTTTTTAAAGGGGGTGAAACAAAAGAAAACAACAAAAAAAAGGGGAGTTTTCAGGTTTGTAACCAGCCTGAAAAAATATTTTACTGTTCATTCTTATACCATCATAATTCTCACATGAATATGTCCCTGGTGAAACTAATCTCTCCGGTTGGGCTGATGTTTCAGCTGTGATGCATTTAAACCCACAAGTCAGGAGTAAAGCCATCTTATTGGAGGAGAAAACTGTTTGAAGAGATTTTCATTGAGAAAACAAAACTAATAGCTTCTTTCTCTGTGGTTGTTTCACTCCCTCTACTGGCCGTTTGAGATAGTATTTTGATGAGTAATGCTTTAACTCCTTGAAATCTGCTGATGTCACCTTCTTGCATTATCAGGTGTGGCTCATATCTCATTTCTCTTTGAATAACTGTAGATCCCCGAGCTCAATGAGTTTTGCTTGGAAGAATCCAAGAATGGAATCCAAAATTAAAGATAAATGATCCGACTTGTGTTTTCTGGTGCTTTATATTTATTTTTATTATTACAAAACACAAGACTTGGAGCTCATAAGGGTCCAGTTAGCTGGCTTTTGCAGCACTAGGATGCGCTGCAGCACAGCAGAGGTCGTTTTTATTTGCTTCTTAGACTTGTCTTTAATCCACCAGGTTGTCAAGAATCTGATTATTCTCTTTAACAGGTTACCCAGGTTTTCAGACTACTACCTACACCAGCCGCAGTTACTCTGGAATTGCTCCTGGATACACTTACCAGTTCCCAGGTAAGTCGGTGAAAACCTCGAACACAGCCGACTGTCTGTAGGTCTGCAGACAAGGGCAGGGGAGTTATAAAAGGATACAGGCTGCGGCATGTAGTCGATTCAAGTGTGGGACATGAAAGGTGTGTGAACATCAGCCATGCGGATGGATCTTTTCCTCTCTCCCACTCACGCACACGCAAACAGTCGCAGCTAAAACCGCCTTGGTTTCTGGCTGCTTGTAGATTAAAGTGAAATCTTAAATGTTTGTCTGTCCTTTTGGTGTTTCCCCTCTTCTCCTAATCGTCCCTCTTCGGTCTCACACAGACTGTTGATGTTTTACTTTTGATTTGCTTCTTTTCTCTTAAAATATTCTGTTTATTTGATCTACTTTTGGAGCCTCCTTTCATGTGGCCGTGTTGCCCCTCCTTTTCCTTCGCTCCTACCTTCCTGCCTGTCCTTACTGCAGTTTTTTTTTACCTTCTTTGCTTATTCATTTGTGTTGGCGTTGACTGTGTGTGTGTGTGGCTTTGTAGTCTGACTGGTAACTGTATTTACAAAGCGCTGTCTCTTGACCTTCTCTGTTTCTAGAGTTCCACTTAGAGAGGACCCCCCTCCTGACATCATCCCACCCCCCTGAACTGGCAGGTCAGTGGCTTCTTCTCCAAAAGCCAAGAGAGCAAAACAAACCCATCTAGCAGCAGAAAAAGTCAAACTGAACTGTTTTCTCTTGATGTCGCTCCTGCTAAATACAGCGAAATGAGATCACAGACACCAGAAACCTTTCCAAGACCTCTCACTTGTCTGCCCTCCTGCTGTAGATCTGAAGCGAAATTGTGACTTAATCTTATTCCCCAGCAGCTAGCTGGCTTAGGTTTGCATGCAGACTAGAAAAGGTAACCTGCTAGCAGCTGTAATGTTCACAGCTGACACGTTACCTCTTGTCTGTAGTTCACTGAACCGACTCTACAAACTATCCTTTAACACTTTGACCTTTATAAAGGCTGGTTTCTAGTGTATGCATTGATATGGATGCAAATAAGATACTTCACTGGTCTGCAGTGAGTCATGCAATACGTTGCCATTCACTATAGACTAAATGTTTATATCATCTATAAATTTAAAAAAACACATACAAGAGAAAAAATAAGAGGGCCAGATACAGACTAAGGCACAAGGAAAGAAAAAAAAGACAGAATAAGTTAAAATACAAATTATAGAATAAATAAATATATCTTAAAATGTTATATTCAAGCATACATTGTAATGACCAAGTTTGCCTCAGTTATAAACAGGACAAGAAATGATGCACTGTATTTTATAGATTATTCATATTATATAAATGACATTATATTCGCTTATAAATGTTTTTATAGAGTAAATAAAAATGAATTAAAGGGACTTAAGGCAAGATTTGTGAGAAACTAAACATGCATTTCCAGTTTATTCAAAGCTAATGGGTCGTGAAGCATTAAAAACCCAATGTAACGAGTTTATCAGCGTATCTGTCTGCTGCCTTGAACAGGCTGTGTGCTTCATAATGTGCTGCAGTTCGGCATCCGAATTTCCCGCGCAGTCATGGGGATGTGACGTAAATTGACTGTATGCGCGTTGCTGACAGCTCTTGAACAGGAAGATCATGGCCGCCTCTGACTCGGATTTAAACACTGAAGGGATATTTATGGATGCTTCTGCAGCCAGCAAGCGACCAGCATCCACGAGCTAATAAAAAAGTGGCACCACGAAGAAAAAAGAATATCAGCGGCGTCACGTGAGTCTAAAGAAAAAAAAAAAAAGACCGGTCAGTCTGTTAAGTGTTTGTGCTCCCATGCCGCTTGGCTGGTGGCTGCAGTTACACACAGCGCCTGTCGCGGCAGCACGGACTCCGATTTTGTAAACTTGCCTTAAGCCCCAATATTGTAAAAAAACAGAGAAGCATCACTGCACATGCCTCTAGATGTAACATAAAGAATAATATGTGAAAACATTTTATTTTAATAATCAAAGGCTTAAAGTCAAATGAAGATTTTTATCTTGTAATCTAAAGAATATTAAAACATATTTCATTGTTGTCCCGACCTCTGCAGGTTATCTTTGTTTTTGATTATTTAATGTACAGATAACGTTAAATTAAAAAAATATCTAAGTGTGCACTTTTAGAATTTATTTTTAACGTAACCTTTTTCGCAATTAAAACATGAAAACAGATTTTTAAAAGTGACATTATTATCTTCCTCCAAAATGCACTCCTGCAGCACATCACTTATCACGATCCTCAGGACTGCCTCTGTCTCCTCTCACACCGAAGAGGTTGTATTTTATTACAAAAAGACTTTTTAAACGTTTAAAAACTCTTAGCTCCCTCCTGATGCTGCTAGGTAGGACAAGTCATTAGCCTTGGAGTGTTTTGTGCACACGGTCCTGATTTTCAAGCTCTTACATCTCTGCTGTTAAATCTAAAGGGTTATACTCATTTGGAAACACAACCAGTCTTGTTTTCTTCATCCACATTGTTTTTTTTTCTTTAACCAGATGCTCTAAAATACTGTAACACTAGTGCATTTTATCCCGTTCACCAGTTAAATGACATGACAGATGTGTGAGCAGATGTAGATTCACCCACACTCAGCTGTAGATTATTGCTTATGGTCTGATATAAGAGTCATGCACAACGACTCGTTTGTGCAATAATTTGCTTTGTCGTGTAATCCTCAGCCATTCCCCTGACTGCATATGGACCAATGGCAGCCGCGGCGGCCGCAGTAGTTAGAGGTAAGATGTGCGCTCTGAACATTTGTATGCCTCAGATAGAGCGTTTCCACAATGGCCTGTTTGAACAAATAAAAGCATATTTTTAGATGTGTGTGAAGCCCTCTGGTGCTGAAGCCTGACTCCTCTCTCCCGCCTCTCAGGCTCCACCCCTTCACGCACAGCTGGCTTCCTGGGTACCAGCAGCCCTGGACCAATGGCTGACCTGTACGCTGCAGCCAATCAGGATTCAGGAGTCAGCAGCTACATCAGTGCCGCTAGCCCCGCCCCCAGCACAGGGTTTGGTCACAGTCTCGGGGTAGGTCACACACCCCCTCCATGCCATACATTTAAACACATGCGGGACTGCGCTTGTGTGTGCAGAGAGACGTTAAGTGTGTGTTGGTCTTTGTTTTCGTGTCCTCAGGGTCCTCTGATTGCTACTGCATTCACTAATGGCTACCACTGAGAAGACTCAGGTCACTGAGGATTGGAGGGCTTCTCCTCTGCTGTTGAGCTAATCAGGATGCTGGCTGCCCATTGATGGCACAAGCTGATTGGCCGGCCACACGCTCTACCAGGCTCTCCGGGCTCCATGTGGCTCCACCCACCGACTGAATATCTTTTTAAAACCGGAACTGTTGTTTTGCTGTACTAATCTCACTTCAACACTTCTCCTCTTTCGTCCTCATGTAGTGTAACAACCTAGAACTCCCCCTCAGTTATCCGCTCCTGTTCATTTTTAAAAGCTGAGAGAAGAAAACTGCAAAAAAAAAAAGAAAGAAAAAAAAATCTCTGAGAAACCGTCACCTTTCAGTAAGACACAGAGAACTATGTTTGTTTTTTTTTTATTATTATTATTATTATGATATATTTCAATGTGATACGTCATTTCATAATGAAACCCTTTCAAGCTGTACTCATGTGAACAGAAATTGAGAAAAAAAATGCGAGATGGGTCTTTGTCTGAGACACATTTTTCACAAAGGAAGAACAAATCCAACAAAGTCCTTTTTTTACAGTGAAGTGTCACGGAAACATGGAAAAAAAACTAAAATGTATATTTTGGTAGTCTTTAAAAACAAAAACCTTTGTAATATTGTTATTAATATTGACATAATAATGATAATCTGTATGGTATTTTAACTGTAATTGGTTTTAAAGCAATGTTTTTATGTCTTCCTGTAAGATACTGTATATAGACTCGGGGTGGGGTGGTGGGGTAACTGAACCGGCTGGCATGTCATTGGTTGGTTTCGAGAGGGTTAACAGCATTTTGACTGGATGTCATTTGCTACTATCTGTGCTCATCTCACTACTTTTTATCAGTATGCATATGGAGTATGCGTACACCGTGGGCCGGTCGCGTCCACGCTAGCTGGGGACAAGTACGTTTCCAGGAGCTTGTCTGGTATAACAGTTTATGTTACGAGTCATCCCTTTCACTTCACATCGTGAGAAAGCAAGAGTCTTGCATTTTCATGAGAACTACTTCAGATTAACACGACGGACTTATGGAAGAATAACAACCTTAAGCAGCAGAAATCAGGGGCGGGGGTTCATGGGATTGGGGGTGGGTGGGGGTTGACTTAACTTCCTCTTTTTTGAAAATATTATATATATATTTTTTTGTGCAGTTCACTTCTTAATGTTTTTGTTTATTGTTTTCTTTTTAAAAAAGTTTCTTTTATGCGGTGATGTCCACCGTGAAAACAAATGAAGGACATTCTCAGAGAAAGCAGTTGTAGAAAATCACGATCATTTTCTGTCCTCTTATCACTATCTAAGGTGCATGTGATTGCGTCTGAGCGTGTGTGCGTGTGTGTGTGTGTTTGTACGCATACATCAAAGTGTAATATGGAACTACTTCTGGCAACGAAGGAGCATTTTGATTGCCTTTTTCTTTGGTACTGAAAAAAAAGATCGCTCTGTTCCATTTTGGTTCGTCTGCGCCTCTCGCCTGACTTTCTCCCATTTCATATTTAGTTGTAATAAGTTTGTGCTCCTCTGGAAACAACATATTATTGTTTATATATAGTTGCTGCTTCATGTGGTGGTGGACAGACAGGGTTTGGGCAGGGAACCAGAAATGGAACAGGGTCCTGCTCCCAGTCGGTCCTGATAGGGGACCTCAGTACGAGACGACGCTGGCTGGAAGGAAAAGTCAAAAAGCTGGAACAAATTGAACCTTTGCAAAAACAAGTAGTCTGTTTGTTCAGCCTTCTTGCTGCAGCCTGTTTGATGTTCAGCACAGCAGAAAACTTCCTGATCCAGCCGGCGGTTCCTCTCGTCAGACAGACTGGGACACAATAAAAAGAAAAAAAACTACTGCTGGACACCAACACTGTAACTTTTTAACTTACAATAAAGCAATAAGTTATTTTTTACCTTACAAATGAAAATAGTACTATTATTGGTAAAAGCAGACAACATGTGGAAAATTCTGCGGCATTAAGACTTATTTTCAGAAAAAAAAAGAAACTATATTTTTCTGTTTTGAAATCTTGTTCCCCTTGTATATTAATTTTAATGCTTTTTTTTTTGTTTTGTTTTTGATGTCGGGAAAAGGGCCAGTGTTTTGGATGGAGCTCTATGTGAGCTCGGCTTAAGTCAAAGATTTGGACTGTTCCCCACCAAGTTTTCCTTCTTCCCCCCTTTTTTTTCTGACAATTTCAATTTGAAAATCCTAATAAATTATTCTAAAGTGTTTTGTGATGATTGTTTTTTTTTCTCCTTTTATTCTTTTTAATAATTGATAAGCAGAAACATTCAAATCCGGCAGGTTAAGTGAGTAACCATCTTGTTACAACATAATGATCTGCAGGGAAACTAGCATTTACATGGATGCTACATTCGCCACATACTTAGCGACTTTGCAATCCACATAAAAGACTTATAGAAAACAAACGTGCCTTCAGCAAGAACAGAAGTTTATGCTCTCTTACCTTAAGAAACTATCACAAGTATTTGATCTAAAGTAGTTAAGCTGAGATGTCAGATACTTTTAGTGGGGGATGAAAAAGAGCATCCAAGCAAATGTGAGTATTTACAAAGCTTTTACCCCAAAGTGCAACAACTTACATAGCAACACCCTTGTTTTCAGTGGACAACGTTGCGGTTTACCACAGGTAGTGGGTTTATGCAAAAAGGTGCTTAAAAGTGCAATGTGTAAATAAATCAAAGGTCAATGACAGAAAATATAACATTTCAGTATAAACTGTTTCTATTGGTGTCTAATCACGAATATATATATATATAAAATAACTAAAATAGCCATTTATATAGCATAAGATAATGCTTTATTGTCCGCTTGCATGGGAATTGCACTGCAGTACCAAATCAGCCACACTAGACAAAACAAAATAACCTATAAATACGTAAAATTCTTAGCAAACCATAAAAACGCCTTAAAAATGCTAACCCATGAAAACCATAGGAACTTGTAAAATACAGAAGAATAAAACTGCTGCTGACTGAGCAGTTTGGTGGAATAACTGAAGGTTTGTATGTATTCCTCCTGCAGAGAGGCACCCTGATACTTATTATGCAGAATGTGAGAGGAATCTGCAGCGATCTAATTTGCACTGAAGAAACAGCCCTCCACAGGTTGACCTATTGCCCTGAAGCAGATGTTCAGCTATTTCATGCAGGATGCTTGGTGCAGAAGTTGTGGAAGATCCCAGAAGTTGTGGAAGATCCCAATGCTGACTCCAAAAGACCTTAGTCTCCTCAGAAAAAAAGATCCTCTGCTGCATTTTTTTTGCATATGTATTCCGTGTGACGGGACCATGATCGAGCACTATGTACATGTACTCCCAACTATCTGGAGGGCGCTGATTGTTTTGGGTTTGTTGTGTATTATGACAGGGGCCTGTGTGTGTTGAGTGGTCCCAAAGATGACTTCCTCTGTCCAGTGGAATGCAGCATGAGGGCGTTCTGGTCACACCACTGTGCAATGCTGCTCCCACTATCATTAAAGGTGTCGGGTTTCCGACTCCACAGACAACAGAGCCACCAGAACCGTGTCTTCAGAGAATTTGAAGACATGGTGAGCTGCTGGACTGATGATGCAGTCACTGGTGCAGATGGCAATGGTGAGCTCACACATCCCTGAGGGACTCCACTGCTGGCTGCAACCAGAGGAAAGCATGTGCTGTTGACTCTTACCAGTTGCTAGTTGCAGTACAGGCACTACTCAGAAAATTTGAATATCCTGGAAAAGAGCTGCATTTCTGTAACTTAAAGGAAATGTATCATGCCTTTAAATCCTTCCTTTTCACAAGTAAATAATTAATTTATGGTTTATATAAAGTAAAACTGTAATCCTTTGGTCTGAAATCGTTGTTAGTATAGCTCCGCACCTTCTTAACCCCTGTTCTGAGGTGTTTCTTTACAGTCAGTGAGAGTAACTCATATAGACACTGTCTCTTTAAATTT